>QNUK01000385.1:510000-575000 GCA_013621035.1 Clarias magur | reverse complement strand
AGTGTTAATTATGGATTCAACACTCAACATATGAACAATTATTGGTTCATACAGTATAAAACTAAGGGTGTCTACTTACTTTCATGGATGTCTGTGTGTAGACGATAGACAGTGTACGATTCCATACAATAAAATGTTGAACACTGTTGTAAACAAACAAATAAATAGACAAAAAAAAGTGGTCCTTTCTTCTCCTAAGTTCTCTGCTACGATCATGTGTAGCTGAGACGGCGACGCTGTTCACGCCTCTAGATGACCGACTGGCTAAAGCAGTGGAAACATGGCTCGCTAAAGAAATATTCCTTGCAGCAGTGAGATATGATCCGATGCTGTTCCCTGCAGTACAGTAGAGCGTCCACTAGAGGGAGGCAGAGCGCTGCTGAAAAACAGTTGCTCTCAACATGAGAAAACCTCAACAGGAGAGATCTCAAGCACACAGACACGGCGCAGAGTGTTTATCCCACTGTCAGCTCTGATCTCGCATAGAGGTCAAGTTTACTGTTCAACTTCTCCATGTTAGCTACAGTAGCTTAGCATGTTAGTATGTTCGCTAAGCTATCCTGATAAATTGTTTAAAGATATTCAACTGCTTGTTTATTATTAAGTTGTTGTGCTTATTCACATGAGCTGCACAGTAATTGTTCATGTGGTTAATGTGGCTGATCAGAGCTCGTGTTACACATTAAGGCAGAATGAGGAATATAATACTTGCAATCAAGTAGGGGGGGGGGGTAGTCGAGAATGTGTTGTTTGTAGTCCTGGTGTTATGAAGAGAAGCGATTATACAACAGAATTGAAAGCCCTGCCTGTTATCACGTCCGTAGATACTGTATACGTGACGGACTTGACCACACACACACACACACACACACACACACACACACACACACACACACAAAGCTTGAGCATGACGTGTTGCTTATTCTTGTCGCTTCATACTCTGCTGTGATTGGCCGGTTGAGTCATATGTGTAAATGGTAACCCTGATTTAAATCTAACACATGTTGCTTATATCTGTTATATCACACACATTTGGACACACACACACACACACACACACACACACACACACACACACACAAACTGTGCAAATATAGTTTCATTTTGTGTTCGTGCAGCATTGCTTCATATTATGGTTGTTTTGGGGTACAGACTCCAACAAAGCAAATAGATTGTTAATAACTGTCCGTCTTCTGACTAAACTAATTGTGGAATCTCTGACTGATTTAAACAACTCTGAGGATGTGGACAGCGAAACCACGACGTGTTGCATCTACAGCATTCAGCAGACTTATAGAGTGACTTGTGTTCATTATCCTGTTATCCGACTCATTGGCCCAGACCAGGGTGTCCAAATCCAGTCCTGGAGGGCGAGTGTCCAACACAGTTTGTAATTCACCAACACCTAAACACACCCACTGAACCTAGTAATTAACAGATTAGTTAAATCAGCTGTGTTTGAGAAGAAGAATCACCAAACTGAGTTGGACACTGGCCCTCCAGGCCTGGATGTGGACACGCCTGGTCTAGGGTTATGATTCTCACTTCCATGGTTCTAATCAATTGGTTAAGTCTATGGGTTAGTGGATTTCTGATCAGAAGGTCGGGGGTTTGAGCCTCTGCTCTGCTGAGCCCTTGAGCAAGACCCTGCTCAGGGGGTGCTGTATCCTGGCTGACCGCTGCACTCTGACCCCAGCGTTCTAACTGCAGATATGTAGGGGGGAAAAATGATTGTACTGTGCTATAAGATACACACGACAAATAATTAAACATAATATATTATAACGATAATGCATCCAAGCAGCTGAGGGTTAAAGGTCTTACTCAAGGGCCCAACCACCTAACTTCCTCTGCCCCCTGACCCCCAAGATGCTCAGTGACATTTACACTCACTCAGTCTGTTGTGTAACAGATAAATGGTCGCGCGACTATTTGAGATTTGAGCTTAAATCCTGATGAAGGCATAACCGTTCCTAAAGTCAACTGTAAGCCTTCCATTTTCCGCACTTAGTCTTGGCTTAATAGTCACGTGGCGTTGTGTTGAGCTTGCAGTACTGTAGAGCGTCCACTAGGAAGGGGCAGAGCGCCACTGGAAAACAGTTGTGTTCAACATGAGAAAATTCTTTCTGCTTGAAATTTACTTAATCAGATTTTTTTTTTAATATAGTGAGGGTAAAAAAAAAATGTACAACCTGCTGTGTCACGTCTGTCAAGTCTTAACTGCACAACATCCACTATACACCTGAATATTATCACACATTCCAAAACTTACTCATTTATCGTCTACTCCGTTTATCCTGTACGCAGGCTCGCAGGGGCCTGAAGCCTATCGCAGGAGACCTGCACTGGACAGGGTGCCAATGCAACACAGGGCACACACACTCACACACTATGGGCAACTTGGGAACAAGAAACCAATACCCAGAGGAAACCCGCTAAGCACAGGGAGAACATGCGAACTCCATGAACACAGATCCGAGTCGGGGATCAAACCCGGGCCCTGGAGGTGTAAAGCGACAGTGCTGACCACTACACCATCGTGTCGCATTAACACACATTTAACCATTAACAAAGGGGTATAAGGATGTTAAAGATATACCTTGATGAAGAAATGTGAAAATTATAACGTGACAAAAAAGTTGAGGTCTTGTTGTTGTGCACTATAATGGGATAGTCACTGGACTCTAGTCTAGTGCATAAAAATAAACACACCCTGAATCGAGGATTAACTCATTATTAAACGATTACATTGCCTCTTCAAACATCCGTCATTACAGGAGATAAAAACTAGAATGCTAACGTCACCAAATATTCTCTACGCATATGCACACAGACTCGAGCCCTGATTCCTCTCCTCGGTGGGGTTTGATGTGGGATACCTGGCTTGCAGGTGAGACGTGGCTTTAAATAGCAGAAATCGTGCCGTGTGATCATTCTGACCTCTACACCATCTGTCTCAGTGGAAATGCTGCGTCACATGACTACGCCCCCCACAACACACACACACACACGCGCGCACACACACACACACGCGCGCGCGCACACACACACACACACACACACACTAATCCACTTGCTGGAAGTGCACTCCATTCCAACCCAGACCTGTGATGTCCTTGATGGTGCTGTGGCTGATTCCTTTAAAAAGTCATTCTGGCGCATATTAATAAACAGATTTTATTGTTACAGATATTACAGAACCGCTTTCAGCTCGATATAAATCAAGGCAACGTAATGTATATGATGTCACACCAGGGGTTGTACAAATCAGTATATATGCTAATTATATTCTGTATGTATTTTTAATTAGGGTATACATTTTTTAATCATAGATACAGCAGTCAGATAGACTCTCGTGGCCAGCAAAAAGAAATGTCTACTTCCTATTGATTCTCACAAAAAGCTGGTGAAGTGGCGTGTATTTCATAATAAATCCCTCTTTCACACGACTATAAATAACATCTCGGCTATTTTTACACCGTTCACCATTCGCCAGCTCCTGTACTCCTGATATTCTGCCTGCAGAGCCACAGCGAAGAAGAGCAACCTCCTCGTCAGCGCAGTGAGCGCTCCTCATCACCATGTCTAACATGCTCATCTACAGGGCAGGCCAGGTTAGTTAGCTCATTCTACCTAGAACTGGTAAAAGTGTTGCTACGGTTACCGTGTGGCCCACATTACTCTTGATTTTCACTTCAGCACTTATATTTACTCGGTCCGGTTTCTTATAAATATTCAGAGTAGATGTATTCCAGCAGAATGGATTTGTGTCTAAAATAGTTCAAGTAAGATCGTGATTTTAAACACATGGTTAATCCAGGGCAGGTTCAGAGGAGAGTGTTCAGAGTGTGATGGATGAAGTGACTTTATTTGGAGACATGGTAATAGAAGATGAACTGAAGAAACAGATCAAGGAATGCCCATGGGGCATAACGGCAAAACAAAGTGGCACAATCAGAAGTGCAGGAGTTCAGTGGAGTGGGTGGCTCCTGTCTTTGGCAGGATCTTCGTGTGGTGCTCTGGGTAGAACATCACTGAGAAGGCTGCTAGTGGTGCATCATCAGCCTCCAAAGCAATAGTGTCTGGAGCAGGGCTGGTCTGGACGTATGTGTCGTAGCTGAGTTGGAATCTTCCTTGGGCACTTTGACCTCTGGTGAGAAGTTGATTGGATAGGGCTGGGTACGGCTGGAAAACAAGGTGATCTCTTGGTATCAGAGGCCACCTGTTCAGCCTCTGTCAGGAGTAACTGGTTCGGAGTATGGGCTTGTGACAGGACAGGGTTGGTTTTGTTAATAATCTATTTGAGATTATTGTTTCGTGAAAAAAAAAAAAAAAAAAAAAAGTTCACTTGCTATGCTATGTAGTTTGCAGACACTCACTCTGTTGTCAGCGTCACGTGCCCAAAATCTAAAACACATTTGGCTTTGGATTAATCTGATCAGAGGAAACCTGAGGTTTAAACACAGTCTGGGGGATCGCACACTGTTTCTCTTCACGCATCCATGAAAATGATTTACTCACAAGCTTGAGTGTAAAGGGACGCCAAAACAGTCAAGTCTACAACATGTCCATCACACAAAGACCTCAAACTGAACAGATTTCACCAAACTGTCTGATGAAAGCTTAACACCAGCTTACTGTTAGACGCACGGATGCGTGCGTGCCACTCAAGTGTTCGTCATCGTTAAAACAAAAAATTACCTTAAATTATCCCTCACTCACTCACTCACTCACTCACTCACTCATCATCTATACCGCTTAATCCTGTATTCAGGGTCATGGGGGCGGAGCCTATCCCAGGAGACTTAGGGCTCTAGGCAGGGTACACTCTGGAGAGATTCCCAGTCTGTCGCAAGGCACACACACACTCATTCACACACTAAGACCAATTGGGGAACGCTAATTAACCTAACCTACATGTCTTTGTGCTGTGGGAGGAAACCGGAGTACCCAGAGGAAACACACCAAGCACGGGGAGAACATGCAAACTCCATGCACACCTTAAATGATCAATTTCTTCAAAAAGTCCTGTGACTTTTCAAAAACATTTCTATATATATTTTTTTATTTTCCATGACTTTTCCAGGTCTGTAAAACATGCTTTCTAATGTTATGCTTTCCAGCATCCAACCAATTAGTTCACAATAAAGACAAGAAGCCACAGGTTTTGTTTCCTCTTTTTATATACACATTTATACGTATGTACACTGTACAATTACGCCAAAATAAATCAAAATGTGAACTTATATTGTGCACATCACATACTGAACGTTTGATCAAATGAAGGAAGAGAGGATGGGATTCATTATCCAAACACACAACATTAACCGCACTGCAATCTGCACACACACACACACACACACACACACACACACGTTTTGCAGCATGGCCAATATGCCATGTCCATCAAAATCTTATAGTTCTTCTGTTTCATCATTAAGCTCAGACATGTGCCACATAAACACCTTCTCAAACGCTGAGTTCATCTTCAGGGAGGTTTTAAACACAACACACAAAGTAGCTGTAACGTATTACATAAAGAAAGTCTTAAACTCAAACTCTCAAATACAAATAAGGGGAAAAATCAGACCCGACAAACAGATCAGAGCTCACGTTAGCTGCGTCAGTGCTGTGAGCGTCGACTCGACCACACGAGAGAGGAGACGCCTGGGACTCGCTCACTTCAGACTGAGTCTCAGTGTAAAGTCTCGTTTATCCAAAACACACCTCCGATTTCACTTCTGTAAGTTTATTTCACAGCAAGTCGATTTTAAAGTCTCCGTACCTCATATGTCCTCATTTGAAGATGAACTGCATGAGAAAGTTATTATACACACATAAGCATGACTAATGTCTTGTGTAAGAAATAAAGCACAATAGAGGGCGCTGTTCTGGGATAGAAATTAGAAACATTTCCATGAGCACCTGGACGCTGATTATTTTCCTCCAGCAGCACGATCTGAAATGTTTTATTCCTCTTCTACCATGCCAAGAGTTACAATTTTGAATAATTAAAGGAGAACGCGCAGAGATCCGAATGAAAGAGCCTAACCTGTGTTATAAAGGTACCCGAGGCTCGTCCTGTACTGTACATCTTAGAAGAGCATTAAAGGCCTCCGGATATCAAGCAGAGGCTTTCAATTCTTAAAGAAGTTGCTCGTATTTTAAATAAACACATTCTGTGAACTATCCGCCATAGACTTCCCTGTGAACGGATTCTGTTTCTCTTTCTGTCGCTGCACAACCGAAGCTTCCTGTCACATTGTGAGGCAGTGAAACGGTTATTAAGATGAATATCAATAATTATTTAATTCAATCATCACACACGTATCATCACTGTTTTATAAAAGCAGTGCATTACAGTAATATGTTTCTGATCGAACTGATTTTAGGATGATCAAATCACTGGAACAGGCGCCCCCTGGTGGCTCATCTCTAGAACATATGATATTATCATGAGCGCATTTATATAAACCTCAGTCGCCGCTGATTAACGCCTCCTCCTCACCGATCATTATACAGTATGTATATTGGATGTATGTTATTTAGGATGTTCAGAATGACCAGATTTTTTCTCGCATGTAGATTTAGAGTTACATCCCAGTAAATTCATTCAGGCTTCAGATTCCTTCATGAAGCACCTAAATGTACGTAGAAACACTAAACCGAGGACACACCAAAGCAGCAAAGTATGATAAAATAACACACAAACTCAAAAACTCAGCCACACATGTATTTGTTTATTTTTCTGTAAATGCTTATGAATGGCAGCGCTCCATAGCACACTGTACACACTGCGTTCCCCATGACACCAGCGCCACCCTGAGGTTACACCAGGAAGTGGAAAGAGGAAGTGGAACATTCATTTCCTGTATAGGTTCCCAATGCTGAGTTTTATTTAATACTTAAATCGTTTACTATCGTTCTGTGCAAAAGTCTTGACGCCCCTCATTTCGTCATATTTTGCCTTCATTACTTCAGACTTGCTTGTACTGTTTAATGTCGTGTTGAGGAACAGTTCTCCAGGCCTCCTGCAGGCCCTCGTTATGTTCACTCCAGTCCCTGTAACTGAACGGTTTCAGAGGAATATTTTGTGTTTGTTAAGCCACACAGTGACGTGTGAATCATTCAAACATTAAAAACATCTAACTTCAGTCCTGACGCAGTGAGAAACAGGTGCAGATGATGAGAGATGATCAGGAGGTGATTAGTTTACTGATGATGCTGAATGCTGAGGGGTTGGAACAGACGAGAGGGGAAATGAGGTCGCTGCTGAGGCTGTTACGTGCACAACTAGTTTTTAAATTGTACCTTTAGGCACTCTGCAGTTTGCTGTCACAGTAAAACATGTGTTCCCATTTAATTTCAGTTAATATGAAGAAATGGAGGGCGTCAAGACTTTTGCACAGTGCTGTAATTTCTTTTGTTATGGTTTTACTTATTTCAGAATTCCAGTGGGTTTAAACATTGCCAACGATTCCAGATGTTTCTGAAGCATCTGACTGGACAGTTGTAAGACTAAAGAGTTTATTGGGTGAGCCTCAGGGGCGAGAAATAAAAATTGTTTAGCAGCATTTTCCAAACAACGTGAAACCACCTTGAGCATCTGTACAAACATCTGTATGAAATGTGTGGTACTGCTGAAGAATAAGCCTAGGGGTGTGTAAACGTTCGACCTTGGCTGTTTATCGGTTTCCTTTCACACATTTAAAAAACTGCCAGCGACAGCTCCTCCCTACCGAGCCCTCACTTTTACTTCAGTCTGGATTTGTCCTTAACACGCTCAGCTCTCGCTCCATGTACGGCGAAGGTCACGCTTGTCACAGCTCGTTATGCACAAGCGGGATAAAAAGAAAAAGAGATTTCTGCCAGAGATTCTCACGGCCGATGTCTCGCACCCTTCCTGCCTGACACATCCAGTCAGAACACAGAGGACGAAATGTCAGTGCAATGTTACAGATACTCCAGAGTGTGTGATCACCGCTGCACGGCGGTGTGAAGCGGCTACCCCGCTCTGTCTTGTCTTCTCGTCAGGATTCACAATCTCTCTTGGTTTAGTATTGCTTAGATTAAACTGTTTCACTGTCACAAGTCAAAATCAGGAATGAGTTCTCCTGAAAGTAGCCAAAATGAACCTTAAACAAATTTCCACAAGCACCAAATGTAGGCAAGACATAGACACAGCGCACAGCTCGACCAGATCCCATCACCAACAAGTTGTCCCTGTTGGGCCCTCGAGCGAGGCCCTTAACTGCTCAGCTGTATAATCGGATAAAAACATACGTTGGTCTCCGATAATGGCGTCTGCCAAATGCCTTAAATGTAAATGAATACGTATGTCTGTGCCATAAGGGAAGAAAAACTCCACAGGTGTGATGTACTGGTGATTCAGCACATTCAGGTGGTCAGCTGACTTCATTTTATTGCCACATGACGTTGCTGAGTCTCGACCTGAGCGACTGAAGCGACCCCAGATCATAACACTAATTCCTGATTCCAGAGGCTTGTACAGTGGACACTATGCATGATGGGAGCATCGCTTCATGCGCTTCACTTCTTACCCTGCCACGCCCATCACTCTGGAATAGACTCAGGCTGGACTCATCAGGTCACATGACCCTTTTTCCCTTTTATGCTCCCTAACAAACTGAAGCCTTTTTTTTTCTCACTAACTAAGTGGTTTTCTTATGGACACACAGCTTCCGATCACATTTCCCTCTGTGAGGTTGAGGTTCAGCACCGTCAACCTCCGGGTTTAATAATGTGTTGGACAGCTTCATTCTGAAAGAGACTTTACTCTTGGGTAGACGGTGTATTTTATACATTTATTTATTTGAAATGTCTTAAAGTCAGCATAAGATTGAACAATTTCTTTAGCTAAATTAGTCCTCTCTCTGTCTTCTGTGTCCTACATGTTGACTAGTTTTACTTTAATTTTAGGAAAATTACACCAGCAGCTTGTTTCTTTCACATGTCCGCTCACGTTGCCAAATCTGGAGGTTTTACAGTAAACCGGCGCCAAACATTAAATAAATACAGTGTTTAGCATGTGTTACTGTAGGCACTTTAAATCACCAAATAAATCTGCATTTAATATCGGAGGAGCTCCGCCCACTGGATAACACTTCTGAGATGAAGTCTTATTGAGGACGAGGGAGGAAAAGTTCCAGGAATGCGTGATTGATTTTGTTGGGGGGGGGGGGGGGGGGGGGGGGGTCTACAATCTAGAACATAGAACTTGGTAAAAAATAAAAATATAAAAGGTTAGAAATCCAAAAATGTACTGTTGGCACATGCCTACCGTGGAGACTGTAACACTACTCAGAGGTTCTATAATTAAAGCATATGTACACACACACACACACACACACACACACACACACACAGTTTTCTACTAAGATGATGTTTCTTGATTTAAAAAGCAACAATAGATACTGTATTTTCTGGACAGTACATCTGTGTTTCTCTCTCTCTCTCTCACACACACACACACACACACACACACACACAGATCTCCAATCACAGCATTGAGCTAATTATACAACATTTTTATGCTATATTAGCACCAAGCTAACGGTAGCGCCTGGTTTCACACACGTCGTACCTTCACACACACACGCACACACACACACACGAATCCAGGAGCACTGACATTTCTGCCGTTTATAGCACTCTGCTAATTTTGCTACAGCTTACAGTGCATTGATTTTTGGTTCGTTTTTTTGTACAATGATCAGCTCATCCAGTTTGCATTGTTAGCCCAGGCTAGTGCTAGCAAGTTAGCATTTCTCAGAGTGAATGCAGTGATGTTTATGGCAGAATGTCAGTGTTGCAGTCCAGAAAACACAATAATCTACAGGACGCCAGCTACGAGCGCTAATAAAGGGATGAGCTGAGTTCCTCCTGAATCGCTCTCGGCCTCGTCACCAACACACACCCACACGAGATACATGCTTTTCAATTGCTACGTCCCTTTCAGCTCATTCTTTGCTCAGCAATTGTGATATATTTATATAGATTTATTAATATATATATATATATATATTTTTTTTTTAAGTACTACTTTGGCTCTTAAAAATAAACTCTACTAAGAAGTCGGAACACTGGCAGTGATCTGGTTAAGAAAATAACGCGGGTGATGCAGAACACACACTGCATCAGGTTTGCAGCTTCTAATAATAGTGCATTTCTACTGGTCTAATGTCTTTGTCGCTCTCTCTCTCTCACACACACACACACACACACACACACACACACACACACACACACACATATATATATATATAGACACACACATAAACACATCTGCTGCCACCCACCATATAACCTCCCTGCCGTGGAAGCATTTTTAACTTATCTTTAAAAGCAACAACATTGTCTTGCCCTGTTTCATGTATTATTGGAATGTTTAACATCCTTTCCGGTTGCATTTTTGCACCGAGCGCCTTCGCCCCTTCTTCATTTGGTTCTTTTGGTCATCGTTAGAAAGTAGAAATAATGACGGATGGCTTGAGCCTGAACGCTATGTGATGTTCTGTATAATGTCATGACACGTCCCACTCCTGAGACACATCAGGATTTCCTCCAGAACACAAGGAGAGCAGCTCTGGATGGAGATTTGTTGAAAATGTCCAAAGAAAATCACAGCAAGCTACATAATTAACACCACTAACAGTCCACTAGGTAGCGCTTCTATTCACATCATGATCAGGACATGCCGAATGCTCAAAGGCCCTTTGGGGAAAAAAAATCTAAAGCAGTGTATAACACATGACAAACTGAGGCAGCTTGTGTAAAAGAGGATGTACAGAATAAAACAACTTCAGCATTCTTTACACTCGACTTAGTTAAACTTCATGATAAACTTCATCTGAAAATTGTGTTAATTTTTTTTTCAAAACAAAACAAAACAAAACAAAACAACAGGTCTGCAAATGTTTAGGCCCTTTGATTGAAAAACAAAAAAGTGTCTTTTTTTTCTTGAAACAACAATTTTTGTCACATCACAGCACCCACAGTACAAACATCTGACAAGGAACTCCAGCAAAAATGGGTTTCTACACTTGGTGCCAGGAAACCCGGCGAGAGATGGCGAAGAGTGAAGAGTTCTTCTAGTGAAGAGTTCGTCTCTCCGTCCATCAGGTATTGCACTGCGACTCGATCCTTATGGATCTTCATGGGAAGGGAGATGAGTGGAAGAATGGGAAAAGCAATATCAAAACACGGCAGTATAGTACAGGGTAGGACGTTTTTGTCAACTGCTCGGAAGTCCTATTGTCTCGCTTAGACATTGAGATGTTTCCCCTGGACAACGGAACAGTCGGACTAAATAATCTCAAGGAAGACAAGCCTGCGCTCCATTCCATAATACAGGACTTTTACACTCTTCATGGCAGTGCTTAGCCTCTTTTTTGGCCAAAAAAGTGAAAGAAGGGATCTTAGCAGGTCCAAATCACAGGGAAAAAAAAACAGGTAAGAAGTACATGAAGAAGAATGAAGGAGAAAAAGAGAAAAAAGGAGATCTCTGTAGTCCATATAGAAGTAAGGAGAGAAAAGAAGCAAATGCTGGATGGCTTTTGGTACCCGTGTTCAAGCTTGTGCATAATAACAGGGGCTTGTGGGTGTCGGTTTCATCTGGGGTGGGGATAGTGGGTGGGTCCATTAAGCTTTGAGGGAATGCCACTGGGCAACGGCAGTGCGAGGGTGGCCCATCATGTCCTTCCAGTGTTTCACCTCTGCAGGACCGCTCTTCCACGAGAGATAGATCTAAATAACCAACATATAGAGAGAGATCAGAAACTAGCAATTTCTTATCATGTTTAATAAAGTAAGTTCATAAAACACAATGCCATTACATGTATCACCATTACGAGCATAATTCATTCCGGAAGTGGGCTCGTATTCCAAAACACTCATAAACCAAATCTAATGTTTCCATAAGAAATAATGAAAACTCAAATTATTCGTTCCACAGTCATACATTTAATACATATTAATACATAAAAACAATTGATACAATATATAAAGTAAAAATAAAACAAATTAACCTGCACTTTACCTTTAAAAAAAAAAATCCCGACAGATAAGTGTTTCCATTTGTGTGTGTGTGTGTGTGTGGAATTAGTCCCTTCCCTCGCCTCGTCTTACAATACTCACGGAATCACAGCTGTAAGGTTTAAAAAACAACAACAAATGAACCAGCACCTTACCTTTGAAAAGAATCGCGACAGAACTCAGTTTTCTGTGTAAAGCAGAGAGTGTCTGCGTGCGCGTGTGTGAAGCCGAGAGAGTGTGTGTGTCGGTGTCAAATTACTTCCTCGGTTTTGAAGTCAAAATTTATTACAAATCTTTGCTCGTCTTGCAGTACACTCGCAAACAGCGTTACTCGCAATCCGAGATTCCACTGTATTCATATCTGATTAAATTTTTATACTGGCTTCCTGTCTTCTATTGAATCCTCATTCAAAGCAGTCATGAAGAGTGTTTGATCTTTCTGATGGTAACCCCATGTCGCTCATCACCCTGAGAACACCGTCCTCAAAGTCAAGCATGGTGGTGGTAGCATTACGGTGCCAGTATGCTTTTATATCAATAGGGATTAGAACAATGGTCTGGGTTAAAGGGAAAGGTGGAAAGAGCCTAATTTCTGGGGAAAACCTGGAAGAACAGCAGAGCAAGTCTGCAAGAGATTTGTGACCCAGGTGATCCACAGCCCGACCATAAGCACGCTGACAAAGCTCCACTGGAGGTGTTCGAATCTCACTGGTTTATAACAACCCAGTCGAAGCCCAGAGCTGAGACTTGCTGGGAAGATTTACAAACTGCTGCTTATCATTAGTCTCCTTTCAATCTGACAGAGCTTAAGGATAAAAAATGATGAAGCCGTTATTGCAGCTAAAGATGGCTTTGTCCTGGGGCAGAGGGATGCCGGTGTAATAATGGAAAAATATTTTACACATTCCTGAATAATGGTAGACAGTTATTGAGGAATTTGTGTGTATGAGTGTGAGCGAGTGCGACCTAACAACTGTACCTTGCCTATGACATCATTTCGACTGAGCCTGTCCTTATCCATGACTGTGATGACGATGGTGGTGTCTCTCAGCACGTGAGCAGGGACGTCGAAAGGAAAGGACTCGTTAAAGACAGGATTCAGACACCTCTTCATTACCACCGTCTTCTTCTTTTCCACCCGTTTGTCTTTGTGCATCAGCCACACTTTCACATACGGGTCTATAGTGCAAAAAACGTTACGCAGTTTATTTAATCAACTCAAGTCTTTGTATGAACTGGAAACCTAATGCTGTCTTACTCTCAACACAGATGTAATAAAAAACAAAACAAATCTTCTCCTTCGTCCTGGTGCTGGCCTACTGCCAGCTGTTTTAGTTTAAAATCTCTTTGGAGTCACGTAAAGGACCTTTATATACCACTAAACCAGAGCGTACTCGAGCCGCGGCTGAGCCGGATGAAGGTGTACAGGCCTACCTGAGGTGCCGCCGATGTCCATGGCTTTGAGATTGCGTGCCTTTATGATGTTCACAGTGATTGTGTTAGTCGTGGGATTGTAACACAATGACACCAAAAGGTCACCTCGACTTCCCTAAACACACACACACACACACACACACACAACACCAGGTCCGTTTCATAAGGAGGCAGGATTTTAATTAGCATCAGCTCTGGCAATCAAAGTGAATCACATCCCATAATACGGACTGGAAAAAGAAACAAATCGACAGCAGGCTGAAGTGCGGCTCCAGCTGAGGAAGACCTTCAGCGTTTTTTTTTTTGGCATTTGCAATCTGTCATATTAAAGAGTGAGGTGATTAACCATGCTGTTCATTTAGTCAGCAAATGTGATATTAATGTTTGTCAGTGTATAATTTACACAGCTGTACAGGGTTCATTTATTTTCACGTTAAGATTCCAAGTCCATGCAAAGCAGCATCCACTCAGGAACCCAGGTATGGGAGTCTATCACAGGGCACCATGCAGACACTGGGGTAATGTCAAGCAGCCATTCCATGTATCTGGATGATTTTGGGAAGAAAGAGGGAGCTGAAACATTAGGAAAGCCATACGGACACAAAGAGAGAATGCACAGAAAATATCATGAGCTCATGACCAAACCCGAGACTCTGGAGCTGAGAAGCAGAACGTGCTCCCTGCTGAGCCGTCCAGCATTACATAAGCTACAATTAAAATAATTTATTTGTCCTTTATACTCTACAGCACAGTGACATCCTTTTCTTCACATATTCTAGGTTGTTGTTAGGAAGTTTGATACAGTGGCCCCTGGAGCAGAGACGGTTAAGGGCCTTGCTCCAGGGCTTAACACATACAGCTCACAGCTTAGAGCTCACAGGTTGCCGGTGACTAAGCTTGAACCCCTAACAGTAACTCAGACCCTTAACCATTTGAGCCAGCGCTAAGATAATGGTGGTATGAACTGGAGTATCTTTCAGTAAAGCTAGATTTACCCATGGAAATGCTCTTTAATACAAGATATAAACTGAAAAGGAATGAAGGGTGAAAATGAATCCCAGATATGTTATGTGTACAGTCGTGGCCAAAAGTTTTGAGAATTACATAAATATTGGAAATTGGAAAAGTTGTTGCTTAAGTTTTTATAATAGCAATTTGCATATACTCCAGAATGTTATGAAGAGTGATCAGATGAATTGCATAATCGTTCTTTGCCATGAAAATTAACTTAATCCCGAAAAAAACTTTCCACTGCATTTCATTGCTGTCATTAAAGGAGCTGCTGAGATCATTGCAGTAATCGTCTTGTTAACTCGGGTGAGAATGTTGACGAGCACAAGGCTGGAGATCATTATGTCAGGCTGATTGGGTTAGAATGGCAGACTTGACATGTTAAAAGGAGGGTGATGCTTGAAATCATTGTTCTTTCATTGTTAACCATGGTGACCTGCAAAGAAACGCCTGCAGCCATTATTGCATTGCATAAAAATGACTTCACAGGCAAGAATATTGTGGCTACTAAGATTGTACCTAAATCAACAATTTATAGGATCATCAAGAACTTCAAGGAAAGAGGTTCAATTCTTGTTAAGAAGGCTTCAGGGCATCCAAGAAAGTCCAGCAAGCGCCAGGATCGTCTCCTAAAGAGGATTCGGCTGCGGGATCGGAGTGCCACCAGTGCAGAGCTGCTCAGGAATGGCAGCAGGCAGGTGTGAGCGCATCTGCAGGCACAGGGAGGCCAAGACTTTTGGAAGGTGGCCTGGTGTCAAGAAGGGCAGCAAAGAAGCCACTTCTCTCCAAAAAAAACATCAGGGACAGATTGATCTTCTGCAAAAAGTATGGTGAATGGACTGCTGAGGACTGGGGCAAAGTCATATTCTCGGATGAAGCCTCTTTCCGATTGTTTGGGGCATCTGGAAAAAGGCTTGTCCAGAGAAGAAAAGGTGACGCTACCATCAGTCCTGTGTCATGCCAACAGTAAAGCATCCTGAGACCATTCATGTGTGGGGTTGCTTCTCATCCAAGGGAGTGGGCTCACTCACAATTTTTCCCCAAAACACAGCCATGAATAAAGAATGGTACCAAAACACCCTCCAACAAGCCAACAACAGTTTGGTGAAGAACAATGAAGAACATTTTCCAGCACGATGGAGCACCGAGCCATAAGGCAAAAGTGATAACTAAGTGGCTCGAGGATCAAAACGTTGAAATTTTGGGTCCATGGCCTGGAAACTCCCCAGATCTTAATCCCATTGAGAACTTGTGGTCAATCCTCAAGAGGCGGGTGGACAAACAAAAACCCACTAATTCTGACAAACTCCAAGAAGTGATTATGAAAGAATGGGTGGCTATCAGTCAGGATTTGGCCCAGAAGTTGATTGAGAGCAGCCCAGTCGAATTGCAGAGGTCCTGAAAAAAGAAGCGCCAACACTGCAAATACTGACTCTGTGCATAAATGTCATGTAATTGTCGATAAAAGCCTTTGAAACTTATGCAGTGCTTGTAATTATATTTCAGTACGTCACAGAAACAACTGAAACAAAGATCTAAAAGCAGTTTAGCAGAAAACTTTGTGAAAACTAATATTTGTGTCGTTCTCAAAACTTTTGGCCACGACTGTAGAACACTGAAAAACAACTGTGAGCTACTGTATACAGTATGTGTACTTGCTAAGGAAAGCAGATTCAGACAGCAGTCATGTCTCGTCTAATGTATTACACCTGAAATTATGATATTTTCATTCGTCACTGCTATATTCTGGAGTGTATCACTTTCAGTCTCAGCTCCCTCCTACAAAATGTTTTGAAGTTTAACTGAAGGTAACCGTAATCTCAGTGTCTCAGAGCCAATATACTTTGCGGTAGAGGACAAAGGTAAATACTCTTCAGATGTTCACCGCTCCCTGAATGAGGCCTACTATGCAGCCTGAAGGTCAACTGTGTGTAAGTGGACAGGCTGATGGCTTGATTGTATGCTTTGCAGGCTTGGGTTTGTGACAGAGCTACAGCTTGAAGCCTCTTACGTGATGAACGTAGAGCACCACCTACTCGTGCGAGCCAAAACACGATTAAGCAATTATCTTCAATTCCCTTCAAGCTCTGCCAATCCTATTCTGTCCAATTTTCTTCCCCTCGAACGCAGAAATACACCAACATTCACACACAGACACGCTGGATTGGGACTCACGCTGCCATCGCTGCACGGTTTCAGCTCTTTCCAGACTGGCTCCATGTGAGCTAGATTGATCTTGTTGAGTGGAATGGACACCTCGCCGATGGGGTCGTTCCTGCTGAATCGGTCGTAATCCAGCACCTGCAGGTACAGGGTGCGCTGGACCACCTTCTCATACGGGAAACCTGCAAGATATATGCTGTACATATGAGGGCAGAAACAGATACAACGTACTGTATACTCTGAGCAAGGTTACATTTTCAAAGTGAAATCTTCTGTGATGTGCACCTAGATCAGTAAGCATGGGATTAAAATATGTAGCCAACATATCTCCGAGCAAGGTCTTTGAAATTTGGATCCAATTTGGAAACTACAAGACTTGAATTGTTGAAACACTGAAGCTTTTCATTTTAGGTGTCAGTAGCAAAGTACCATAAATATTGGAACACCACTCCAAAATTACTATCACAGTGAGACAGACACACTTCAGTATACAGTGTTGGTGTCTGATATCACTTTATCAATAACAATATGGCATTAACTCTTTCTTTACCCATCCATAGCCTTGCTATTACATAAGAGTCAACAACTCACACTTTTTCAAACATCATAGGAAAGCAGCTCATGGATGAACAGCTAGTGGCTAACATCACACTGACTGACAGAGGAGTCAGAGTATGCGTCTCATCCAACAACCAAACCCCCCCCCCCTCCCCCACAACCACCCCCTCACCCCGCCAAAGGCAATTTTTGCTGTCTGGATTCCTGGCCGTGGACGGCTGTGGCACCATCTGTGGCACATTAATTCAGTTCTGACAGAAGTCAGATGGAACCCTGTTTAATTCCAAGCGCTTGATTTCTGAATCAATTTCAGACCTGAACCCTGAACCACCTTTAACTGAGAAATTGAAAAATAAACAGTAGATAAAGGGTGTGACTAATAAAAACTAAGATTATATTAATCTAATAATAGCAAAGTGGTAGCATTTTGCAATAAAGCCACAAATGGGGTTCAAGTCAAACCGGGACTTTAAAATTTTGTGAATGAAGGTGTAAAAGTGATTGACATTTACAGAAAACTTCAAACTTGATATGGTGATGAGACTCTTAGCTGCAGAGAAACATTTGAATGGTGCAAACATTTTAACGAAGGCCGTAAATGACGATCCCGGCCGAGGTGGCTTGGAGCCCACTGCAGTCGTTTTCATGAACATTCAGTGAGTGGAACCTTGAAAATTAACTGATAACTTGTTGCCAATTTGCAATGATCTGTCTGCAGGACGTGTACACACACACACTCACCAACACCACTACAGGAACTCAGCAGGGAGTTATTGCCACGCCCCCGTACCATCCTGACCTCGCTCCAAGACATTTCCCTGTTTGGGCCATTAAAGGAGTTCCTGGTAGGTCAGTGTTTCAGATGTGAAGTTTCAGCATACTGAGAAAACTTTCTATCTTAATGGTGTCCACGCTCTAGTGAACCACAGGGATAAATGTATTAGTGTAGCAGGAGATGATATAGAGAGTGTTTACTCTCAGAACTGACAATCAAAGTTCCGCTTTGACTTGAACTCACCCTGTGTCATTTGTAGTGAATTTAATTGCATTGAGAGAGAGAGAGAGAGAGAGAGAGAGAGAGAGAGAGATAGAGAGCGAGGAGGGGGTAGGGGATTCTTTACCCTCAAAAAGGAAGGTTTCGTTCCAGTGAGGGTTCAGGTTCTTTCTCTTCACTTTGGTCTCCAGTTTGTGCTTCTTGTCCGGTAGCAGATAGATCTTAACAAACGGGTCTGAGGTTCCAGAGAAATCCTTGGCCGGTAAATCCTGGCCTTTAAGGATCTTCACGGTAAGTGTGGAGTCCTGGAAGCTGTATCCCACACTGAACTGTATTCGTCCAAGCTTCTCACACACCGGACCTTCATGTTCTTCCTCTTCTGAGCCTGGAGACAACTGCCAGAGAGATATTAGAGCAGAGTTTAATCCTTCTCCCATTAGAGTTTAGAGAAACACCCTGAGAAATGAGGACCAGACTAACACACTCCTCAGGGATTCCCTGACTCAGGATTTTTTTTTTTTTCTTTTTTAGCAGATATAATTAATAAAGAAAGAAATAGAGACTTGGTAAATTAGCCGAGGCTAGAATCAAAGTCTTGGGAAAGTTCCCTGCTACAAGTGGAAACACCATTATTAGACATGATGATAACAACAACAAAAAAGAAAACACCATGCCACCTACAGAATGCCAGGCAGACCTGGTAAACATGTTTCTTGACTGCCCCCATGGTGATGTGTTCCTATTTTAATTACTAGGCTCTCCCCAGGAAACAGCTGTGTGTGTGTGTGTGTGTGTGTGTGTGTGTGTGTGTGTGTGTGTGTGTGTGTGTGTGTGTGTGTGTGTGTCTGATTGAAGCGAGAGCGTGCACTACGTACACCCCATACTTAGCACATCATGCAGTTACATTCAACTCAAAAGCACATGTTGTGTAAGGATGGATGGAGTGGAAGCACGTGTTCCATAAAATATACTGTTGTTCTTTCACACTTACCATGAGCATGTCACTGGTGGCGGAGTTGGCGAGATCTGAGACAGAGGAGTTAGCGTCTGTGCGGCGGTTGCTCTCGTCTGGGGTCTGGCCTTTAGGACTGCTGTTGGCTTTGTTACCGATGGCTCTGCGGGCAGAGACGAACAGTTGAGTGTAAACACGTATCCAGCTCCAGGATCCCTGACACTCAGAAAACAGTGTGTGTATGACCTGCACTTGGTGTATATTAGGGTCTTCTTATATTTCTCCTGGACGGGGTAAATTTGCTAGGCTTCCTTTTCTTTCTGCACCTCAAGCAATTCTTACATTAGATTTTAAACTGAACTATAAACTGTGAAGAGATCGACATTTCACAGCACAGAAACGTATAAGGCTAAGAATTTAGCTAGCGGAGTGAGCTGGACTAGCTAGCCAGTACTAAAGCTCTGTACAATGTTAAGTCTTAAAAAGCACATAGAGACTGTACTAGATCACAACATGGCTAACAAGATGTGCAGATTAACGTGAACAAGCTAACTCACTCACAGACCTAGCAAGATTAAACGCTAAGGCTAAGTTAGCTAGCCAGCTCGTGTTCCTTTTCTCTCGAAACACTTGATATACAGAAGTCATTTTCATCTGTGTCAGCTGTAGACTTGTGATTTGTTTGAAAATATTTTTTTTCCCTATTAATCTTATTTTCCTATTTAAGTTATTTTCTTAAATGAAACTCACTCACCATCTATACCGCGTTATTCTGTATTCAGGGTCACAGGGGGCCTGGAGCCGATTCCGGGAGACTCAGGGCATGAGGCGGGGTACACCCTGGAGAGGGTGCCAATCCATCACGGGGCACACACACACACACACACTACGGGCAATTTAGGAACACCAATTATCCTAATCTGC
Organism: Clarias magur; assembly: GCA_013621035.1. Lineage (NCBI taxonomy): Eukaryota > Metazoa > Chordata > Actinopteri > Siluriformes > Clariidae > Clarias > Clarias magur. The sequence goes on along the minus strand of QNUK01000385.1, from coordinate 554,910 downwards.
AGGTCTTTGGACTGTGAGAGGAAACCAGAGTACCCTGAGGAAACCCCCTGAGCACGGCGAGAACATGCAAACTCCACGCACACAGAGACGGGAATCGAACCCAGACCCTGGAGGTGCAAGGCGACAGTGCTAACCACTACATCACCATGCCGCCCGTACTTGGAAACAATGCTTGTTAAAATGTTTAATTGTTAAATACAATATATATTGTTTTTTACATTTCTAAGAGTATTTTGAGATTTTTTATAATGAAGTTGTAATTTGCAGTAACACAGAACTGGCATAGGGGGGCGACACACATCTGCAGCATGCGCACTCTGTGTTTGTGTGTGTGTGTGTGTGTGTGTGTGTTATTCCTCTGAGATACCCAGGTTGTTGGCAAGGCAACATTTAGATAGAAACACACACACACGCACACACACACACACACACACACACACACGCACACACACACACATTTTAACACTATTATTGGAACACTCAAGTGTGTGCCAGTGAATCATGATCCAAATAAAAATGTGCGTGTGTGTGTGTGTGTGTTTTGATAATCATGATCGTGTTATACAGTATCTATGATCTTACTAGTACTCCAGGCACTAGGTACATTCCCTGACACTGGGTTGTGTTGACCCTGCTGTATTCACATACGTTATGTAACTGTGTCTCATAAGCAGCAACAACTGACACAGCTAATACATTTCAGTGCCAGTGTGTGCGCAGCTTCACCACATGATGGGCCGGATACAGAACAGGCATCACATGCAAAAGCTAATCCGAGCACATATCCCACATTTTTTTCCACCTAAACTAACATGATGTCGGATTACAAATACACCATGGACTTAAATCCAGAAATCCACCAGTATGTTATTGAATACTGTTACTGGGGACAGTATTGGTTCTTGGACACTCAGAGAGCTGAGATCATACAGTAAATGGAAAACGGTGCATCTAATTTAAGCAGTCATGGACACAGGTTCTTTAGTAGTAAAATCTAATCTAAATAAAAATGGGGGAGAAAAAAGTAAAGTACTTAAGTAAAAGTAGAAGTCGTGAATTTACATGTCAATTTGAGTAAAAGTCATGATACAAGACAGCCTCTCTCACACTCTCTCTCTTTCTCTCCTTCTCGTCCTAATCACGGTTTGCAACCATCACCGTTTCTGATGTCACACCCCTGCTACAGGATTGCACAATTTATGAGAAAAAGGCAAATCATGAAATTATATATAATAATCAGCAGGTGGCGATAATCCTGCCTCAAATACTACACACCATGAGGTTCTGTAACACAACGGCAAGCAGTAATGTAGTGAAGTAAAAGTATTTATATTTGATGTAGTATATAGTGGAGTAAACATAAAAAGCACCCACTGATACAACTACTCCAGTAAAGTGTAGATATTGCTGGAGACTTTAATATTCATTTTGAGAATCCAGAAGACCCTCTGAGAATAGCATTTATGTCCATACTGGACTCAGTAGGAGTAAATCAGTGTGTAGTAGGACCCACTCATAAAGCAGCTCACACTTTGGATTTAATATTATCCTTCGGATTAAGTATAGGAAATATAACCACAATTCCACAGTCTGAAGTTATCTCGGATCACTACCTTGTCTCGATTAAAGCGTGTTATAGTAATAATGTACGCACAGCACCGCGCTTTAGCCTTAAACGTACATTTACATTAAATACCGCACAGAGCTTTATCAATAAATTTTATCAGTTATCAACTTTGATTGGATCGCCATCTGACTTCACAGAACAGTCAAATTAATATCTAAAGTCAACACTTTGTTATAGCTTAGATAATGTAGCTCCAGTTAAAAGGAAAATGATTAGAGATAAGAAACTCGCTCCTTGGTATAATGACCACACACGTGCTTTCAAACAAACCGCTCGAAAATTTTAACGTAAATGGCGCCAAACGAAATTGTTAGTATTTCAAATAGCTTGGAAGGAGAGCATCCTGAACTATAAAAAAGCTCTCAGTGATGCTAGATCAACGTATCTCTCCAGTCTTATAGAAAATAACAAAAACAACCCGAGATTTTTATTTAATACCGTAACTAAATTAACTAAAAACAAGACCACTGCAGAAATCTCCACAACAACATCATGCAGTAGTGAGGAGTTCATGAACCTTTTCAATAACAAAATCATAAATATTAGGTAAAAAATTCAGGCTTTGAAACCGGGCAATTTAAGTTATACAGATGATGAACTTAGAACACTTTACACTTTTTTTGCGATGTGGTTGACCAGCATGCTAAATTGATCGATCGGCTCCTTGGTGAAGTCGCGTCTCTCCGCAAGGAGCTCCAAGACGTCGCGGTCTTGCACCACGAGGTGGCGGAGCTGCGAAAGGAGAATGTGACCCTCTGTGGGGCGGCCGCTTAGCCGTCTGTTGCCACGCCCCATCGCAGCGGCTGCTGCGCCGCCAACCCCCTCCCCATCTTCTGATGTTTTTCTAGCTTTACCAGACAAATGGGATGGCATGGATGGGAAGTGCAGTGTTTTTCTAACCGCGATGGATCTCGTGTTTGAGTTTAATTCCACCAGATACTCCACAGACCGACTGCGCATTGCTCGTCTCGTCTCGTTGCTATCCGGGCAGGCAACTGAGTGGGCCACGACGGTCCTCGTTCAGATTCAGGCGTTGCCTTTGAGCATCCGGCTGCTGAGGTGGAGACCGACTCTAAGCTATATCATCTACGGCAGGGAGGATCATCCGTGAGCCGCTACGCCGTGGAGTTCCGCACTCTCGCCGTGCAGCCCGACTGGGGAGACTCCGCCCTCCGGACGGCCTACTACGAGGGACTGGCTTCGCACATAAAGGACGAGCTCGCCGGACAAGAGCTCCCAGCGACCTTGGAGGGCTTAATCCAACTCGCCCTCCAGATCAACCAACGTCTGCTCGCTCGCCCCAAGCCAGCATCTCGTACCCTGCCATCAATACGCCAAAAAACTGGGGGTAAAAATCGAGGCATTATCCCAGCCTGTAACAATTACATCAGTCAATGGTCGGCCCCTTTCCTCCAGCCCCATCACCTTTCAAACTCAGCCCATCACTCTCATCATCAACCAGCATCAGGAACAGATTCAGTTTTACACCACCACGATTTCATCACCACCCATCATCCTCAGACACCCTTGGCTGCTGCGTCATGACCCACTTATATCATGGACCCAAAACCGGATTCTATAGTGGGGGCCAACCTGCACCGAGCTCTGCCTACAGGCCGAGGCTGGGACGTGCTCTAGGGTGTCCTGGGCCCCCAATGTCGACACAGACAACATCCCGCTAGACTACCGGGACCTGGCTGAAGTTTTCTGTAAGAGACGCGCCACCCACCCACCTCCTCATCGCCCATACGACCTGGCAATCGATCTTCAGCCAGACGCCACGCCACCCCACGGCCACCTCTATTTACTATCCAACACTGAGATGCAGGCGAGGAGTATGTTTCCAGCGGACTTCGCCATGGTACCATCCGGCCCTCCTCCTCACCTGCCGCCACGGGGTTCTTCTTCATGAAAAAACACGTTGGTAGTCTACGTCCCTGTGACGATTACCGGGGGCTCAATAACATCACCATAAAAAAACGACACCCGCTGCCTCTTACCAACTCTGCCCTGGACGCCCTCTCTGGTGCCACCATCTTCACTAAGTTGGACCTCCGGAGCGCCTACAACTTGGTGCGCATCAGAGAGGGCGATGAGTGGAAGACGGCCTTCATCACTCCTACAGGACACTACGAGAGTCTGGTCATCCCCTTTGGTCTCTGCAACGCACCTGCTGCATTTCAACAGTTCATCAATGATGTCCTCAGAGACATGTTAGGCTGCTGGGTGTTCATCTACCTCGACGACATCCTCATCTACTCCCGAACCGTCAACGAACATATCCAGAACGTCAGAGCAGTTCTAAAAAGATTGCTCGCCCACCAGCTGTACTGTAAGTTGGAGAAGTGCGTTTTTCACGAGCGCTCCACCACGTTCCTGGGATTTGTCATCTCGTCCCATGGTGTGGCCATGGACCCACAGAAACTGAAAGTTGTGAGTCATTGGCCCCTACTCAAGACTCAACAACTCCAGCAATTTCTAGGGTTTGCCAATTTCTTTCACTTCAGAAATATTGCGAAGATAAAAAATATATTGTCACTAAATTATGCAGAAAAACTAGTTCATGCTTTTATCACCTCTAGGTTGGAATATTGTAACTACTTACTGTCTGGTTGTTCAACTAGGTGTATAAACAAGCTTCAGTTAGTACAGAATGCAGCAGCGAGAGTCCTCACTAGAACCAGAAGATACGAGCACATCACCCCTATCTTATCTACACTGCATTGGCTCCCTGTGAAATTTCGCATCGATTTTAAGATACTACTTTTGACGTATAAAGCATTAAATGGTCTCGCGCCACAGTATCTGAGTGAACTGCTAGTGTCTTATGATCCGCCGCGCCTACTTCGATCAAAGAATGCAGGCTGCTTGTCAGTACCACGTATTATTAAAACTACAGCAGGGGGCAGAGTTTTTTCTTACAAAGCCCCAAAGTTATGGAATAGTCTTCCTGTTAATGTTCGGGACTCAGACACAGTCTCAGTGTTTAAGTCTAAGCTAAAAACCTATTTATTTAGCCAAGCATTTTTGTAAATGGATTAGCCTTAGGTAAAGGAGCAGATCTGGGGGACTCATGGAGGTAGAGTATTCTGGTGAACTGGTATGTTTAGATGCTGCCCTCTGGACCTGTCTAACTCGTCCTGGTGTCCCTCTTCTGGTTGGAGATCTCATCACATGGAGCCCCGTGTGATCTGTATGGCATGCGTGTGGTGGCTGGGGATCTTCCACTTTACCATGAAGATGGTCCTGTCCTCGACTGATGCAGACAGCTGTTCTCTTGGGACCTGTGACTTCAGTTGCTCGATAGGTCAGGACTGGAATTTACTACAGTGTACCTGAGCATCCAGGAACAAACTGGACTCCTTTAAATTTTAATTTAAACACATCTCTTGTTATACTGAACTTCCAGTCTTACACATTATTATGCAGATCAATCCCGGCTATCTGTTTTCACCCAGATGAGGATGGGTTCCCTGCTGAGTCTGGTTCCTCTCAAGGTTTCTTCCTATTACCATCTCAGGGAGTTTTTCCTTGCCACCGTCACCCTCGGCTTTTACGTCAGGGACAATATTATCATTTTGAATCATAAACATTCACATTTCATACAAACTTAATTCTTTTGATTGTGTAAATCTGCTTTGCGACAATGTTTATTGGATTGCAGATACGTAAAAATATGTTTACCCTCGACCTCTCTTTGTACTGTAATCCACAGAGTGCTGACACCGGAGACTCCTTTCATACACACAACCTGAATAAACGTCTCTTAAACGTAACATCACGTGTCATTACACTTTTTTTTCTTCCAAATTCATTTCATATTATTGTTAGCCTGAGGAATAACTAACTGCTGTTATGGACATTTAAACACCTTCTGACCAAACAAAATCAAGACAAGCGAAAACACTCAGTTCAACAGGTTAGGACACATTTTGAGCAAATGTAATACAAATGTATGCACTGAGGCCGTGTAGCTGTAACTGTAGCTGTTATTATATCAGACCTACATGACAAGTTCTTCTTTTCCTCAGGAAACGGCTGAAGAATCCATCATTCACAAATTGCTGCTGTTTTAAATTCACAGAGGCGACTAACGGCAAGTGATAATGACGGAATAATGACTGCTGAACACTACAGACATCTCATGTTAAAAAGTGCCGATGTCTATCTGGACAGAATTAAGACGATCATCTGAGTCACGCGTCTGTTTTTCTGGAAATCTATCAGGAGTGAGTGAGGAGAGAGACAAGTAAAGGATGCTCACCTTCGAGTTAGGGATGTCCTGGGACACAGCTCATCCAATTCCATTCAGTTATCCATCAGAAGTTACATTAGAGTGTCATTTTCCTCTGGGGATGATGATGATGATGCTGCTGCTGGTGATGATGATGATGATGATGATGTTGTCTCGTTCTGTCAGTGTGACCAGCCTCAGCTGGGTCAAAATACCAAAAAGTATCTCTCTCCCTTTTTCCAGACTTATTCTCAGAGGAAATGGAGGCTGTAAAAGTTCAATCAGCTCCACAGGTGGCCTTCACATATCTGAGCATGATGATGATGATGGTGATAATGAAGATGATGATGTGCTGGATCTGATCAGTATCTTGAACATTTTTAATCGCTTTGGTAGTCTGGTGATTTTTTTTTTTTCTCCCCCATTTTTATGCATTGAATTATTTTTGAGCAGTCTAAAGTATTAGAGTGTAAAAGGAACAAATTAAAATCTCATCACAAACTAATGGAGTTTTTTTTTTTCTAACAGCATTTGTACTTTTAATATAACTGAGTATTAATTGTGTAAAAGAAATTAAATGTGTTTGCTCCCTTTGAGCATCGTTTCTAACTAATAATGTCACATTAGAGTCGATGTCGAGAGAAAAGCCCACATAATGAGCTCCATTTATGAATGCTGCTTGTAAATGACTCAGCCCTGTCTCAGCTCATTTGCATATAGCGACACCCACAAACTCCATAAAAGGTCATGTGAACTGAGAGCTAGAAGGACAAAATGAACACTCAGGGTAAAGTCTGAAAAACAGACGTGGTAGTTATGTTAACTTGATTAAATATTTTCTTTGTATTCTGTCACATGATTACATAGTAGTTCATGTTCACACACACACACACACACACACACACACACTGATCTACAGTAATACACAACTCAGGGAGTCAGAGCGTTTGTTAAAGACTTAATAGTAAAGGCGTAAAGACTGACCTGCAAATTCATCATCAGTTACATTTTCTGATTAAATCTGTGATTGGATTTTGAGTTTAAATCTCTTTCTTTTGGTCTGGTTTTACATCGGGGTAATGATTTTTCTGCATAATATAATCATACATGCTGCAGCAGAGCTTTAGCGTTTCAGTCTCTTCAAACAGATCAGAGGTCTCGTTATCAATTCTACATAAATAACCCGCACACCCCGCTCGAGCTTGCGTATGTACAAACCCTGAGCGATAGGAAGTGTAATTGCTGCTAAACTGATTACGAAGAGCTTCTATCAGAGTTATTGGCAATCATACAGAACGAGCATAATTGAAACAATTACTGATTCAGGAGCTCAGAGCCAGGTGCAGAGATGTGACACGGATCAAACGTACAGCACATATGTGTAACAGCCAGTGTTGGGGGACGTTACTTTTTAAAGTAACTAATTACATTAGAAATTCACTGTCTTTTGCTTTACTTTCTGATAAAAGTCACTAGTTCGAGTACTTTTCCGTTGCAGAAAATGAAAACTCCTTTGTGCTTCCTCATGCATGTTGTTTTAGTCGAGACCTTTTATAATTATTCTACCATCATCACTCAGCCAAGTTTGGCCCATAAACTGTTAACTACTAATACCCCTATCTCACCTACGCGGTTTTGCGCGGTGGCCTTAAGTACGGTTCATCACGATTCACCGCCAGTTTCTGCGCTGTGATCAGGTTTCCATCGTTCCACGCGACGGTCCTCATATAGTCAAACCACATGGGTGAGATAGGGGTATAACAGCAGGAATAACAGAGAGGGCGGGTTATCGTGGGCGGGGCTTGTAGGATGACTTTGGCTCATGGATTACATAAATTGTCTGAATAACGGATTACATTTTTGAAAATGTAACTAAGTAACTGAGGACTTGAACGGCGGAGCGAACGCGTTAGATTACTCGTTACATCAAAACAGTAATCCGAGTACTCTAACGCGTTGCTTTGTAACGCTTTACACTCAACACTGGTAACAGCCACATCTAAAGACTGAAAATTTTGATGTTGTCCCAACTTTTTTGGAATCGAGTTTGTACTTTTACTTGAGTAGATTTGTGAAGAAGAAGCGCTACTGTTACTCCGCTACATTCGGCTCCACTCGACTCGTTACGTCTCTGACCGTTTATTCTACACACACAGCCGGTAGATCTACCACATGACTCTGTTTAACCAATCAGCCGCAGTAACAATAATCACATGTGATCACATGACCACACACAAACTGGCGGCATAGCTTGGAAAAAAAAAAAAATCTTCCCTGGCATCATATACAAAGCATGTTTCGCTTACACAAAGTGCAAAAGAACAGCTTCATACAGCAGGGTGTTTCTTCTATCCGCCAAAACAGAAAAACAGTTCAGCAGATGAAAACTCGACTTCTAACCTGAAGAAACTTGTCGCGGTAGGTTTAGCTGTTTCATTGAATGTTGCAATGTTTGCATATATAATTATTATAATGATGCTATAATATACATATGATATATTATACTGTATATGTGTGTATGCACCGCTGGGGGCGGAGTTACACACACGGAGGACAGAGCTATCCGCTCCTTCTGCTCCTTCCATGACACAGAAATAATAAATGATGTCATCTATAATATTGAGATTCCACCACGGCCAGAAACACAACACTTAAAGTGCATGTAGGTGAGCGATTCTTATTCAGGGTACTTCCTGCTTGAACTAAATGTTAAAAAATGCAAAAGGAAACCCCCTAAGCAGCACGTATCGACGCATTTAGCATTCACTGAACGAGCTCGTGCTAATAGGATTTATGTTCAGTCGCTATTAGCCGTTGTAGCACATTTGCTTAAACAATCTCTTGGAGATAACAGTATGAACATAAATGACTCCGACTGCACGGTATAGGCTATTTGTTTGAGCTCGACAGATCCCCGCGGAGCCTGGAGTCGCCTGGTAATGAGGTAGCTTTGGAGATATTAATTATGAACCACGCAGCGACAGGCTTTACACAGCGCGTGCAAGACAGAGCGAGAGGAAGAACGAGTGGAGTTCTGCTCTTCTCGACGTAAACATGCCTTCTGCGCTTGTGTGGATGAGGACACTTCAAAGAGTTCCGTGCTAAAGAAAATGTCCGCGTTTTGTCTTTGTTGTTGTTGTTATTGTTGTAGTTCTTCACTCAGAGTGGGAGTCAAAGTGCGAGGAAAGTGTGATTACGCAATGATATCGCTCGAACACACCGAAACTTTTCTCCTTCTGAGATTTGTTTCTTCTGGGACCAAGACATGGTCTGGTGTAAGGAGCGTTTTGATCAGTCGTTATTCCATCACACACACACACACACACACACACAATGATCTTTTATATAAAGATATGAAACTGCAGCACACATCATTCCTCATTTACTCTGTTCTCTTCATCAGGGCCGCTTCACCGCGAGACACCGAGTGTAAAGAGCTTGTGCAATCGAGGAACGTGTAAACAGTTTGTGATTATAGGCATTGTTATGAGCAGTGAGGAGGTGTGTGTGTGTGTGTGTGTGTGTGTGTGTGTGCGTGCAAGGGTGAGAATGTTATCTAGGACAAGCACCTGCATAAGAAGAGTGGGAGTTTAGGTTTAATCCTGCAGTGTAACTCTGAGTGCATCCCAGTACCCAGCGCTGAAGACATCACGGCTATCAGGTTAATATCGAACGATTGTTAAAGTGTGTGTGTGTGTGTGTGTGTGTGTGTGTGTGTGTGTGCGTGCAAGAATAAGGGAAGAGGGTGGAAAAGCACGAGGAAGAAAGAAGAGCAGAATGTAGGAGGGGGAACTGAGGAAGCAGATGAGCGGTGTTTAATCCTCCACACGGCGAGTCTGGTGTAAGACATCTGAAGCGTCTACTTCCCGAGTAGGATGTAGAGCCTCGAAAGAAGACAATGGAGAGATTTGGTGACAGAGCTGGAGCACAGAGCTAATACCAAGGGCTTCTAAAGACTGCAAAAACTCCATCACTTCCTGAACCCACGTGAAATATTCAGGCTCAACGCCAACACACCAGTCTGCGGTATCACTGCCCGGGTACACGCCAACGTTCCCTCATGCATCACACCTTAACACAGCTAACACTGGTCTCAGGTATTTAACACAGTTAGATACAAAAATGAAAAAGTCTGAATTTTGTTTCCCATACTTACTAACACTGGAAAAGTGAATATTAATTTAATAACAGGTCACCTTTAAGCATTTACAAGTATATTCCTCTTACTGCTTGTGTGTGTGTGTGTGTGTGTGTGTGTGTGTGTGTGTGTGTGTGTGTGTGTGTGTTTTTTAAAGAGAATTGCGAGTCAAAGCGTTCTTTTGTACTGGTTTATGCATCCTTGGTTAAATAATTAAGAGTGTTCAGGTTTATGTAAATGAGCTGGGACATTCATTATATCCAGGCCTTAGTTCTAGGTACACCGTGGACATGTACCAGTCCATTACAAGACATACACACACATGCATTATAGGCAACTTTGGAAACACTGATTAGCCTAATCCTTGGACTGTGGGAGGAAACCGGAGTGCCGGAGGAAACCCACCAAGCACAGGGAGGAAAACCCCATGCGCACGGACCCGAGGTGGGACTCAAACCCTCAACCATGGAGGTGTGAAGGCCACAGTCCTAAGCGCTACACCACCATACCACCCACTGTCTCACAAGTCTCACAAGTGTTATCTACAGTACAGACCAAAAGTCTGGACACACCTTCTCATTCAAAGAGGTTGAATTTGTATTGTGGCAAGAAAACAGCAGCTAAGTGAAGAAAAACGAGCGGCCGTCATTACTTTAAGAAATGAAGGTCAGTCAGTCCGAAAAAATTGGGAAAACTTTGAAAGTGTCCCCGAGTGCAGTCACAAAACCCATCAAGCGCTACAAAGAAACAATGCACTATGAATTAAATGGAAATGCTGAGTAGTTATGACGTTAAGAGCGGTTATGCGCCAGATGCCGATTTTATCGCTTATTCTATCTGTCTGTTCGTGTGTTTGTCCGTGATTCGGCTTACTCGGTTTTGAAATAGATCTAAAAGTCACAGTGAGGTCAAATGTCATTGTGCTTAAAACATATTGTAAGGGCAGACATTACAAATATAAACAACGTCTACGTAGAGTTGGGTATTAATGTATGCAAAATAGCAGAATACTGTAAAACAGGCAAAACAAATAAGTAACAAAGAAAGCGCAAAGAAATGGCAGTTAAATAATAGCGCAGAAAACAGTGCTGGGTTGAGCTGCGCGCTGCCTCAGACGTTTGAGTGACTTATAAAAGGCAGTGAGGCCGCCGGCTGAGCTGCAGCACTTTCTGTGTGAAGCGAGTTTTTAAAAAATAAGAAACCAAACCAGAAGATATATTATTTATAATACCATATATTACCACTTCCTACCACCACATAGCAGTTACTTCCACCATACAACAATCTACCACCGCCACCACCCTCATCCCATTACAATACCACCCATACATACATCCACCACCGCCACTGACAAATACCACTACATATACCCTTCCATACCGCCGTAAAACAATACCATACCATACACCTACATTATAATACCACCATATACGCCGCTTCCTTACCACACTCCCCTACCACCGCCCGTAACAATACCACCATACATACATACCTTCCTACAATGACAATACCACCGCCACCTTCCACCACATCCACCATTATTAATCACTGTATACTTCCTACCCATTATGATAATACCACCATTCCTACCGCCACCGTATGACAATACCATACATACACCATACCACAACCACCATATTTAACCAAATATTCTATCACCACATCTACCACTTCCACCACCGCCACCGCCGCTAATAATCCACATACACCATACTAACAATACCACCGCCCATATACCTACTTCTACCATACCGCCGTAATATTCCGCCACCGCCACCAATCATCTGACAATACCACCGCCAGCTCCGCTTCACATTTTCCCGCCGCCGCTTACCACCGCCACCATACGCCACCGCTGTATATAACCATCCTACTTCATACACCAATATACTTACCGCTGCAAATACCACGCCATTCCACCGCCACCTTCCACACCGCTACCGACAATACCACCATACCACATACATGAATATTCTATTGCCTTCCCTACCACCACCACCACACATATACATATACTTATATACACCACCACCGTCAATGTCTACCACCACAACCCGCCCCCTTCCTACCACCACCACCGCTGACAAATACCACCTTGTATTCCTACCATTCACCCGCCTTAATAAATACCATACAACCACCACCTTACTCCCACACCACCGCCGTGACGCCCTACGCCCCAATAATACCACCGCCACCGCCACCACCGCCACCATTACCACCGCCCGCCGCCCACCACCACCACCTACGCCGTATAATACCACCGCTCACCACCGCCCACCCGGCTAGCAATACCGCTTTGTCCCACACCGCCACCACCGCCGCTGATACCACGCCGCCGCCCCACCACCGCTGACAATGCCATCACCATACCACCTGACAATACCGCCGCCCACATTACACCGCCACCACCGCTACCACCACATTTACCACAGCCACCCACAACGTAGTAATCTACCATATCCCGCTTTACTGCTACTCATCGTGATAATACCACCGCTCTACCCTACAATTACGCCCTGATAATACACTGGGCTGCCATTAATTGCCCGTGACAATGCCGCCACTGGATAGCCCCACCGCCACCTTCTACCGCCGCCAGCTTCATTACCACCCGCCGCCGCCGCCACCAATTGCTGGATAATAGTTTTCCCTTACCGCCATTACCACAAGTGATAATACTACCACTGCCGCTTCACCACTATCATCACACCGCCACCCCACTTAATTACCTGCCGCGCCACGCTGCCACATCACCGCTTACTCACTGCCATGGATAATACATACCACCATACGCTCCGCCGCCCGCTACACCACCACCACCGCCCGCTGATAATACCTGCCACCACCGCTTACCGCCACCACCGCCACCACCGCCAAACCACACCGCCGCACCACCAGCCGCTCCGCCTTCTACTCACCACCGCCATGACGCCGCACTAATGCCGCCCACCCCTACCATACCACCGCCCCCAACCGCCACGCCCGCATTACCGCCGCCGCTGACAATACGCCAGCCCACACCACCACCAGCCACTGCTTAATACCACCACCACGCACCACCACCACAGCCACCACGCCATGCAGCTGTGTTTCACCTCTGATCAGGCATCACTGGTAGTGAGCTGGACACCTGCCACCGCACACCTCATTTTCATTTCCATGCAATTACCTTAACACACACACACACACACACACACACACACACACACACAATCAGTGAGAGAGTCTTAAAGGGTGTCAGATTATGCAACTGCTGTCGTTTTTCTGAGCTGCAGAGGAAAAGGGCTGCAAATCTAACAATGGCTTTAATTGTATTTTTTTACATTTACATATTTTTTCCTTTACATTATTTTATGTGAGAGTTATTATTATTATTCATCATCCATGTTATAATAAATGAAGTATGCGTGTATTGTGTAGACCACACGTCACAGAACACTGCCCTCTGTTGTGATTGACAGAAATTTCACACTAGTGTATAGAGTTACACATCCATGTGTGTCTGTATATTAACCAGTAGTTACAACTATTATAAAAATCAAGCTCACAAAACCTAAAGTCCCTGACCGAATGTAGCCTCATTATAGTAAACAACATGCTGTTAGCATCAGTAAGAACAGTTAGTATAATAAAACTCTAAATATTATAAGAGTTTTCCTTGTTGCAGACGTACCTCATAAAGGATAAAGCTTTATAAACGGAGAACTACAGCGTGGGTGACACTGCGCCCTGTTAGCATCCTCCACGCAGGGTTAGCCTGCTATTCTCATATATGCTTTCTGAAGCGTAAAGCTTAGCCTGAGTCTTAGCTCGCTAAAGCTGCTGCTGTCACGCTTGGCCTGCATTAATTTCCATATCACAAGGACGAAGATACCGAGCATTCCCTCCCTGGGCACTGCCCGTGTCCGTCTCTGTGTGTGTGTGTGTGTGTGTGTGTGTGTGTGTGTGTGTGAGACAGAGATAGCATGTATGAAAGAGACAGGCAAACATTTCTGACAGTGACTTAAGCTGTCCATCTCAGCTCAGCTGGAGAGAGAAAGAGAGAGAGAGAGAGAGTGAAACCGTCTTGCCAGTCCCCTTGGGTCTCCTGAATGCCAACGGTCCCAGGCTTCACAGTTACAAACCCAAACAGCATTCTGTTTTTCTCGTCCACATCACCATGGGCAGTGAACATCACTCAACAATCTACACCACAACACCATGAGCAAAGAACTAAACGGAAAGGAATTCGCTACTCTTCACATGTCCACCAGGGAGCCCTAACGCCCCATACTCTCACCTTCTCTGTCGCAAATCAGTAATCAGTGCATGATGGCTCAGTGGTCAGCTCTGCCACTTCATGCCTTCAGTGATAGTGATGGCGTTTGAATCTCAGCTCTGCGTGTACAGTAGGTGAAGTTTGAATGACCTACCAGGTGCTGATGGTCTTTCTCAGGGTACTCTGGTTTCATATCCTATTCCAAAGACATGCAGTCTAGGCTGATCCAAATTGGCCATATTGTATGAATAGATTGTGCCCTGAGCTGCCTGGGATAGGCTCCAGGCCCCCCCCAAGTCCATAAGTATGAATGTATTTGGTATATAAGACACCATACACTCAGAGCATGAAAAGGATGAGAGATCAGTCATGCTGAGAGGAAAACTGATTCCAGCTCCATGTCCAGGAAAAACCACTCAACCCCTCAACCAAGCAGTGTGCAGCTGAATAGCCAGCCAGTCGGTCAGATGGTGTTGAGATGTGGAGTACTCTGAGCAGATAGCACCGAGCGACAGCCCGATCCAGCAGGGATGAGCCGAGCTAATATAACAGACTAGGCAGCGCCCGGAGCGTGGCTGACGCAGAGGAGACCCACGCAGCCATGCACACGGCTAACACTGAGCAAACCTGTAGCGATAAGGGACCAGTCTCAGTGAGCGAGGTCTTATTTACTTGTTACACAGACGCCCAAGTGTCAACACACACACACACACACACACACACACACACGGTTCGGTCATATGACTTCTGATCAATCGGGGTTTAAATTAGTCTTCTCTTTATAACATGTACGGCTATCCACACTGATACACAAGACACATGATGTCTGCTGATGTCTGAGAATCCAGTACGTCTGTAACATGACGTCACGCTTTCAAACACCATGAATCACTTTTATGATCTAAACGACGGACCCTCCATATTCTATCCATATAATTTTTTGGGAGTAAGTTTCAATCATGATTTTTTTTTTCTTTTTTTCCCCCCCTTTTACAGCCTCCAGGAGGTGCAACGATGCGCCGTCACCGCGCTGGGAACACAACAACATCATTAGCTCTATAGAGCTCTGATATGGAGAGCTATGGGTTCACTTTGATTGCAAACAAACTGTGAGCATTAATTCACAGGCAAACAGCTGTGCCGGGGAAACGAAATGGTAACAACACACAGACACATACACACACACACACACACACACACACACACACACACACACACATTTAATGCACTCTTTTTCATCATAATTACACTCTCACTCAGCACTGAAAGCAGTCAAGTGAGCTGCGTCAGATTAGATAGTGAGATATGCGATTCTTTTAAAACTGGGACACACACACACCATGTGGCGAGGGAAAAAGGGGGCACTAGGCTGGGGGCTTGAATGATGAAGATAATTAGTTTAACACTGAGAAGTTGAGGTTTAAATAAGAGCTGAGCTCCCAGAGGAAAAGGACCTGAAGGAGAGAGAGACTTTTTCTTACTCCTGCTTACCTCTTTGCTCTCTTACTCCTACTGAGAGTCTGAAACTGACAACGCACTGACTATAAGACTTATCCTGGAGCCTGGAGGTTCTCCCATGGGACTCAGGGCACTAGGTAGAGTACTGTACACTGTGGATGGTGTGCCAACCTTTTTGCAGGGGACAAGCACAAACTTTTGCACACTATGTGCAATTTAAGGACACCGACCAGCTTACCAGCTTTCATGTCTGTGGACTGTAGAAGGAAACGTGGGGAAACCCACCAAACGCCTGGGAGAACACAAAGACCCGAGCTGAGATCCGAACCCTTGACGCATGACGCAGTGGAGAGAGCCACCGCACCACCATGCTGCCTACATTTCACTAGCTGAAACCCAGCGTGACGGTGACGTGCATGGGCTCCAGACTTTACTGGCTGCAAAGACTTTGTGATGGATCTGGCTAGTTTTCAGATTCCTTTTGTGCCTTTTTCCACAACACCAATCATTATCCCTTCTTCCCTGGGAAAAAGCCTAGTTTAAGTAGAACTCTCACTCTAACAAGTCCAGCATTGGTTCTTACTGACAGCAACTCCCAACACACCCGCCTCGTGAGGAAAGGAACAGATTAATAAACCTAGAAAACTGGGTTAGTGTGCTCGTGCCGGTGCCGTGGGTCAGGTGGATGCAGCCCAGCCAGGCGCGTCTACACAGGTGTGAACTTTATATAATACCTGGGAGTTAATACAGGTCTGAAATAATGCCAGGTGTAAAACTGCGCATTCTATAAAAAGCCTGTGATTCTGACAGCATTCCAGAGCAGATCTGTTTGTGCAGGAGGAACGGCAGTGGGCTGTTAATCACAGGGTGCCACCACCACGAGCGCTCTGGAGGCTGAGAGCAAACATCACCAGGATTCCCAGCTGATAAAGATCAGATCAGAGTTGTGGTTGTGATTCTGACTGCACACATGCCACGTTCCTGTTTTACGGAAATGAACGTTCCTCTCTTTATCATTATCTCTCTAATCATCTACACAAGCAGACTCCTCCTGAGTTTCTGACCCTCACCATACTGCACTTCTCCCATGCTCACTGTCCTTCCTTCTAAATCAGGAATTCAGTATTCGAGGAAGTGAACACTCCATGGTCTTCACCAAGTCTGAAATGTGTTGCCCAGCACTCAGTGCGTTGATGACTTCGCCACTGCATCCCGCGTATTGATATCAACCTGGAGACAAGAATGCTGATGTCGTGCGTGACTTATTTGACATTCGTGCACATCTAATGTAACAGCATCAACATTGTTGGTAATAATAATAACGACATATGTAGCAGGGAATTAAAAGCGATGCTCGAAGCCATTTGCGGCAATGAAAAAGTAGGGTAATGAAATATGTAATGGCCAAACCAGAGTCTAAAGAAAAAGCAATAAATGATAGCCAGTATGCATAATTTAGACAGACGGGCATTCAAGTACATATTAGAATTTGTGTGGCAATTCATGTATCACCATTAAAATGAGATTTTAATGTACAAATGTTTGTAATTGAGGTGGTAAAATGTTGTAGTTCCTCTATTATGCTACACTCTACTAATAACACAAAATTGAAAAACAAAATTGATATTTGATCAGAATAAATATAAAATCATGAATCGCAATATCCAGTAAGTCAAACCTGCAGCTAAATATAGCTGTGAAAATATCGTATCAGGGGTCCCCGGTGATCCCCGTTCCTATTGAATAATACGGTAAAGTAATGCACCAGTACTTAAAGTTTGTCCAACAATCCTATGTGCATGGAAAAATTCTGCAAAACAAAGGTAAGGTAAGTTTTTCCTTAAAGAATTTAGCACGTCTTCGGTTTTGTCAGAGGATCTCTCATACCTTCATCTGGCTTCAGCTCATTGTTGGGAAAATACTGTTTGGTTTTATTTTTATAATGCAGAAATCGAAGAAGACCACATTTCTCTTACTAATAGTCGGATTTTTCACAGCACAGTACATTCTTCCTGGCACCCCATCATGTTTTCTTTGCTACGGCTCATAAACCCATCATGAGGTTCCTTTCGGAGCTCCAGGATACGTACTCGCTCTGGTTATCTCCAGCCTCACCGTCTTGCCGTCTTCGGCCTGGTGGTTTCGGTACAGGTGTGGAGATGTCCTTCAGGCTTGGGTCGGGACCAAATCGAGATGTGGTATTGGAATGTTTTCAAAGGAACAAGTGCAATTTAAGTGAAAACTCTCTCCGACACACATGTAGTGCTGGACGCTGCCGTGCTGTCGCTTCCAGTCTGCACTCACAGAACTCTATCCTGCCACCGCGTGATGGGATGTGCGAGTGAAATTTGAGTTTTGTTTATCGCCGTCAGGAGGAGAAAAGGTGAAGGTCAGCAGAAGACTGTTGCTAGGTTACGTTCTGCAGGAATGCTGAGTATATGCGTGCAAGTACATTCTGATAAATTCAGTAAATGACGGATAGATTTATAAGGAACATTCAAACACATGCAAACCAAACGTCCAGAGGATCCACCAGATTGAGAAGTGAACAGAGCACCATTTGACCATGACTATAAGACACTGGAGCTTGATTTGAACCAAAACTCAAACATCTACTCCCTATCATTAATCCTGCTGCTTGAGACTGTGAAGCAGTGAGGGATTACAAACCCCTGGGATGCACAAATATGCAACAACAAAAAAAAATTGAATCATGTGACTATGCACTGTTTCCATGTAATAATGATTGCTCTGGTGCTAAGGGAGCAGTCATGAGTCTGGAGTGTGAGTTGATTACGTCATCTCACCTTCAACACTCAGCAAACACAAAGCACGTAACAGACTAGACTGTCCAGGGAACGAGCGTTAAAACTCTACCTCTTGTCACCAGGGGGCGTTTCTTGGTTCGCTGGCTTCTCCTGCAGGTCCGGCAGGTTGGCAAAGTCGTCCTGTTCGGCCAGTCCGATCGCCAGAGACAGCACCACCATCTTGCCTTCCCTAGAGTAACACACACGCACACACACACACACACACACACACACACACACACACACACACACACACGTACCTCTAGACCTGATATAGTCATTTATACAAAGATAGCAACAATCTAGAGATTTTTAAATCAAACACAAAGAACGGGAAATACTGAGTCACGTTTGGTTCTTTTCTGCAGTTTCAAGAATCCATTTAACAGTCGGACTCTTGATCTAGTAATACACTGATTCACATCATGCACAATTCATGTCAACATTCAAAGCAAAACGATCCAGGTTCATTCATTATCCTCCTGCGGGTCATGTGCTATCGCTCTCGCGGGTAATTGTCTGTTAGCTGTCGACCCCACACACTACACCAGGTAGTGAAGCTTTTAAAAAGTCATGTGATGTATTGTGTGATGTGTGAGGCGCTGTCTCAGCCACCTGCTGTCTACGCCGCCTGCTGTCTTAGCCTGATCTGCTCGGTCCATATGTGATTTTACAAATAAAATATTATTCCCGAAAGTAGGCCGTGTTTCAAAACCCGAGACCAGAAACACCTCCTCAGGCTTTTTTTTTATGTTGCACATGATATTGCGCTTGCTAAGCTTTAACTTTTAGAGGATTCTTTTGACCAAATCGAGATGTGGTATTGGAATGTTTTCAAAGAAACAAGTGCAATTTAAGTGAAAACTCTCTCCGACACACATGTAGTGCTGCCGTGCTGTACTCACAGAACTCATCTGCACTCACAGAACTCTATTCAATTCAATTCAATTTTATTTGTATAGCGCTTTTAACAATTTTCATCGTCGCAAAGCAGCTTTACACAATCAAAAGGATTATTTAAGTTTATATGAAATGTGAATATGTATGAATCAAAAAATGGTCAGATAGTGCCTGATGAGCAAGCCAAGGGTGACAGTGGCAAGGAAAAACTCCCTGAGATGGCGGTAGGAAGAAACCTTGAGAGGAACTGGACTCAACAGGGAACCCATCCTCCTTTGGGTGAAACAGAAGCAGGAATTGATCTGCATTCATACTGTGTGTTGGGTGGCAGGCAGTTCGTATAATAGTTGTTAATTGATGTTAATATGGAGTTATTGGAGGCTCAGGTAGACTTGAAGGAAATTCCAGTCCTGAACTATCGAGCAACTGTAGCCAAGTCCGCAGAGAAACGGCCGTCAACATCATGCGAGGCCGGAACCGTCTTCCTAGTAGAGAGAAACCGTCCCTATACTTCGGAGGCATCCCAAAAAGACACACGGAACATCCATGTGACGAGATCTCCAACCAGAAGCGGGACACCAGGATGAGTCAGGCCGTTCCAGAGGGCAGAGGGAGTCTGGATCAATGGCAGCTCAGGAACGACATGTGTAGCTCGACAACTCTATCCTGTAACTCTATTCTGTCACCGCGTGATGGGATGTGCGAGTGAAATTTGAGTTTTGTTTATCGCCATCAGGAGGAGAAAGGGTGAAGCAGAAGACTGTTGCTTGAGGGCCGCAGAGCAGGTTCAGCATACCAGCCGGTGGATATACAGCATAATCCATTATGTTTATATTTTACAATATATTTACGGCATTAGGCAGACACAATTATCCGGCGTGACTTACATTTTATCTCATTACACGTCTGAGCAGTTTAAGGCCTTGCTCAGGAGTCCAACTTGGTGGTGCTGGAGTTTGAAGCTGTAGCTAGATTTCTCATTCTTGACTGTATTGGGGTGAATTTTTATGTAACACATCAATGTAAATTATACATTAGGCATAAAATTAGGCATAATTAGGGGTGTGACCAATTTAAGTGACAGCTGCGTTGAGAGTAAAAACCCCATGAAAAAAGAAGGGAGAGGAGTGACCCTGCACTGAGGAAGCCCGGGCAGGCCCATGTCTGGAGCCAGACGTGGACAGAAGGCCTGCCAGCAAGCGCCTGGTGGCCATGGACCCACCACCTGCAAGGGGTAGGCTGCGCTGTTATATGAAGGCCGAGGACCTCGACAGACCAGACCCGGGCAGCAGAAGCTGACTCTGGGGACGTGGAAAGTTACTTCTCTGTGGGGGAAGGAGCCGGAGGTTGTGCGGGAGGTGGAGCATTATCAGTTAGATCTGGTAGATCTCATTGACACACAGCCTCGGCTCTGGATCCATACTCCTGGATAGGGGTTGTTCTTCTCCGGAGTTGCCCAGGGTGTGAGGCGCCAGGTGGGTGTGGGGATACTCACGAGTCCCTGGCTGAGTGCCATGATGTTGGAGTTTACCCCAGTGGACAAGAGGGTCGCCTCTCTGCGCCTGAGGGCCATGGGGCATTGGGCCCCAGTAGGGGATTCCGTAGTCTTGCTGGGGGACTTCAACGCATATGTAGGCAATGATAGAAATACTTGGAAGGGCGTGATTGGGAGAATTGGTCTAAACCTGAGTGGTGTTTTGTTATTGGATTTCTGTGCTAGTCATTGATTGTCCATAACAAATACCATTTTCGAGTATAGGGATGCTCATAAGTGTACTAGGTACCAGAGCACCTAGGGGAGGACCTGTCCAAGATGCCTTCAACTCCTACCTCCAGCAGAGCTTTTCCAGCATACCTGTAGGAGCTGGGGACATTGAATTAGAGTGGTCAATGTTCAAAACTTCTGTTGCTGAAGCTGTGAGCCGTGGTCTTAAGGTTCTGGGTGCCTCAAGGCCCTCGAACAAGGTGGTGGACCCCTTTGGTTAGGGAAGCTGTCCAACTGAAAAAGGAGTCCTTCAGGGGTATGTTATCCCGGGGGATTCTAGAGGCAGTTGCAAGGTACCGGAGGTCTTGAGGGACTGCAGCTACGGTGGTAGCAGAGGAAAAGCAGTGGGTGTGGGAGGAGCTCAGAGAATCCATCTTCAACATTGCGTGAAAGTCTGGGACAGTGCCTAAGGAGTGGCACACTGGGGTGGTGGTTCCCCTTTTCCAAAACGGGGGACCAGAGGGTGTCCTACAGGGGCATTACACTACTCAGCCTCCATGGGAAAGTGTACTCTAAGGTGCTGGAAAGGAGGGTTCGGCAGATTGTTGAACCACAGATTGAAGTAGAGCTGCTAATCCTTTGCGTGGAAAGGTGTCAGTTGATGTGGTTCAGGCATCTAGTAAGGAAGTCACCAGGACCCTAGGGAGGTGTTCTTGGCACATCCAGCTGGAAGGAGACCACGGGGCACACCACAGACTAGATGGAGACATTAAATCTCCACACTGGCCTGGGAACGCCTTGGGACTCCCCAGTCAGAGTTAGCTGATGTGGCTTGGGAAAGGGAAGTTTGGGGTTCCCTGCTGGAACCC
The DNA here is from genome assembly GCA_013621035.1 of Clarias magur. NCBI lineage: Eukaryota > Metazoa > Chordata > Actinopteri > Siluriformes > Clariidae > Clarias > Clarias magur. The sequence continues at coordinate 532,911 of QNUK01000385.1, read as the reverse complement.
GTGAACCGATTTTGGATAAGCAGTTGAAGATGGATGGATGGATGGATGGATGGATGTGTTATGAGTGTCAAACTGCTAGCTGTGTGCTATGCATCACTTTAGCTAACTGGTAACTATAATTGGTGAACTTCTCAGCTGTGTAGACCTTGCAGAGAGGTATTATTCTTTCTTGCAGAAAGGTATTATTTTGGAGATATATGGCTCGCTGTGAGGTTAACTGTACTAACAGATCGAGTGAATTTTATTGTCCCTACAGCATATATATTAACATTCGCAACCTTAGGATTTGATAAGCTAAAGCTAAGCTAGCTAGCTTGTGGTAACTGAGGTAATTTGGCATGTTCCAAACAGCATCCAGCTATATCCTTGCCCAGTTATGGATTAAACATGTTTGCGCCATCCCAAGATGGTGACGAGCAGACACATCATAAGCATTTTCCAGAAGACCTACGGGTGATGTCGTGTGATTTGTCGGTTCTTTGGATACAGTTCATGATTTCATACATCACTAAATTAATATTCACTCAAATCATTCAAATGTTCAGCTTCTGCTCCTTCAGTATAAATAACTCCTAAAGAAATCAGAGCTGGATGGAGAGTTGCATGTTGCCATGGTAACACACAGACTGACTGACAGTCTGTGCAAAGTTTGTGTCGAGGTACCAGAAGAAACCTGGAGTTTTAATGTTGTGGCCAAAAGTATTGGCACACTTTGACTGTTTTAAGATGATGTCTTGTCTTAGCAATAAAAATTGTTACATTTCAAAATGTATTTTCTTTTGTATGTGTTCCTTTTCCGTGTTTCCTTTCCTTTGTACATCTCATGCACACAAAAGAAAATCTGCCAAATAGAATTCACACAGAACTCCTTTAAAAAATATATATTTTTCAAGAAGGTAATTCTCAGTAAATGTACTTTTCAACTGGTTGCAGATGCAGGCAGTACACATCTCACTTGTGTTGAGTGCGGAGAACTGTGTCGTGATTTGAAAAAAAAATAAAAAATTATGTAAGAGCTACGGAGACTGTAATGTTTCCGTGTAAGCTCTAAAAAATGATAGACTGCCCCGACACGAATTCCACTTCAGAGTATGTTTGATGCTTATCCTCCAAATGGCTCACTCTCATAGAGCCTATCCACTCAGCCTTTATTCATCAAATATACATTACTGCAGAGTGAAGTTCATCACACAGCACAGCTTCTTGCTAGTAGTCTGGGGTCTGAGCGCAGGGTCAGACAGTATACAGCGTCCCTAGAGCAGACAGGGTTAAAGAAAACCTAACCATGGCAACCTGGCAGAGCTGGACCTGAACCAATGATCTTCTGGTCAGTGACTCTGAGCATAAGTGACATCATTCATATTGCAGTAAAATGTCAATCTTACTAGGAGAGTGTTAGTCTATCATGTACAGCTGTGTAAGACAGTGGACCATCGAGAACCATCGTACTAGATATTCACAAGATGCCCTGATTGGTCACCTGATCTCAGTAACATGTACATTGAATCACTCAAATGGTGCGACATCATCGATAGCATGAGAACATTATTGAGTCTTCATAAAGTAAAGCAGGTAATGTTCATTACAACTGGTTTAGAACTAACCCTATTTACATGAGGACCAGGAGGGTTTGTTTTAGGAACAGTGTAAATTGCATTAGTCCAGATATTCCCTTTGACTCCGAGGAATCTGATGTGCTTCATGTATTCCATTACTGTTATGCTGCATTAAACTTCTCTACTGGAATCTTCGTCATCCTCATTTTTCCTTCCAGCGCTGTACACAATGCCATCATGAAGCCTGTTGCTAGCGGCGCTGTAGCTGAGCTCTCGCCTCGTAAATGGACGGAAGAGAGAGAAGAGCTGATGAGACGTCGCAGTGAAGGATTGTTCCAACCGTAAGGAAAGAAATTGTAATCTTCAAAAATAACATTTAAGCTGGTCTGCAGACCTCCAGCATCATCCCGCGTGCCAGTAGATCGGTTAATGAAAAATACTATTAATGAAATTGATATAACTTTCAATTATTTGACAGCAATGTGGGAGAGTTTTTTGGAAGAAAACGTGCTGGGGGAAGGGGGGGGTAATATTTCTGCTCAGTTGTATTGAGGGAGGAAAAAGTCTTTGCTTCATGTACAGTAAGTCACAAGTGGAACACGCCCAAGTCACTCTTATGACATCATTACTCAGTGCCTCGCACCCAAGTCACTCTTATGACATCATTACTCAGTGCCTCGCACCCAAGTCACTCTTATGACATCATTACTCAGTGCCTCGCACCCAAGTCACTCTTATGACATCATTACTCAGTGCCTCGCACCCAAGTCACTCTTATGACATCATTACTCAGTGCCTCGCACCCAAGTCACTCTTATGACATCATTACTCAGTGCCTCGCACCCAAGTCACTCTTATGACATCATTACTCAGTGCCTCGCACCCAAGTCACTCTTATGACATCATTACTTCATAAACAAACCAACAAACAACGCTTATTCTTTTCCTTAGTACTGCTTTCGTTATTGCGCACCTTCACTTTGTTTACGTTTCACGGGTAAATCTACAGACACTTAGGAAACACATGTGAGGCTAAAAATAAAAGTTAATTTAATGTCTGCTCAGTTGTATTGAGGGAGGAAAAAAACCTTTGTTTCATGTACTGTAAGTCACAAGTGGAACTGTGACTCTGAATAATAGTAATAATAATAATAATAATAATAATAATAATAATAATATTTGGATTTAATTTTAAAAAGCAGAAGAATGGAGCTGAGGTGAACTCCGAGACATTGACCAGCGGGGGCGCTCTCACACAGCGAGCTGCACCGCTGACCACGTGTGTGCTTTGCAGGTTTTTAATTTTGTGCTCTGTAATTAGAAAAGCATCAGCAGTGAGACGAGCGACTCAGAGACAGACAGCAATTAGTTCTCCTTACTGACTCCTTTAAAATATTCTATATGTAATGCGTAGCCTCCATACGCACACACACACACACACACACACACACACACACACACACACACACACACACAAACACACACATACTGATGTCTCTCAAGCAGTGATTCACTCGTTCCTCAGATTCATTGTCCTGTCTACATATTTTTTTTCTGTATTTTCTATTAATTTAAAAACCTATTTTCTATTTTTTTTTTATTTTTTTTTTCACTCACTTTTAATAATAAATTATACAATAATTCATGTGCAGCATTATGGTGGATAGACTCATGGAATCCAGAATTTAATGAATCATGAAATTTAAATAAAAATTTAAATAATTAAATTAAATCATAAAATTAAATAAATTACTATTTTTGAAATACAGCTTGATGTACACAATTATCAAAAACAGTTAATAAATACCAATTACAGTATATAAATTACTTTGATATGTTTATGTCTAAACTTAGTGACACATTTAATTATTTATAAACACAATTCATTACTTAATTCTACTTTTTAGCAATTTATTTAACTACATGTTTATTTATTGAATATTGTCCCGTTCCACCCACCATACAGTTTCAGTTAAACATTGTGAGCATTTTCAATTCTACCTGTTTCTGTGTTCAGCTTCAGATAGATACAACACACACACACACACACACACACACACACACACACACACACACACACACACACACACACACACGAAGACAGTCCTGTTTGAAAGGCTGCAACAAATCAGTTCCCTTTAAAAAGGTTATTATAATAATTTATTTATCTTGGACAGATTTGAAGGCAGCGTGACACACCGATGCTGCTCTCAAGATAAATGCTCCAAGGCAATTTGCAAACCTGTCAATCACCCGAGACGTCCTGCCTCACGCCCGCCGCATGCCTAAACTGTCGAGTGTTTCCTTTCCCCAAACAGAGCAGGGTTTTGTGGATTGTGATGCCAGGACGCCTAAAAATGGTGGCTATAAAATTAGCGCTGAAACAGTAGGAGGGGGTTCGATGCTGCGCGCCTTTCTTCCTCGGCACATAGCGTGGTGTCGCACCGCACAGAATCCAGCACTGGGTACAGTAGGAGGCGTGGGAGGAGGAACTGTGGGAGTCAGAAACGTTCTGCAGGAAGAAGACAGTGTCTGGCAAACGGGCTGGAAGGAACGCGCACGAGAAGAGATACGGGTCCTGATAGGATACGCCAAATCTCAAGCAAACTTAAACTAGGTGCACATAAAATACATCCATGGGAAAGGGAACACTGGTTTATTTATTGTTAACTCATTACTTGGGAAGTGTTTGAGTAGCAGCGTTCATTTCTAGCGGATGATGGCGAGGTTCCTGTGGAAGGAATGGAGGATGAACGCCATCAGACTGAAGAGGCGTGTTTATGATGGATGTCACATGCCCAGGTTCCTGGATATAATAATACGCACGTTATAAAACAATCGCATCTCTCGTTACCGGTGTGACACGTCTGTCACATCTGCAATCCAAGAACAAGAAAGAATCCAAGGAAGAAGACTGGAGACGCATCTGAATCGGGCAAGAAATTACATTTAATTACAATTAGCACAAATACTAGTGCTAATGCTAATACATGCTAGGTTTAAACATTGATTTCTTGAAAGAAATAAACCGTCAAATTAGATTATTGAATCCCAAATTCAGTCATTTTAGATACATCGGAATAGATGTAAGACATTTTCGCTTTCTTTAAAACTTTCTTTTTTGTAGGGTAAAGTATAGAGCGAGAAACTCATAACAGGTGCTAAATTTCTCACTGCCGCCGTTTACCGTTCACATTCAGACGACCCGCCATCAGGGCCTCGACCAAAGTCCCTCTTATGACATCATCACTTCATAAACAAGCAAACAAACAAACAATGCTTATTCTTTTCCTCAGTACCGCTCTCGTTATTGCGCACCTTCACTTTGTTTTTTTTTTCGTTCCACAGGTAATGTACAGACACTGAGGAAACACATGTGACGCTAAAAATAAGAGCTAATTTAATGTCTGCACTCGCTGCAGGGGCGGCTGCTGATTGGGGGAATCGCAAACAGAACAACCGCGTCATTATTTTTAATAGCGTTTTGTTAAACCTGCAGCGTTTATGGCCTGATCGAGCGGCTCACACTGCTGCTGCTCAAGATCAGGATTATGAATTGCTAAGATCATGCAGGTAAGGTCCCCGTTACACAGTGCTACACACAAGTGTGTTACGTACTCCATGATCAAAATAAAAAAAAAAAAAATGCATTTTAGTACTTAAATGTACTAAATGCATTAATAAACTTTAAGGACTCTGCTGAAGATAATCGCTGCGAGTCGGTGGAGGACCCTGACTTCCAATGAGCCTTTGGGGTGAACTGTCGAGATCTGCAGCGCATCACGATGCGTGAGAGTGTGTGTGTGTGTGTGTGTGTTTGTGTGTGTATGTGTGTCGTGGACTGATTTTCTTTCTCTCTTCGTCTAGCTCTTCCTTCTCTCAGGCAGGGTAATGATGCTGAAAACAGGAGATCACCACTGATAGGGGCGGCACATACTGATACTAGAGTCAGTAGCGCGCACACACACACACACACACACACACACACATAGTAGTGATGTATATCAGAGGTTTATATGACCTTGGTATATGAAATCTCCAACACTTTAGCTAGATGGACGACTCAGAGCGTACACTCGGCTCCTTAAGGAAGTCGGAGGGTTTGTGATTAGCAAGCTATAAAAGACAAAGATCTAAGGATCTCAGGTCCTAATAATAATAATACATTTCTGGGATATATGGGGTGGGGTGAGTATGGGGTAATTTCAGGGGGCGTGTACCCCCCCAAACCCCCCCCCCCCCTAGGGGCCAGGCAGGAAAATAAGGGGCTCTGCAGCTTGAAGAAGGAGTGTTTAGGGGCAGTGGCAGCTCAGAGGAGTAAGGTTCTGGGTCTCTAATCAGCAGGTCGGCGGTTCGAGCCCCAGTTCCACCAAGCTCTACTTGTCTGCTCCAGGGGGCGCTGTATCGTGTGCTGACCTACATTTTATATTCAAGAAATCTTGTGAGAGCTCTATTTATCACTAATGACATCACTGTGTCATTACTGCCTGTGACAATGATGTTGGTATGCCTGTGGACAAGTACAAGGAGGTGGTAATGTGTTGTTTCACATCTGGAAGTAAAGAGGCATGAAATAGACCCCCAAAGGAGCTCTGAAGGCTGCATAAGTCCTACAGCATGCCTTTTCCCATGCAGACATAAAGAGTACTAAGAAAAGTCGAAAAGGGTCAGGAAGCAGGCTTGTTTGTGTAAACTCAGCTGTCTGCTGTAATATTCATAAACGGTGTGAAGGTCAACTGCAAGAACAACTCACACGACTCCAGCACTCTGCTCTAAAGGCTCAGGAACTAGACAACTAGACGTCTCTCCAGAAAGACACATGATTAATATTCCTCTAAAAGCCTTTACTGTATATCATATGATTGTTTCCTTTATTGCAAGACAAATCTACAATCTGTGAGTGTGTACTGAAACGCAAACACTTTCCATTCGCGTCTGTGAGGACGATGAGGCCACAGATGTGTCACACATCTGGTACTAAATACCCATGCGTTAGATGAGATTAGTGCTAAGCTGTGAGAGAGCGAACCACTCAGTGTAGAGCGACACAGCACCTGTGGCTGTGTGAAAGTGTGTAGCGTACATCACAACACACACACACACACACACACACACACACACTGAAATGCATATTTACTGTATATACTTAAGGATGAAGAAAGCTAGCCATAATGACATGCACACTCTGTACAGTGCTAGAGTCGTATGTGCTGAGGCACTGACAGAAACAATAAGATTTCAGCTCATGTACTTACAGGAAGGACTTGACGTCCATGCCCCTGGTTCGTATTTGCCCCATCATGTGATCCCAGCTGCCCGGGTTGGAGCGGGACCGTGCCCCTGCGCCCGCTCTGTAGCGAGATGCCCCGGGTGCGGCTGGGCTGCCCCTTGCCCCCGGCCTTGCAACCCCCCGCTGCCCCCCGCCGCCCCCGGAGCTGCTGTGCAACTGCCCCAGGCTCTGTGAGGTGGCAGGCGGGTCGTTGGGCGGCGGAGGGGGCCGGGGGGTCAGGGGCTGCTGGAGGCTCTGCTGTCTGACGAGGGGCCGAGGACGGCATGCCGAAGGCGCGATGTGCTCCAGCGTGGACGCTGTGGAGAGCGGGGACGCGTCCCCAAAACTGCAGGCGGCATACAGAGGAACGAAGGACACAGGGAGGGATGGAGTGATGTAAAGTAACAGGGTAATGAGTTATGGATTAGGAGAGGAGCAAGGAAACTCAGGCAGAGGGGTGAATGAGAGAAGGGGCAGACAGGTTTATAGAGTCAGGGGTAAAGAGGCGAGGAGGGGGAAACACCACGGGGTGTCAGAGTTTAGACACGGGAGAGACAAAAGAGTTGATTTATAGTTAAAGGGAGAGAAGGCAGAGAGGGAGAATGCGGACGTTTCAGGCAACGATGGATTGATGAAGAGGAAAGAGACAGAGAAGAGTGTTAAACAGCAGCACGGAGTCAGAGACACACTCGTGAGGCTCGGCCACACCAGCCTGGAGGACATGTCTTCGAGTCCCAGTGAGGAGCTTTACAAAGTGATAACCTCTACTGGTCATCAGGTACAAAAACCATGTCATGTTCTATCAGACATCAGGTATCTGCTTAGACGAGGACTCAAAGACATGTCCACATATTACAAATACACACCTTTAGCATCACGTTTTAATATTTCATCTGTGAGTGTGTTCGTGAGTGTTGTACATAAATGAATGCCTTGAACAAATGTATATAAAAAATAATCTGTAAATGAACAAATAATTATTGCTCTCTGTGCTGCTCTCCATGGTGCTGATGTTAATGCTGTGGGAGAATTTAGCGCCCTGTGGCTAAGTGGTGCTGTATTTCTGTCAAAGGGCTCAGGAGGCGCAGGAACCCCATCTGAGTCTTTTATAAACTGAATTAATGTCAGCGATAACTCAGGTTCTGCTCTCAGGCTGCTTTCTCTCTGTTTTATATTTGTCCGTGGTGGTGAACAGGGGGTCTGGACAGATTCACACCCTAACAATGAGCATCTGCAGGAGAGGTGTGTTAGTGTGAGTGAGCACCGTTGGGTCTGAGTGCACCACCAAGAGCTGCTGGATCTGTTCAACAAGTCAGAGTTGTTCTGTAATAAATATCCTGAGCGTACGCTCCGTGAATCCGCGCGGCAGGAGGGACACGTATGCAGAGACACGAGTCTAAAGGTGTGCTTGGGTGCTTTGATAAGGAGAACACCTCTGGGCTTTAATCTCTGTGACCGACAGCGGGCACTCGAGAAACCGCAAGATGTCAAAGTGTCATTCTAAAAAGATGATCTAAAAAGACACGTGTTCAGTGCAGTGTGTGTGTGTGTGTGTGTGTGTGTGTCACCTCATAGGGCTGTGCATTGTGTGTGCGTGTGTGTGTGTCAGCTCACATACTTTCAGACTAATTTGAAACACTGCAGAAATTTACTTGAAGCGATATCATAACAAATACTGGACTCGCTAGGGGTTTTTATTCTCATATGAAATACAAAACCCAGGAATGTTTTTTTTTGTCATTGATTGACTGAAAAAATAAATGTCAAGCTCAACTCCAAAAAACATTTTTTTTAATCCCAACACCAGAATAAACCTGTGTAACAGTGTAACATACGCGGGATTCACACTGTGTGATCGGAGCGTACGCCATTAAACAGCATTTAATCCTTTCTTTGACATTTTAACTGATAATAACTGGCTTACGAAAATCAAAGCAGTTCTTGGTAATGGATTCAGACATGATTTTTAGTATTTGACTGTAACCTTCACAAAACTTAACAGAAATCCATTGATCTAAATGCAGGATTATGAGCAAACACAATAAACCCCTCACATGCACGAGCACGAGCAATCATACTAAATGATTAAAGGAGAAAAAAAAGAAAAACACTTCCTCGGCATCCCCTTCAGTCCTCCAGCTCAAACTTCATCTAATGTCTGAAAGCTGCAGGTTTCCTTCCAGCGAGCACAATCAGCTGAAATAAAAGACCTGCTATGTCAGAGGAACTCACAGAGTCTCCTCCTAAAAATAGAAGCCAATTACGGAGTCGAAGACGAGTGGAGAGAGAGAGAGAGAGAGAGAGAGAGAGAGAGTCAGGTGTGCTGGAGGAGTGAAGAAAAGACAGAAGACTTGAATATAATAACGTGGCAGGAGAACTAAGCGTTCTAACATCATTATTAACAAATGAAGGAGAAATGAAAAAAGAAAGGATTCTGCCTCATTTCAGGTGTCGCGACTCGACAAACGCCTTACGATTCACCAAGGACGTCTTTAAGACGATCTCAGTTTTTTTTTGCACCTGCTCCCGTTTGTGGTTGGAATCTCGTAAACATGTGCACTGATTCATTAACCCTTCAGTTCTCCTCTGGTTTCTTTTTTCCCCATTTTCGGCTTTATGTGATTAATGGAAACCCCTGGGTTCCGCTGCTGCATCCTGTGATCCGCCTACTGTACATCACTCACTCATCATCTATACCGCTGTATCCTGTATATCCTGGTCGCGGGGGCCTGGAGCCTATCCCAGGAGACTAAGGGCATGAGGCGGGGGACACCCCCGTGGATTGGGTGCCAATCTTTTTCAGGGTGTATGATATATATACACACTCACACTAAAGGCTATTTGGAAACGCCAATTATCCTAATCTACATGTCTTCAGACTGTGGGAGGAAACCCATGGGCAGAACATGCAAACTCCACACATACAGACCCGGGGCAGGAATCAAACCCAAAACCTGGAGGTGCAAGGCGACAGTGCTAACCACTACACCGCCGTGCCGCCTCCAATGCACAGAACTGAAGGGTTACCCTTAGACAACTGTTGCTGATCAGCCAAGATCACGTCAATGTGCTTTAGGAATCTGGATCCTCAGTCACATGACCTGCGCTCGAGTCTATTGCAACACGATTGCATAATGGAGTACTCTGAAGCAAGCTGAGATTTCTGTATTTGTTGAGATTTCCTGCTTCATTAAACACGTCTTGACTGATTTCGTGTAAGTTTTTTTTTTTTTTTTTGAGAGAGAGAGAGATCTCAGAGCCTGTATTTCGTATCTTTTCCCTCGTTGCGGTCACTCACTTGCTTGGCCTCAAGATGCCGGAGTACATGTGGCTCTTGACGGTTTGCCACTTCCCAGCCTTGCCGCTTCCTGCCTCTATGCTCTTCGAGCTGTCACTGCGACTGGGGCCGGCCCCTGACCCGCCGCCCGCCTCACACTTCTCCAGCGAGCCACTGCAAAATGGCCAGGAGAAGGAGAACGGGAAGGACGGACAAACGGACGGACACAAAAAGAGACGGACAAGAAAACAGGGCAAGAGAAGAGATTTGTCAAAATCGGCCGAATCGGAGGCGGATCATGGAGTCAGGGTGTAATTTCGGCTGAACAACACACAAGGAAGAATTCAGGGTACACTCCCATCTCTTTTAGGAATTCCAACAGGCCAGCGTAATTTCACATTACTTATGAGCAGATATGAACAGGATTTCCTGAGCGCATCGCCTCAACTTACAGTGTGTGTGTGTCAGGATGTTGTGGTGTGATCTTAACCTGTACTCATTAAGAAGGTCTGAGATTCACACACTGATGTTTACTGAAATACAGGACAGTGAGAAAAGATTTGTGTGGTGAGAGATTTAAAATTGTCATGACCTCGATAAGGTGGCGCTAAAGGGTTCTTCTTAACCAACCGTGGTAATGTCAGTCTTATGACGCGTGAAGCTAAACCTGGACGACACACAGACAAAATGGAAGAGCGCGGAGCACGTCCAACAGATCCAGGACAAGAATGTGCACAGCGATTCAGCACGTGGACATCACACACATCACGCAAAGACGCTGACAAAACAGGAAGTGGATGCCTCGTAACTTACTGCACGGTGACCAAAGCTTTCTGACTACATAAGAGTCCGAGGTAAGCGCTACCTCCAGCTGTGTGAGCTCACTCTCTGTGGCCTGCAGATACGACGAGGCTGTGAGAGTTTCTTTTTCTCTCTTTACAGATTAATGGTATTTTATTAGCAGTAACGATCTCTAATTGGGGCTGGAAGCTTGTAACGACCCTGAAATGCTGCTCCTCACTGACTCATGAGGCTTAGAAAGAGGACTAAAGTGATGATATCTCTACAAAACAAAAATAAAGGCAGAACATGGTCAGGAGGTAGGGGGCGTAGTGCAGGTAAACACACACAAACACCTTGTATAAATAAACCTTATAAGGAAATATCATAGTGATAAGTTAGTGTCAAACTACTTTAGAGGCTGCGGCTGTTTGGGGTTCACCAACTACATCCCCAGATAGAACACACGCAGATGGACAACACAACACGACACAACACAAAAACACGACAACACAAAAACACAACCTGCATAAAAAAACACAGCATTGAGGATGTTAGTAACAGCAGCAACGTGGATGCTGCACATTGGCATAGCGGTTAGGGGTTAGGGTTTGGGTTGGGGTAGGGTTGTGGATAAGGACTTAGGGTTGAGGGTTAGAGGTTAGGCTTAGCGGTTAGGGGTTGGTGTTGGGGTAGGGTTTGGTGTTGAGGGTTAGAGGTTAGGGTTTAGCATAAGGACTTAGGGTTGAGGGTTAGGGGTTAGGCTTAGAGGTTAGGGTTTAGCGGTTAGGGGTTAGGGGTTGGTGTTGGGGTAGGGTTGTGGATAAGGACTTAGGGTTGAGGGTTAGGGTTAGGCTTAGAGGTTAGGGCTTAGCGGTTAGGGCTTAGGGGTTGGTGTTGGGGTAGGGTTGTGGATAAGGACAAAGAGTTGAGGGTTAGAGGTTAGGGTTTAGCGGTTAGGGGTTAGGGGTTGGTGTTGGGGTAGGGTTGTGGATAAGGACTTAGCGTTGAGGGTTAGGGTTAGGGTTAGGCTTAGAGGTTAGGACTTGGGGGTTAGGAGTAACACAGAAACTCGTGCTGGAACTGATCAAGGAGCTGATTTAGGCTTTCACATAAATTTTCTTACTGAATGAACAGAACATAACAGAACAGTCTTGAGTCAGCTGAATGAAAAGCTCCTTCTGTGGTCATGAATTTATGTACGTGTTCATTTATTTATTTCGATTGTAATTGGTTTTATTTTTAGCGAGCAGCTGAACACTTCATTAAGCGCTTAATAGCCCGAGCAGGTTTGTTTCGCGGTTAGTTATAAGTCTGACGATGAGTGTGAAGGAAAGCTGATTCTGATTAAGAAAAGCGATTTTAAAAAATCAGCCGAATAATTATCGCAAATATACATACATCTTTTTCACAGCTGTGATTTCCATTCTGCTGTACTGATCAGTAAATTGTAACATTATAAGAATATTCATTAGTGTGTATATTTCACCTGTCTGAGTATTACTGACCCTCTACCGTCACTCCTGTGCCTCCTTCCTCTTTATTAGCTTGTGGATTCAAACTAGCTGTGTTTCTCTGTGCACAGTTCGTGTACGCATTTGTATGTCTTTTGGCCCCAAACATTTTACTTCCCATACTCTGTCTCACGTTAGCGCTAAATCGGGGCGTGTCATCGGTGTATTGCGTAAAAATAAAGCATTAACATGTGCTCTAGTTGCCAGAGCTGTTTTGTTGATGATTATTTCTTAGTTGAAAAATCCACATCCCTGTTCACTCATCCTGCTGATCCTCCTTTACTGTGTACTGACACCATTCCGTTTTTTCAAGCAGCACTGGTTGCAAGCGCTTTGCTCTTCTCCAGATGTTAGGGGAAGGGAGATTCGAATTAAACAGGTGCGAGGGAGCCAATAGAGGGCAGCGCCGGCCTTTCCCACGCTGGGGTTCTTCATCTATTATAGGCTGCTTTCAATTAGCAACTGATTTACCCAAAGAGCGTGGCGAGAGAGAGAGTAGGAGAGAGGACTCTCGTCGCTCCGTCCCAGATAACAGCCTCAATTAAGCAATTAAAACAGGAGGCCGAGGGAACGTGCAGGCCACGCTCGAGCTCTCCTCTGGATCAGTGTCATGCCTGCTAGTGACATGCGGGATTAAGTCAGCAGTGTGACAATGGTGCGCTAGCAATTTTAATGAAACGGTGCGTACATGATGACAAACAAATGACTGTGGAAAAAGTCAGCGTACACCATCGAGCGCGTGACATTTCACTTTTCATGCTACAGTACTATAGGCCTGTGATTTCCTGTTGTAGTAACACCTCTAATGATGACAAGTGTGTTGTGCCACGCCTAGTAATCAATCAGCCAGCCAGTCTAAGTTTAGACTCTAATAACCCCATCCAGGATGTGCCGTTTTTGGTAAATTGTCCATCCTTGGGTATTACAACACCCCGGCACTGATTATTGTCCTATAACAGCACTGGCTCACCTTGCACGTTTCCTTTCTTAACTTAAGAAATCAAAAACTGTCTCAACATTCTATCTTGATAAATACTTATATTAGTCATGTTGTTGTTTTGGCTGATCCCAGGCACAGATGTTAGACCGAATGCGCTTCCCGATGCAACCCTCCCTTTGGGACTGGCACTGCATTGCGGCTGGGTTTGGGCACTGTCTGGGATTGAATCTCAGCCATAATGATGCTAGGTGAGAAGCCTAGAACTGAGCCACCCACACCCTATAAACAACTCGTATTAGTGTTTGAGGTCAAAGCTGTGGTTGACCCAGACTGCTGGAGCAGAATGGCAGTGAGGACAGAGTTACAATCAGCTGATTAGAAGAAATTGGAAGATTAGACGAAGGTTCACTTACAGGATGGCTACAGCACTGCGCTGCCCCCTGGAGGGACAGACAGACACTTACTTGGGCGTTAGACGGGGGTCTCCGTACGGAGCGTAAGGGGACATGTTCAAGAGAAACTCCTTAGGAGGGTAGGAGCTCCAGCGCTGCTGAACATTGCTGCTGTCGTTGTTGTTCCAAAAGTCCCTGTCCAGATCACTAGAGAGAGAGACACTCGCACACAGAGAGACAGAGAGAGAGAGAGAGAGAGAGAGAGAGAGAGACATCACTTTCATGTCCTCTGTGAGACGTTAATCATAATCACTTTCTGAACATTTTAATCACGAATCACGAAACTTTCTAATCATTTCCATCAAGCTTCATAAACTTCTCTTTCTGATCACTTTGTCTTCAATTTTTTGGAAACAATTTTGATCCGCACGATTTTTTCCACGCTTCTCAGTCATTCTAATTAGCTCACACACTCGCTGATCCTGATGGGAATCTTCAGGATTTGTTCATCACATTGCAGGGGGTAAATTACAGATATTTACCCAGAATTGTCTCTTTTCGGGTTAAAGAAGTCCTCCCAACAGACTCAGCCCTCCATCGATCCTGCCAGTCAATCAGCTGCTGTATTTAATCAGCTTTGCATTTGTATTTATAAACGCCAACAGTTGATCGGAAACACAGATCAGATACATCGTCTGTCTGAGGATTTGTGTTAATACACACTGTCCAGATCTTACACAGCAGTGAATGTGGGAAAAACTTTCAGAATGCAGCAGCGAGAGTCCTCACTAGAACCAGAAGATACGAGCACATCACCCCTATCTTATCTACACTGCATTGGCTCCCTGTGAAATTTCACATCGATTTCAAGATACTACTTTTGACATTTAAAGCACTAAATGGTCTCGCGCCACAGTATCTGAGTGAACTGCTAGTGTCTTACGATCCGCCACGCCTACTTCCATCAAAGGATGCAGGCTGCCTGTCTGTACCACGTATTATTAAAACTACAGCAGGGGGCGGAGCATTTTCTTACAAAGCCCCAAAGTTATGGAATAGTCTTCCTGTTAATGTTCGGGACTCAGACACAGTCTCAGTGTTTAAGTCTCGGCTAAAAACTTATTTATTTAGCGCAGCATTTCTGTAAATAGATGAGCCTTAGGTAAAGGAGCAGATCTGGGGGACTCATGGACGTAGAGTATTCTGGTGAACTGCTATGTTTAGATGCTGTCCTCCCCACTCTCATTGTTCACTCAGGTTTGTTGACGGTGAGGTGATTGGTTGCTTTACATCTCAGGGAGCCCTCATGTTTGTGTTTCCTTCTGGCTCTCCCTTTTAGTTATGCTGTTATAGTTAGTCCTGCCGGAGTCCCTGCTTGCACTTTGCACTAATATACATTCACCTTATACATGTTGACTGTGACCAGACCTAACTGCCTTCTCTCCTTATTTTCTGTTCTCTCCTTTTCTGCTCTCTCTCTCTCTCCCTCTCTCCTTTCTCTCTCTCTGTCTCTCTGTCGAGCTATACATGTTCGCTCCTGAGTTGCCAGTGATCCAGACCCCTCTGCCCTCTGAAGCCGTCTAACCCGTCCTGGAGTCCTGCTTCTGGTTGGAGATCCCGTCACATGGATGCCCCGTGTGGTCTGCCTGGATGCGCTTGGTGGCTGGGGATGGTTTCCATGAAGACTGTCCTATCATCGGTTGATGATCTGGGGACCTGTGACTTCAGTTGTTCGATAGCTCAGGACTGGAATCTCCTACAGTCTACCTGAGCCTCCGGGAACAAACTGGACTCCTTTTAATTTAAATTTTAACACATCTCCTGTTACACTGAACTTCCAGGACACATTATTATGCTGATCATTCTCTGCTCTCCGTTATCACCCAGATGAGGATGGGTTCCCTGTTGAGTCTGGTTCCTCTCAAGGTTTCTTCCTATTACCATCTCAGGGAGTTTTTCCTTGCCACCGTCGCCCTCGGCTCGCTCATCAGGGACAATCTTATCATTCTGATTCATACACATTGCATAAAAACTTACTTCTTTTTATTGTGTAAAGCTGCTTTGCGACAATGTCAATTGTTAAAAGCGCTCTATAAATAAAATTGAATTGAATTGAATTGAGTTATGATGTCATAGTTAGTCCTGCCGGAGTCCCTGCTTGCACTTTGCACTAATATACATTCACCTTATACATTATATGACTGTGACCAGACCTAACTGTTATCTCTGCTTCTCTTCTCTTTCTTCTCCTCTCCCTGTCTCTCTGTCTCACTACACATGTCTCTCCTGAGCTGCCAGTGATCCAGACCCCCTCTCTGCTCTGGACCTGTCTGACTCGTCCTGGAGTCCAAGTTCTGCTTGGAGATCTCGTCACATGGAGCCCCGTGTGGTCTGTCTAGGATGCGTGTTGTGACTGGGGACGGTTCCACTTCTCCATGAAGAACGTCTAGTCCTTCGGCTGATGCAGACTGCTGTTCTCTGAAGACCTGTGACTGCAGTCGCTCGATAGCTCAGGACTGGAATCTCCTACAGTCTACCTGAGTCTCCAATAACCACCTGGACTCAATTTTAATTTTAGTTTAAACACATCTCCTGTTACACTGAACTTCCAGTACACATTATTATGCTGATCATTCTCTGCTCTCCGTTATCAGCCAGATGAGGATGGGATCCCTGCTGAGTCTGGTTCCTCTCAAGGTTTCTTCCTATTACCATCTCAGGGAGTTTTTCCTTGCCACCGTCGCCCTCGGCTTGCTCATCTTATCATTTTGATTCATACACATTCACATCTCATACAAACTTCAAACTTTAATTCTTTTGATTGTGTAAATCTGCTTTGCGACATTGTCAGCTGTTAAAAGCGCTATAGAAATAAAATTTAATTGAACTGAATTACTGTGTCATTGTCGCGGCTACACACGCTAACAGCAACAATAGATTAATTAATAATAATAAGGAACATGTATACAGAATTTTCTGATTAATTCATAATTATTTATTTGAATAATATTGAAAATATCTAGAGTATCATGTGTGATATGGAACTCTGATTAAATAGTCTGTGTTTCTATTAAAACAAAAAGAAGAAGAATTATCTCACACACACACACACACACACACACACACACACACACACACACACACACACACAGGAAAGACCTACTTGATGGCTTTGTTTTCACCCCGGCCTCGTACCGACACCGAGTCTGGAGAGCTTGCTGTGTCCAAGCTTGGCTTGTTCCTCTTCCCCTACACAGGACGACAGTGTGGTTAAAATAATGATCACTATTATTATTATTATTATTATTATTCTTTCTTTTTTTATTTCTTTCATAAAATTGACACCAAGTTTTCAATCCTGTATGATTATTTTCACTGTTGAAGAGAATTATGGGAATGTCCTGAAACACACACATAGCTCTAAAATGAGGAGGAAAATTGAAAAGGGAAGGAATTTTACATATTTATAATTCAATTTCATTTTACAGCTCTGCTGGAATTCCTCGTTTGGTTGGACAAGGCCATACGCGTGCGTTTAGTCTCAGCAAGTTTGACCTCCTGTATTGTCCGAACATAATGTTGTAAAAGTGTAACCATGGCAACAAGCCTACAGTACATAATGCTTTTTGCCCAAGGCTAAGTCTGAATCTAAACACTACATTTTAGTTTCCAGCAAATCACAGAGACATGGTCACTCCGGATCTCTATTGGGGTTTGCACAAAAACGCTGCCTTGGCCCACGCTGCATAGTCCAGGAGGACCGATACCAAACAATACTACGCAGTGCTAACTGGTCTACACACACACACACACACATGGCTCAGTGCTCAGCTGATCTCAGACATCATTACCCCTCTAACTAGACCTTACGCACCTTTTTTTTACCCGTCTGTATACCACACTTCACGCTACACCTGGCACAGAGATCAACTGACTCCTGCAGGAGCACTCGGGTCATACTAGCTAAAAATATACAGAACTTTTTCTGCTTTTACATACATCATGGAGTTAAGACGAAACAAAATGGCAGCTTCTATAACATCCTGCGGAGGAGCAGCACTGAGGTTTTCTGCCAGAATTCCGGGTCCACCGGGTCCGACCTACTATCTTTTTGATCTAGACCAGAGTAAATCACCTTTGGAAGTAGTGCGAGTCGTATCACAGTGGACAGGCAGTGAAGGCAGACAGGGAAGCTCAAAAGGTCACATGTTGCTCCAAAATGTCTTCCTTAGTAACAACCTAGTGGTTCTGCAGGAATCATTATGCTCCAGTGGCAGGTGGAACAGACAGGACAGTTTATATCCATATTGTGTCGACTAAGCATCTCAGACTAGGAAATCACTCGTAAGTGGCCAATAATTCTCTGAGTGATGCAATTTTGGTTCTACTTTTAGGAGTAGGAATCGGAGCAGAATTCTTAAAATAGGAAAACACTCTTATCTCAACCAAAATGTATGAGAGCTCTAGAGGTGTCCTAATAGGGATGACCTAACTGGTGATGAGTTGTGAGGAAATGGCGTTCAGGGAGAGACGTTTTGGTAACACTGAGTGACAAAAATGGAAAACTCTCTGCAACACATCGCACACGTTATGAAACTGGTCCATTAACAAATATTTCGTCTGCTGTCTCCACGGGTGACTGATACTGTCTGCTTTTTAGTAACAACGAAGATGAAACAGCTTTGAAACAGTGATGATTTGGGTGTCGGAAATAATAAATGATCAGGCGCAGATTGATACGTTTCCCCACCGCGCAGCATGAAATCAACAAAAAAAGACAAGCTGCATTCATTCATGCACATGGCTGGTTTCCCTGGAGTTGTAGGCATCATCCATGGCACACACATTAAATAATCATCCGGAGGCAAAACATTATCACAGCTTCAGCATTTAAGTGGTCATGGATGCAACATGATTTCCATGGAATTTAACTGCACTCTCATAAGCGCGTTTTTTTATTTATTTTTTTTTTTTAATGTACAGCGCCATCTGTTGAATTTTGTAATGAACTAAAATGTTTAAGTGTTACTGGGAAGTGCACGAAATGAAGGTGTGAGATCTCGTTTATTAAGTAGATTTTAATTGCACACTTATAAGCGTGTAAAAAAGTGTAGAGACATAATTTTGTATATGGTATAAGAACGTTTTTCATTAAAATTTCAAATTAGCATTTCCTCTCTCCCCGTAGGCCGATTGCAATAAAACAAAGCCTATATGTTATACTGTATGTATTTTTTACATGATGTGTGCACAAACAAACAGCCAAAAATTCCAAAAGCCATCTTGAGGTGTTCTATTACTCATCTTAGTCCCTCAAAATGATTTGTTTGCAAATATCTTCAGTGTCCTGTATAAACACGCTAACGTTACAGTTTTATTATATGTTTACATTACAACACCCTCTATAATGTGCAGCCTACTTTATGGCTCTCCGTGTCATAAAAAGTGATGTCACAGATTTTCTTGGCGCAGTACTACTCCTCGCTTAATAGAGAACTTTTATGTTCTACTTTGAGCTACTTGAGCTTTCCGACAAACTTTAAGGGCGATTCCTACGAGTGCCCCTGACACACTTACGAGTAATACGAGTCCTGATCTGACACTGATGTTCCCACCATCTGTTAAAAAAAACTTATGGCTTGTTCAGATTGCAGACAAATCTGACTAGTTTCATAAATCAGCGCGTACAACGTGTCTCAAAGTAAGAAATCGCTCCTAAGTGGCCGAAAATGCTCAAGGTCCTACTTTTAGGAGTAGGAGTAAGGGCAATTCATCAACATTCAACATTCTGAAATCACTCCTATCACTTTTTCTTTGGATCACTTTCCTAGGAGTGATTCTGAGATGCTTAGTAAAGCTGATCTTTAGCACTGCCTGTCCACACTGTTATGTGAAAGTGATCAGATGGGATTTGGCTCTGTTCAGACTGGCAGCTGAAATCTGACACATTGTTGGACTATCTGCATTGGTTGTCATGGTAGCTATGCCAGAGGCTTGCATGCAGCGGGATATTTCCTCATATTCCACCTTGTCTCTGTACATGTTCCCTCTTGCTTTGCCAGGACTGATGCAGCCACCCAAAGTGCCATCAGACATTTCACTTGGTCCTCTGTCCAGGGACTACTGCACTCCATCGCCACACTGCGGTTAAACTAGATGCTCTGTAGAAAGTTAAGTTCCTAGGCTTTAGGAGGTCACAGAGAATCCCTTTTCCACTTTTGACCCCATTACCGCATGGTCATTATGCAGGTCATAGTCATCCCATTGACTTTTTCAAGCAGCAAAATTAGCCGTGTTTTCAGGAAGAGCAGCCGGCTTAACCGCAGTATTTCCATCTCCATTTCGTCCATCATTGTCTCGCCCTTTGTTCGACCGTGGATCCATGCGAGCGTGTGGACTTCTGTGACAGGGTGTCGGTGAAGTAATGGACAGTTTGAAACTGATTCGAGAGGGTAGAGAGCCCAGACTGAGATGCATCTTTAAGAATCTGATTTCAAACTCCTCTGAATGTGGTTTAGATCTGGTTTGCAAAAAATCATATCCAATGTGTGTGTTTTTTGTTTTTGTTTTACTGTTTGTACTACATGGAGGCAATCTGATTCCAATCATCGTATGCAGAAGATCAGATTAGGTGTGGCAGTCTGAACTCTGACCTTGCCTGGATCCCACTCGGTTGCCGCCTCCGGCGTTTCTGCACTCCTTGCCCTAGCAGTCATGACGCGGTCGCATTAGCAGTCAGGAGCAGACGTTAGGGATTCCTCCTCCCGCACCACAGCATCAAACACTCGCTGAAGCAGCAGGTGATCTTTTAGAGTGAAGAAGCAGTCACTGAGAACAGATCAGCTCCTGTCGTACCGCTCTCCTCCGTCTTTAGCACTTCATCATGCCGCTAACATTTCTTGCCAACTGGCAGCTAGCGTTTGTTACGACGCAGTAAAGGAGCTTATGGTCCTCCTTCCAGGGGGCCGAGGAGCCAAGCTGAGCCCGGCCCGCGTCGCCGGCCCTTATCGCTAGAGCCATCGCGCTGCCTCGCACTTTGAATCAACAGACTGAGAACGCGGGAAAGGATGCTGTGACATTGACTGTGATGGTTGCTGTTGTTCCTCGGAGGAGTTGAAGGAGTTGAAGCAGAGCGCTCTGGACGCTCAAAGCTCTCTCTACATTCAACGTCTTCGTTTCTTTAAACTCTGAAGTAACGTCTTCATGTCAGCCTTGTCGACTATTTAATGTTATATCAGACCATTCGACTGGGAACTTATTCATCACTACCTAGACATTTACCTCTCTCTCTCTCTCTCTCTCTCTCTCTTTTTCACACACACACACACACACACACACACACACACACACACACAGCAGATCTATGATGAATAACAATATTTTCACAGCTTCAGAGTCAATACATTCTTACCTGAAGAGACTCCATAGAAGGTTGGCCATCAAACACTGTGTGTGTGTGTGTGTGTGTGTGTGTGTGTGTGTGTGTGTGTGTGTGTGTGTGTGTGTGTGTGTGTGTGTGGTGTGTTAGTGCTGAAGAAAAATCCACAAGGATACCGAGAATGATAAACAGTGTTTCTTTACACAATTCACCAGCCGAACAAATACCATCCATGTCAAAATGTCAAACACACACACACACACACACACACACACACACACACACACACACACACACACACACACACACAAATCTCTCTCTCTATCCCTCTCTCAGATATCGACGTGTTTTTCTCCAGCTAAATAATACAATGCCTCACTCTAACCCCTCAGTGTCTCAAACAATGGACCACTTTCACGATAAAATTTATTTATTTTTATTTCTTTCGCAGTGTAAAACTTTCCAGGTTTTTCTATCATTACGGGGGCTTTAATGAGGAGTGTCTAGTTTAGGAGTACAGTAGACCTAAATAACAGTCGACCTTTAAAACGTTCACTTGAATTTAATCTGAACGTCACCATCTGGGCGGGACTTGCTTGATTTGGTTACATGACTTTTGGCTCCCAAATTTAGTCGTAGCCGATCCCCATCACTCCATCACATCACGGCCACACCTCCCACTTAAGGAGGGCTGAAGACTATATCATGTGTTTCCGCCAAGCCATGGCACGCCACCAACTGCACCGCTTCGGACTGCCCGCCCAAGCTGTACTCAACTGTACTCAACTGTACTTAAATTGTTAAGTTCATCTACTGTAACTTGTATTTTATAAAGTGCACTTAAACGATTAAGTTTATTTACTCACATATTTAAGATAACTCAGCTTGAAAGTTAAACTCACACACACACACACACACACACTACGGGCAACTAGAGAACACCAATTAACCCACCCAGCACGGGGAGAACATGCAAACTCCATGCACACAGAGACGGAAATTAAGCTTGGCTGGGAATCGAACCCGGACCCTGGAGGTGCACGGCGACAGTGCTGACCACTACACCACTACACCACCTGAAAATTCAACTGAAATTTAAAATGCATTATAAATTTCATTGACTATACGCCTGCTACTTCCGACTGTTACAGCTTTGTGCGATCAGGAGTAACACACACTGAACAGCATGTTGAATGCATCTATTGTACAAAGTTAAACAATATTAATAAATACTGTAATGAAAATGAAACTCACTGTATGTAATAAAACATCGTTGCATCTCACAAGTCAAATTAAGTTGATTCTTCAATCATATCTTCGCAAAATCATGATGAAAGTATCGTTCGTTAATAGCGACGCTGGCTAAATTTGACCGAGAAAACCGTCACTAACTGATACCAAGTAGCTGATGTTCTTTGTAATGGAAAGTAACGAGTCTTTGGGAAATGTGTAATAATGGCTGGGTTTGTCCCTTATTATAGAAACGTATCATTAGGATTTACACAAACATATTTCACGAGTAAAATACTCTTTTGATATACAAGTTGATATGTAACTTTGCTGAAATTAAAATGGCGAACGATGACAAGCTTAAATCCTGAACTTTGCGGTTTAAGCTACAGGCATTAAGGACCGCCTTTTGTAATTGTCCACCAATCGGCGCATTAGTTCTCTTGTTGCCAGGCAGAACTCCTTCAATAGCCCATATCTGTCTCTCATCTGTGCTCAGAGGAGTCTCATCTACCTGTACGTCTGCGAAGGTTAGAATTATTCTAGACGTCCACCTATGCGTGTGACTGCAGTGA
>QNUK01000385.1:472500-505000 GCA_013621035.1 Clarias magur | reverse complement strand
CAGAGAGTTCTGATGGGACACCTTCACACTGACTGTGTACAGGGCACTCTTGGTGGCGTTTTTAAAGTCCGTCAGTTGAGGTATCTTGAAGGACAGTATTCCTCCGTCGGTTTCTGGTTGCTTTGCTGCTGCAAGGATGGAGAGAGAGGGGAAAGGTTGCCAGTCCCCTCCAGAGTCCCGTTCTAATGCCTCCTTAAACTCTGGAGGCAGCGCTAGAATCACCTCTCTCAACATTCCCTGCAGCAATCGATGGGACTGGATTTTTGTCTCCTCCACAAGCGTAGTTGTAGTTTTCCAAGTTTTACCAGTCCTTAAGTCCCCAAGCTTCGTAATTCCCGCTTTTTGAAACCGTTGCCGTAGGTTCCTTGATGTCAGGATTTTTGCTGGAATCAGTGGGTTGCTAAAAAGGGGCTTGTGGTTTATGCCGAGGTATGGTTGGTCTCCCGTTCTGCTGATTCTCAGGAGTGAAGACCATGCCTTTAGAACTGTCTGGTAAAACTTTGTTGTTTTGGCTGTGTTGATCTCGTTTAAGTCCATTATGAACAAATGTCTGTCGTATTTTAAATCTTCGACTTTGTGAAGTAGTAGACATGCTGTGTGAGTCCATGTTGTGTCATTTTCATAGAGCAGCCTTTGTGCAGTCTGAAGACGGAAAGTTTTTATCCGGCTTGGTAGGTCGATCAGGCCCTGGCCTCCCTCCTGTATCGGCAGGTAGAGGACTGGTGCCCGTGTCCAGTGTTGCCCGTTCCAGAAAAAGTCCACTATCCTTCTCTGAATCTCTCTGATTGTTGTTTCTGGTGGTTCAAGGGCTGTGAACTTATGCCACAGCATCGAGGCAACCAAATTGTTGGCGACCAGTACTCTCCCCCTGTAGGACAGCTGGGGCAGGACCCAGGTCCATTTTGACAACTTTGCACTTACCTTCTCCACCAAGCCCTCGCAGTTTTTCTGCAAGTAGTTTTCATCCCCTAGATAGATTCCCAGGTATTTAATACCTGTTCTTCCCCATTGCATGTTTTCCGGAAGTTTGGGAACTTGTTTTCCTTGCCACTGACCTGCAATAAAACTTTCACACTTGCCCCAGTTGACACGTGCAGAGGATGCAGCCTGGTACATTTTTAAGCTATTGGAAAGGACATGAATGTCCTCTTGCTTGGTGATAAAAACCAGTATATCATCTGCATAAGCCGACGCCACTACTTTGTTTGGTATGCCATATTCTGATAACCCATTCATGTGTTTTCTTAGTTGGTATAAAAACGGTTCAATCGCCAAACTGTATAGTTGCCCTGACAGTGGGCACCCTTGTCTGATCCCTCGTTGTATTTTAAAAGGACAACTAAGTCCTCCTCCAACTTTTAACATGATACAAGCGTCTGTGTATAAAAGCTTGATCCATGCAATGAACCTTGTTCCCATCCCAAATGCACTTAATGTATTAAACAGGTAAGTGTGGTCCACTCTATCGAAGGCTTTTTCTTGATCTAAAGATAAAAAACCCAAGTCAAAAGAATTCATTTTACATAACTCCATCATATCGTGTACTGTAAAAACATTGTCCATTATTGTGCGTCCAGGTATGCAATAAGTCTGACTTGTGTGTATTTTTTCGCTTATGTATTCTTTGAGTCTGTTTGACAAACACTTCGATAGTATTTTATAGTCTGTACATAAAAGAGCCACAGGTCTCCAGTTCTTTAAAACGCCCAAGTCCCCCTTTTTTGGAAGCAAAGATAAAGCCGCCCGTGTGCAGCTTGTAGGTAATGTTCCATTGTTGAAAGACCAGTTGAAAACCTCGTATAAATCTATTCCCAATATTTCCCAGAACTGTTTATAAAATTCGGCTGGGAGTCCATCAATGCCCGGTGCTCGTCCGGTGGATAGCTGCTGTACTGCAGTGGTTAGTTCTTGGAGTTCAATGTCCGTGTCTAAGGTTTCCTTTTGCTCCTCTGTTAGTTTTGGTATTTCCTTTGTTATTTCCTCTCTGCACTGCGGATCAGTAGCCTCCTCGCGGTATAGGTCTTTGTAAAAGTCCACTGCAGTTGCTCTCATTTCTTCATGAGATGTAGTTGCGCTGCCATCAGAACGTTTTAAGTACAGCATTTGGTTTTGTCGTCTTGTTTTCCTTTCCAGGTTGAAAAAGTAGGTGGTTGGTGCATCAATGTCTTTGATGTTGGAGATTTGTGATCTGATAAGGGCTCCTTTGGCCTGCTCGTGTAAATAAGAGCTTAGTGTCTTCTTTTTTGTTTCTAAGGAATTCCTTTTTTCCTTTTCCTTTTTAGCAAATAGTTCATTTTCTAGGATTATTATCTCCCTCTCTAATTCTTCAACTACACCTTTTTTTTTTATTGCATTTGTGTGTGCTGGATATTGTTGACAGAATATTTTGATTGGTGCTTTCCCCACCTCCCACCATGTGCCTAAGGATGTAAAGTCCCCTTTCCTTCTTCTCCATTCTTCCCAAAAGATTAAAAATTTAAAACAGAAATGCTGATCTTGTAGCAGTTTTATGTTAAAACGCCAGTAAAATCGAGGATTTGTTTTGTCAGACAATACAAAATCTATTGTGACCATGTGATGATCTGAAAACCCGCTGGGGTGAATGGAGCTCTTCAAGATTTTGTTTCTGTCCGTTTTTGTGATATAGAATCTACCCAGTCTTGCAGCACTTATTCTTGTCAGTTGTTTTTATCCATGTGTATTGTTTTATTCCCTGGTTCTTTTCTCTCCAAGGATCTATAAGTCCACATGTTTTAATTATATTGTTTAGAACCTCAGAAGATTGAAAATGTGCTTCTACTGTGTTTCTATCTGCTGTGAAGTCTAATGTACAGTTCCAGTCTCCACCGATAACTACAATGTGGTTACTACCATGTTGTGTGATTACGTCTCTTATTTTATAAAATGTTTTCACCCTCTCACTTCCTTTATTTGAGGCATAAACATTAATACATAAAAAAAAAATTCCTTTTATTTCAGCTTGTACCAGCAGAACACGGCCCTGTTCTACCTCAATACTTTTAATAACATTTGCTTTTAATCTTTTTTAAATAAAGATTGCTGCCCCTGCACTGAAGTTTGTCCCGTGACTAAAGTAGATTGGGTCTTCCCACCTCATCCCCCATTCTATCATGTTTTCTTTGTCACTATGTGTTTCTTGTAGAAACGCAACATCTATATTTTTCTGTTTAATGAGTTCTATGACTACAGCCTGTCTTTTTCTATCCCTGCCCCCATTAATGTTTAATGTACCTACTCTTAGCTTTTCCATGTAAAAGAGAGGTAAGAGGGAAAAAAAGCATGTGAAGACAGCTGTAGACAGAAAAGAAACACCCATGTGATGTGACTTATTCATTTTTTGAGTTTTTTTCTTTTTTGAGTCTTTCCTTTTTCTCTGTTCGTAACTTTGTTGCCATTTTCGCCAGGCGAAACCTCTTTTTTTTTGCTTAGTTGTGCTAAAGTGGTGGTTTTTTGTACTTTTTCTATTGAGACCAGAAATTTGTCTGTATCTGAGAAGTAGTCAGATACTTCTATAGCGTCTCGATATGTTGTATCAAGAAAGTTATTGATTTCTTCCAATGTGTACATTTCAGTGGTTATGCTGTTCTTCTTTCTCTTCTTTGCAGTAGCATTGTTCTCTGCCTTTTCTTCTCCAGACTCATTGTCTTCATCGTCCTCATCGTCCATGTCTGTATCTGTTAGCTCCAAATCAGGTTCACCGTCCATGCTAGCTTCTTCTGTGGCACTTCTGGGCTTCTCTTGAAATGTTTTTTCATTGTTTTTCTTACTGTCAGGCTTTTCCAGAGTTCTATCTGCATTTTCTTTAGTTGTGTTTATTTCAGTTTTTTTGACATTGCTATTATTTCTTTTTTTTTCCTTTTATTATCCGTATTACTTACTGCTGGACCCGTTTGTTCTATTTCCACACCATTGTTTTCTGTTGTTACATTCTTACTTTCCACCAGTCTGGTTCCACCTTCATTCCCCTCCATCACATCACTGCTCTGAGTTTCCATCTCAACACCATCCTCATCTACACTGTGCTCCATCCTTGGAGTCTGACTGACCCCACCTGCCTGCTCCTCCACACCATTAATCCCAGCACTACCCTCAGTAACACACACATGTTCACCCTGACTGACCCCCCCTGCCTGCCCCGCCACCCCACTGATCCCAGCACTGCTCTGAGTTACACACACATGTTCACCCTGACTGACCCCCCCTGTCTGCCCCACCACCCCACTGATCCCAGCACTGCTCTGAGTTACACACACATGTTCACCCTGACTGACCCCCCCTGTCTGCTCCACCTCACCACTGATCCCAGCACTGCTCTGAGTTACACACACATGTTCACCCTGACTGACCCCCCCTGTCTGCCCCACCTCACCACTGATCCCAGCACTGCTCTGAGTTACACACACATGTTCACCCTGACTGACCCCCCCTGTCTGCCCCACCTCACCACTGATCCCAGCACTGCTCTCAGTAACACACACATGTTCACCCTGACTGACCCCCCCTGTCTGCCCCACCTCACCACTGATCCCAGCACTGCTCTGTGTTACACACACATGTTCACCCTGACTGACCCCCCCTGTCTGCCCCACCTCACCACTGATCCCAGCACTGCTCTGTGTTACACACGCATGTTCACCCTGACTGACCCCCCCTGTCTGCTCCACCACCCACTGATCCCAGAACTGCTCTGAGTTAACACACACATGTTCACCCTGACTGACCCCCCCTGTCTGCCCCACCTCCCACTGATCCCAGCACTGCTCTGTGTTACACACACATGTTCACCCTGACTGACCCCCCCTGTCTGCTCCACCTCACCACTGATCCCAGCACTGCTCTGTGTTACACACTCTGCAGCAGCAGCAGCTCGAGCATTGGCCACGCCCCCTGCACGAGCCCCGGACTGTGCTGCCCTCTCCTCCCGCACACACACACCGCTCGGTCCTGCCTCTGCACTGTCCTGTGTCCTGTGTGGACAGAGCACCCTTTTGTGTCCTATGTCTCCACACTCAAAACACCTCATGTTCCCGGTGCTCGCGTACAACATGTAAGATTTCCTTACATGGGACTGGGTTCCTTCAGGAACATCAGCACGCGCCGCCTGAACGACATGACGTGCCTCAGCTCCGGGTGTCTGCAGTTTAACGGCACCGTTTTAATGCCGCTCGCTAACTTCCCGAAGCGGGAGAGCTCGCGCTCGATGTCCTCGTTCGCTATGAACGGCGGCACATTAGAGATCGTTACGGCGCTCGCGGCGGAGGCCAGCGGTGTGAAGGGAAAGAAACTTCCACTTACCGCGATTCCGTGTTCAATCAGTTGGTCCGCGAGATGTTTTTCCTTCAGAAACACGACTACGGCCTTGTTCATCCGCGACGCCGACATTATATTAGCGAATCCCACTCGCGCGCCCGCGGCCACCAGGACCTGCTCCACCGTGACCTCGGGACTCGCCTCACAGCGCGCGCCGTGTCGGAGTGAGAGCGGCTGGGCGCCGGCACTCGGCCCCGCCGCCATCTCACCCCACCGGGCCTTTTCCCCCACACACACAGGGGCTCGCTAAATTTTAATTAATATAGGATTTATATATAGGATTTCTCCCTTTTTTTTTCCTTTTTTTGTTTTTGTATTTTTTTTCTTTGTTTGTTTATATATATATATATATATATATATATATATATATATATATTAACCTCCTCTCCCTATACACACCACACACACACACAATATATATATATATATATATATATATATATATACATATATATAGTATACTGTGTCCCACCAAAAGACAAGAGAAAAAAGAAAAGAAAAAAAGAGTTTAAACAGGCGCTCTCACACCGACTCCCAGCATGCACCAGAGAGACAGAGACAGAGAGAGAGGAACACATTCTTGTTTAGAAATCATGTAGCATGACTGCATTAATACACACGTTACACACAGTGCTTGTGAAAGATGGATTGTATCTAGTTTTAAACAGCATCTGCTATCGTGTCCTCAGTGTGAGTGCAGGATCCAGGAGGCGTAGCCCTACGGCAGGGAGAATGAGGGCACACGCACATGTGGAATGAAAGATTTCTTCTTTTTACACACATCAGGCAGGACAGGAGAGGAGAGGGTTCATCATTTTTAGTTGCTGGATCAGTGAAGGAAAGTTCAAATCCTGGTGAACATGTGGCGTGGAACCTGTTTGTCCAACATGGAATGGAAAGCTGGTAAGCAGGTCTCACTGGTCAGGACATTATCTACTACAGTGTCCATGATGGCGTAGATGCAGACAATGTTCTGGCACTGATGAACACAAGGCTAGGATTATGGACAGAATTTACTTCCATTTTTGAATAGCTCGATTTTCGATTCAGTTCAGCAGCACTATTAAAGTTTACTGTCTGATTTGTCTTAAAGACGCTGGACTTCTTTAAAGTATCTAATAAACCCTGGAATGTGTGTCTAGTGTGTGCTGTAGGTTGTGTAAAGGGCGTGTCTTGCCAAAGACTGCTGCACACGCCGGTCCGCTAGGTTGCACAAACGTAGCATAAACTCAAAAGTGGTAGTAGAAGAAGGAAAACAATTCAAAAGTATTTAGCATGAATTTGATTTCTAGAAAAAGCCGTTTTAAAATGCTCAGTTTTAAACTGGGGCAACTGGGTGGCGTAGTCGTTAGTACTGTGGCCTGGTACCTCCAGGGTACGGGTTCGATTCCCTTCTTGGGGCCTGGGGGTGTGTGGAGTTTGCGTGTTCTCCCCGTGCTTGGTGGGTTTCCTCAGCGTTCTCCGGTTTTTTCCTCCCACAGTCCAAAGACATGCAGATGAGGCTAACTGGTGATTCCAAAATGTGAATGATGCGTGCTGGAGTGCCCTGCCATGACCTGGCAACCCGTGAAAGGAGTACACCTGTACACCTCACCTTGTGCCTGAAGACTCCTGGGATAGACTCCAGGCTTCCTGAATTAATACGTTTTTAGACTGTTTAATGTTTGGAGGTTTACCAGAGTGACTCATCGAATCAATGAGTCAAGTTGAGCAAAACATCACCCAGCTCTAAAAGCTAGACACACAGATAGATAGACGCACTTTATTGATCTTGAAATGTAACAATGGGAACAACTCATGACAGTCCCAAAACTCAGGATCAGACCTCCAGATCTCTAACTGCTGCACCAGATGCTTCCTGTTAAACCATTCCTGATGTTTACTATTCGATTCGATTCAATAAGTTTCCATTCATAGAGCAGCTTTAACAATGGTCATTGCCGAATTTACAGGATAAAAAACTTATGGAAGTGAGTTTGAAAAGTGTGAGGAAATATGTACTGATATGATCAAAATCTCAGACCCTGAAATAATATTTATGCTCATGAACAACATTCTGCTGCAATTTATGTGGCAAAAAGCCATGTGCTGAAATACGCCCGTATCTAACCAGTGCTGAATAAAGAAACTGTAGAGTTCTGTAATATCCACGGCTTACAGTAACGTATCACACCAGGGGTGAGTAGAGTCATCAGTCCAAGTCTAACTCAGGCCTGCTTGGAGTGTGCGGGATTAGTCGAAGCCACCGACCTACAGCACCACCAGCAGGGCGTGCGCTGAACTGCGCCTCTCTGTTAGAGCTGCTGAAACGTGGGATCAGTTCTCTGTCAGGCGGATGATTGCAACATGATTGCATTCTGGCAGAAATTGCATTTGCTGCCGGAACTGAACCCTTCCTTTCTCCCACTTCGGCTCATTTATCATGGTCTTTAAACCAGCCTTTATCCCTCACAGTGCTGTCAAAATTTCAGACACACGTAAAAAAAAAATAAAAAATAAAAAAAGCGATGATGAGTGTGTGGTTCAGGTGCTTTCTGCACACTGACACATCTTCAGAGGAGGGCTGTTTCATGCTCTCTCATTATTCCGAAAGAAAAAAATGAGTGTGAAGTTTCATTCCGCGAGTGTTTGGTAAAGTCTGTGCAATATTCGCTACAGACCCAGAAACGAACATCGTATCCTTGGGCTAATGCAAATGAGGAAAACGCTCTGAGCCTCGCAGGCTTGCCTCTCACATCAGCTGCGTACGTTTTCATATTAAACAACATCCTCAAGTCTTAAGCAGCTTCGCGAGGAGGAATCGAGAGATTGCAGAAGATGAGGGAGGATGGAGGAGGGAATCTCAGCGGGGAAACACGGCGGGGGAGAGAGACGGACTGCAGGGAGAACGAGAGACAGAGAGACAGAGAGAGAGTAGGAGGACGAGAGGCCGAGAGAAAGAGAGAGATGTGAAAATGACCGGATGAATGGGTTTACACAACTCGTAATAATGAGAGAACAGCGAGATAGAGGACAGTGAATTAACATGTTAGACACGGAGTGAGAGGGGAAGGGGGGGCGTAGGGGGAAAGAGAGAGAGAGAGAGAGAGAGAGAGAGAGAGAAGGAGGCATGCAGAAGAAAGGCTGAGACGAGCACAGATGCTTTCCCCGTTGGAGGCACTGAAAACCTGCAGTCCCACTCAGACACAGCCCCCGGTCTGTCCTCTTCCTGTCCATCAAGATTTAACCCTTTGAGAGCTGCGAGACAGACAGACACACACACACACACACACACACACACACACACACACACACACTGCCTCCAGAGCGTCGCTGCTCCAGTTCTCATTCACCGAAAAATCTTTAGTTTTATTGTGAAACTACAAAAAGGCCTCTGTTTATTAAACTTCACTGTTTACTTCCTCATCAAACGGCAGGAAGGAAAGCAATAACACCGTCTGGCCAAAGAAACAGCCGAGGACTTACAAAAAACACTAGTTATAATCCTGTGGCTGTGTTACATTTTTGTGCGCAGGGACGTACAGGTCAGGGCTTTCAGACAGGACGCTTTACAGGCGATCACATGACATTAATACAGTGTTCTGTTGCGTCTGCTTCTTGGGAAGACTGTTTAGTCTAGAGGGTTTGGTTAGTGTTCTCATCATAACGTTCTCTTTGTTTAGAATTTAGTTATTAGGACAGTACTAGCCTTGTGAATGTGACTTGGAATCATGTTGGCAAACTAAAAGACTCAGGGCATATACTCAGTACAACAGCACAACCTTGAGTTCGAGTGTCATATCGCGTTTATACAACAGTTTCACAAACACCATTTATTAACAAGAGATTATGAGTTGCTTCTTTATTTAACCAGTTATTTAGCTCCGCCCACACATATCCTTCCGCGACTGGCGGAACTAACTAACCGCGACTAGAGGAGCTAGCGACAGCCCGTTAGCGAGCGACAGTTAGTGTAATGAACAGGAGGTGAGAGTCGTGTTAAACTCCTAGCGGTTCTCTGTAGACACGATGTGAGGAGAATAAACCATGCAGGTGGTGGACAGTCCTGAGAAACTCACCAGATTTACTGCAGATTTACACTCATCACACTTTAGAATATCAGCTCCGTTAACTTCAGGGTTCTGGGGTCGAATCCCAAATTGTTGAGTGTTAAATGTAAATCTAGTGCAGTATGTAGGGTGTACACTCCCTTGTTCCACACACCGAGTAGTGCCCTTGATCAGGGGTTAGAGAGGGATTTGGGATTCAGCCTCGCGTTAGACGCTAGTTAGCTCTGTAGCTGTAAATAAAACAACACGGATAGTTTACAGGCGATTCAGAACAACTTAAACGCGATTACTGCAGAAACGGAGAGTTGTTTAAGAGGACTGTGACGGCAGGCCACCCAGTGCAGGAGCTTCTTGCACACACCTCGTAGGGTGGGCCAACTGCGGAGTGCGACTAACAAGAGGCCACCACGCCACGTCCCGGTGAGTACCGTCTCTCTGAATCTTAACCGACCTTTCATGTCTAAACTAATGTGTGATGTGCGCAGGCTGCTGCAGATTAAGCAGATCCACACGTCGGTGTACCACCCGAAGACTGACGGCCTCGTTGAGCGATTTAATTAGACACTATAATGAATGCTCTGGAGAGGGGTGGTCGAAAGCGGCGGCAATTGGAAATTGCTTCACCCCCCCTTCAAGCTGTTATTCAACTAACGACCGCACGATGTGCTCGACGTAGCTAAGTAAGCCTAGGAGGAGCAGCCTTCGCCGTTCAGGACAGTGATTACATTTGTACAGAAGCTTCAAAACAATATCAGTAAAGTCCTATTGTAAAGCAGCCATGCAGCCATGCGAATTCCAGATGGGCGACGGCGTACTGCTGCTCCTCCTCCACAGTGCTACATGCAAGTTCCTGGTTGGTTGGCAACCCCTTGCTCTCTGTGGTTTGCCCTCTCACCACGGCGGGGGTGCTGTGACGGCGGGCCACTCAGTACAGGTGCTTCTCGCACACATGCTCTGCGCACACGCTCTGCACACACTCACTGCGGAGTGTGCCGAACAAGAGGCGGACCAGCAGAACTCACCTGGGCTCCACCTTCAATCTCACCACTCAATGACCGGACCGTGTGGCCTGGTAAGAGGCCGCCACGCCACATCCCCATGAGTGGTACCTTTCAGATTCTAAACTCACACAACCGTCTCCTGTCTCCCCAGGATCTCATCCAGAGGATTATCAGCATTTTGGACTTAGGTTTTTAAGTTTTTTTCCACCATCTCTGTAAATTTCGACGACAGCTGCAGAAAGCATTACACACATACCATGAAAAGGCTTGAATGAATATTTACTCAGTATAAGCAGATGCAGTTTATTTAGCGGATCATTACAGTTTGATAGGAACGCTATGAATTACACACACTTTCTCCCCGTGGTAAGCCTGACCTTTGCATGGCATTGCCCATTAGTGTGAGATCATGTGGCCCGTGTTTGAGCTGTTGCTATAGAAATGATAATAATATTATTACGAGCAATTTAATATAATAACTCATCACTCACATCACAGCTGGAACCTTCTGACCAATCAGATTCTAGAATTTAACCACAGGCTGTGGTGGAAACTCACACGGCCTGTAATAACTAATATTGCTTGGTGGGTTTCCTCCGGGTACTCCGGTTTCCTCCCACAGTCCAAAGACCTGCAGGCTGAATGACGTTCCCAAACTGCTTGTAGTGTGTGAATGAGTGTGTGAGTGTGTATGTATGTGTGTGCCCTGTGATGGATTGGCACCCTGTCCAGGGTGTACGCCGCCTTGTGGCCCAAGTCAACTGGGATAGGCTCCGCCCCCCCGCAACCCTGAATACGGGATAAAGCGATATAGACAATGAGGGAGTGCCTGATAATAATATTAATGTCGTTTCTGGATATTTTTTGGTATTTAGAAGAGAGATTTATCTACATTTTGGGTCCATAAGTATTTGGACTGTAGTTTTAATAACTATATCTCCACAATACATGTAAAATAAAGCACTCAATTCATGATTCCCTTAATTATGTCAAGGGGATTGAACGACTATGTATTTGCACTAGCTCATTACCAGGCACAATTAAACAAGTAGAGGACTAGTCAACTAGAGGTTAATGGTCAGGGGTCACGATTTGAGGGGAGATGGGGGGGGGGGGCTCACAAGCTCAAGGACATTTGTGTCATTTTTTGCGATCTTCAAGTTTTTGAAGCGGCCAAGAGAACAGTTCAAGCACAGCTTCTGACTTATTTCAAAAAGAATAGAAATTGTGTGTGTGTGTGTGTGTGTGTGTGTGTGTGTGTGTGTGTGTGTGTGTGAGAGAGAGAGAGAGAGAGAGACTGGTGCGTTGTCATTCAAAACTACAGTACTATTAAATGGTTTCATTAATAATGTTTATGTAGATTTTTATTCTACTCTTATAATCCTCACCAGATGGAAGCCATGGAAAGGACCAGATGATAGTTTTGACAGTTGCATGTTTAAGTGCATGTGTTTTGTTTTGATGGCTCCAAGTTGATTTAATTAAGCTTATATAAAAAATGTTTTAAATCTATAATTTTAAATATTTCATCATTGTGCATGGTTAGTTGTAGCCGCATTACCACACACACACACACACACACACACACACAATTAAAATAAGTAAATAAAAGTAAATAAAATGCTGGAAACCCCCCCCCCTCATTGTGTGAAGTATCCTCGGCCTCTGAACCTCCTACACTGACACAAGGTCATGTGAGGTCATGCGAGGTCAGTGCGACCTGAGGATCCATGCGTCCTTAAATGCTCTGACCTGATACATGTGTTTATTACTTCACTACATAGCCACTGCCGTGATTCACTTCCTGCCAGGGTTAACAGCAGAGTCTATAAAAGCAGTCAAGCAGTTGTAATTTGTAGCCTGTGTGCAGCTGTTAAAGCGAGCAAGCAATAAAACCGCCTTGAAAATAGCCACGCCCTCAACGAGACGTTTCAGTGCAAAAGACGAGCCGGTGAGTTTTATTTGTATTATTGTTCGATTAATAAAAATGACACAGTATCTACAGAACGCATCTTCTAGGTTAGGTTTATTCCTCTGTGCACTTTCTTTACATTTTTACGACAGGATCCAGTTGTATTGAGCAGTCACATGACCATGGACGTAGCGTTCGAGGCGCTCCATCAGAGTGTGCAGACTTTAGAATGGATCGCAGAGCGGGGACCGTGGTACGATCACATCATGATTTACACAGTTTGAAAATCCCAGGTTGTTCCCGGACATTTGTGACTTTGCAGCTGCAACACAAACAGGATCCTGAGGTACTGTGGAGAGATGAAGCGCTGCGGCCGGCGGTGGTTAAATGTTTAAGGTCGCCTCAGACGCCCATGCAGGCTGTCAATCAGCAGAGCCAATCAGTCAATGACGAGAGATGGGCGGGGGGTCATCGTTCTCTGTAATGAGGAGGCTGCTCGGTGCCTGCAGGGTGTGGATATGGACCAGAGCCCAATTACTGAATGTAATTAAAGCCCGTGTTCGTTTAAGCCACCTACAGTCCTCCCGTCTGCTTCTCTTTTTTTCCTCCCTTTCTTTTCTTCTCCTCTTTTCTCATTTCCTCTCTTCGCTAATCATCCGTCTAGAGTCTAGAGTGTGGTATTTTTCCCCCCTCTGCATTCAAGCTCATTACCGTTAATGAAATTAATGAACATGATACATCGATCAGAAGCCGTGCATTTAACGTCTGTTTTTCTACAAGAGAAAAGAAATAAATAATTTAAAATCCCTCCAACCTGTTTTTTTTCACTTCCATGCTGCACACCATGCTCATTTATTTTCACGTGTACCTGTGCGCGCACACACACACACACACACTCACACACACGCACGCACACACACACACACACACATATTCACACACACACACACACACACACACACACACACACACACACACACACATATTCACACACACACACACACACACACACACACACACACACACACACACACACACACACACACACACACACACACACACACACACACACACACACACACACACTCACACACACACACACACACACACACACACACACACACACACACACACACACACACACACACACACACACACACACACACACACACACACACATTCACACCAGCACAAACTGTTCTACAACCACAAAACATGTCCCCACATATATATTTTTTTATGATTTTAAATATGATCTTGTATAAAAATTAATTTCATCTTGCCACCAGAATTCATGCTTGAAAGGACATCGCTAACGTCACCGCACAACGTCACCGCACAGCGTATAAGACTAGGTAACCTGCTACGTTATTCTGGGAAGAGTGTGAAATCAGCTGGCACTCATTTGGGATTTACCTTGAAACAGGAAGTGACATCACTCACCAGTCTGCGCTGGCACCATCCACAGATGCCGCAAAGTGCCACGAGCCACACGACACACACGGTTAGACCGACTGACACGAGGAAAACACCCAGGGACAGGGAACCTACAGAGAGAGAGAGAGAGAGTTGTATTAACATAGCAGGATCCTTCACAGAATTTTGCACTGACGCTCCAGCATGTTCAGGGTTTAATGCTAAACACTACAGCTAAAGCCTGAAGGTCACTATATAACGCAGCTCAGCTTGTGATTGGTGTATGTGTTCATATCCTGGACTAAGACAAATGACAGCCGCTAACACAAGGCTAGTTATAGCTAGCGTGGGATTTGATTAGTTCAGGTTTGACACACAGACATCTCCATAACTGTATCTGTGTAAAGATGCACATCAGCGCTGTTAGCGTGTTCTAGTCTTACCTGCTGCGCTACATTTCGGGGATTTACGCTGCCACGGCTAATTAGCACACCTAATGTACAATAATTAGCACATTAGCATGAGCTCACTTTGTTACGATGTGTGTATTCTAGCATTGCTGCGTATACGATCCAGTGTGTGTCATACAGTGTGGAGCAGATAACACCAACAGACTGAGGTGAGCTTTGATGAATTAAATAATGCAGATATGCGTCAGACGGTTAAAGTCAAACTGTATTTATATACAAGATAAACTGTAGTTCTCTCTCTCTCTCGCTCTCTCGCTCTCTCTCGCTCTATCCAAGCTTGTGAGAATTCAGACGCGGCCCTGATGAACATGGTGAGGTTCGCTCGTGTTTAATCAGACAGAAGAAAAGAGAGAATGATTTGCAACGTGGGAGAAACAGGAGACGAAGGGATGAAAGGATGAAAGCGGATTTGGCTCTTTCTTGAGAAAAGGGAAAAGCGGGAAACAAAAAGGAGGAGGTGGAGAAATGAGAATGCATTATTTCTGGAAAAACACGTAAAATCGAGACGTAGTGAGTTATGGTGGGCGGAGGAAAGAACCAGAGTGTGGGTGAGACCTTCTTTGGGACGGATGGGAGTGGCTGACAGCTCACGGAAATTCTGCTCTGATAATGAAATGAGAAAACAACAGAGAGAGAGAGAGAGACCTATGGAATAAAACAAGCCCAACTTTTCCAATTGTCTATAAACACACTCAGGCTGCTAGTCATGTCATAAGACGATGCGTCAACTAGGTGTAGTTTCAAAATACGCTGCCTGTCCACACACGCCGTTCTAAGACCCTTTCACCCTTTGATATTTCATTTCCCACGCTGTCAGATTCCCCACCACGCGGTCATGTTTTTTCTAGACAGTCTTGTGTTTTTCCCACGCTTGTTTTTCTGCCCTGTCTGCACACCGGTCTCGCATCTCGCGCACCTTGTGGTGATTACTCCAGCATTTAAACGCATTCTGTGCGCAGTTTCATTGCCGGATTATTGCGCGAGATGCGAGACCGGTGTGCAGACAGGGCGGAAACAGGGTGGACTGGCAGCGTGACAAAAACTTTATAAATTTAATAGCATGTACTAAATATTTTTAAAAATATAAATAAATGAATAAATTCAAGTGGCTAGTTACAAATTAGTCATATACAAATATTACAGCAGTGATTATCTTTAGTTTGTAGATTTAAAAGGTTATCATTCTGCATGTTCTCAAATGGAATTTGGTGTTCCACAGGGTTCAGTTTTAGGCCCACTGCTATTTTCTCTTTACATCCTCTGGGCAACATAATTCTTAAGTATGTTATTAGTTTCCGATGTTATGCTGATGACACACAGTTATACATCTCAGCAAAGCCAGGCGAGAAAAAACAGCTTAATAAAGTTGAGCAATGTGTGAAGGACATAAGAGACTGCATGCTATTTAACTTCTTTCTGCCTAATCCTGACAAGACAGAAGTTCTGGTACTAGGACCACATAACTAGGACCTAGGACAATTTTCTGTTGAGTCTGGTTTCTCTCAAGGTTTCTTCGTATCACAATCTCCTGGAGTTTTCACTTGTTACCATCGCCCTCTGCTTGCTCATCACAGTAAGACTGGGTTGACATGTCTCACAATATCTTATACTGCAAAATATGTTAACATAGCTGGCTAATTCTAAAACAAAGTGCTAGATTAAGCTCTCTAGCCAGTAACAAACATCATGTGACAGATTACTGTACATCACCCATCACGAACAAGTCTGCACAGCACCCACTGAACTTTCTGCCAATGTCCTGGTCCCAGACACCACAGCACCCCCCAGAGGCCATGCAGAGTCATTCCCTGAGGGGTCAGAGCTGCCCGATGCATGCACAAGGGAAAACCCAAAACTGGGTGGTTTTAATTTTATAGGTGATGGGTGTACACCACACAACAGTAACTGTGTTATCTGGCTTAAAGTTCATATTGCAGGAGTGGTGAGGGAATCATCGGACAACTTTACCCCCCACTTTTAACTTTGGATAACTCTGTTGCTATGCAGAAGCTTTGTTGTACGTGACGATAATATTACGTGTAACGTTCAATAAAGATTCTGAACGTCCAGTAGTTGGCATGAAAAAAGCTGAGTGTGGAATCCTTTCATCCTTCAAGCAAAGAGAGAGAGAGAGAGAGAGAGAGAGAGAAAAGAGGAGTCTGTCCTCTAGAAAAGCTGCTCTTGTTTATCAAATCAATTAAGATTTATAAATCATAAAAAAAATCTGGTCCAGATTCCACTCACATTTAGTAACGTTAACAGTAATAATAGTAATGAAACGTTCCATATTTATTTATAGATATAAGGTCGTATAAGCACTGAAGACCTTCCCGGGTGAACTCAACATGAGCAGCCTTGCGCCAATCAATATCCATGTTTATTTATGCGCTGAGTGGAGACACGGCAGACTCGAAGCCGCGGCCGTCTGCAGTAACCCTGAGGCGGAGCTCTGCTGCTGAGCTCCAAACGGAACATACGATACTTTAAAGTTTTACTAGCTGGAGTACACACACACACACACACACACACACACACACACACACACACACACACACACATTCACAATGGAAAGTGTAGTGTATCTTGTACTGTGTGTTACCCGCTCAGATATACAGTAGCGCATAGTGATGAATAACAGAGTAAATCTGATGTCACAGTCAACAGTTAAATTAACTAATATTGAAGCACAAGTTTTACCCAAAACTGTGTGCAAAAATACTGAAGTAGTGATTATACTTTAGCTTTAAACCCATGTGGCACAGATCTGCTCCAGCAGCACAGCACAGGTCATTGATGATTTAAAAGAAATACTTGTGCTTACTGTATATGGGAGCCTTGCAGGTGTGTGTTAACGGGGCGGCTTCAGACTTCAAACTGTGTATTTGGGTTTTCGGATACGTCAGGTGGAACCAAAGTTATCATTAGTTTTATGACACATAAATGTTATTTGTATATATATATATTTTTGTCATCGAATCAACAGAAAACAACAATAAAAACATGTGATCATGTGTGTGTCTGTGCGATTCTTTCGCCTATGTGACCCATTTTTTCTTTTTTGCTCAGTCATGTTTGTTTGTGTAGTAATGGAAAGAAATTCTGTTCATCATACAGTATTGCCTATTTTGTGCGAAACAAAAGGATATCTAACTCTATTAAGTTCATCATTAACATATTGTTTAGAAACTTATTGTATAAACATAATATGATACATATAAATATTATATATTATAAACATACTGTATATGAGCCCTATGTATATTTAAAAAAAAAAAAAAAAAAAAAGCTTATAAAAATTCAATCTTTAATTCTTTTCATTATTTACCCGCTTGTTTTAGACAATTTTCTATTCTATTGGCAGATCGTGTTCCATGTTTGTTCACTAAAATGAGAAGTTTAAATGAATTGTCTAGAATTAGGTTTAATAACCTTGTGCATGGTTCATCTTGCCAAGATGTCGTGTTTTTTCTCGCTCTTTATGGCATGATTTAAAGCGTTCTTATCCTGCCGTGTTTGTACTGTCTGTATAGAAGGGCGTGGTACAGTGTGTACATGTGACCCGAGGATTTATTGGTGTTCGAATCACAGCTTGGTTCATCACGCGTCAGATCCAGGATTGGTTTTAAGCTGTTCGTACCTGTGCTCTCTTCTTTACACCTTTATTAATAAGAGCAGTGCTTTGACCCGAGCACCGCGTTACTAAACGTCCTCTACATCGGCTGTTACGCTGTTCAGCAGTGGTCCGGTGTGGCCGCTCTGCTGATGATAACCACAGCGCGGGAGATGTCATATTTCCAACAATACAAAGACACGATATTATACGAACGATAATAAAATGTACCGTAAAAGCTACGTGTAAGTCTGGAAATCCAGAGAGAAAGGCGGGAGGGACCTGAGAGGAGACAGCTTCATCATCGCTGAGACAGTACTTCTCTCCCGGATCGAAGTTTATATGGCATGTCATACAGTCATTTATGACCTCCACCTACTTAAAGTGAGCTGTAACCCAGGCGGATGACCGAGTGCTGGGTTTATCCACTGTAACGTCCCTGTGAAAGGCCTGTCCTGTGCGCTTCCTGGAGGTCTGGTGACCGCATGAACCCGGCAGTTAATGCGATTTAATGCCATACTGTTAAGTTGAGAGATTTTTTTTTTTGTCATCGCATATTAACATCTTAATCTGGGCTTGTGACTGTTTTTTTCTTTTCAAGATAAAAGGCACAGCGTCTGGTCTAGACCAGAGGCGGAAGGAAACTGAGTACATTTACTTCTTTACTGCGCTTAAGAACATTATTTCACACATCTGTTCTTTACTTCCGCAGGTTTATTAACAGACACTTTTACTCCACTACATGCGACAGCAACCAGCTGTACTTTGTACTTCGTCACTACATTTCTGCATGGCGTTGTGTTACAGTACATAATCTGTAAGAGAGGTGTGAAGTATTTGGAGCAGGAATATCGCCCCCTGCTGGGTGCTATGAGTAATCGTATTTCGCCTGTGAACGGTTGAACATGCAGCAGGTGTTCGTAATCAGAAGCGGAGACGGTTGAAGATGTCAAGCATCACATCAAGCACAGTCGAATTGTACGATTACTCAGCTATTCTATAATGAGTCTACAGTGAGTTAATACACACATTGATTTGAACAACTTCGACTTTTACTTCAGTCTTTTTTTTACCTAGCGGATCTCTAGGGTATTTCTACTTCTTCACACACCGCTGGTCTACAGAGACGCAGAGACAGAGCGAGAGCTCACAGTACAAGAGACGAACACAGTACAAATCATTCGTTTGTTTATAATAGTTTGACCCATAATGGCCCTGCAGTTCCCCGGCTGTGTGCAATAATCACACGTTTAAGGCGGATAATAAGGTGACTGAGGAAACATCACCAGGTGCTGAACGGCCAGATTCATTATAAAAAGCTTCTAGACAGAAGTCTGGATTTAAACCAAAGTTGTGTTCAAGAGGAACTATACACTAGATGTAAACCTGGGACCGGTGGCTCAGACGGCTAAGGCTCCACGTTGTGGTTATTATTAAGGCAGCTCGGCCGCGTCAGAGCCGAATCACTCCATCAGTTGTTTCACACACAAGCGATCCTTCTCTCTTAACCTACATCTCGTCCTACTGTGTTGTATAATTCGTCATCATTTGCGTGTTTAATCTTTCACACACACACACACACACACACACACACACACACACACACACACACACAGCTCTGATTATCATTGGT
The DNA here is from genome assembly GCA_013621035.1 of Clarias magur. Classification (NCBI taxonomy): domain Eukaryota; kingdom Metazoa; phylum Chordata; class Actinopteri; order Siluriformes; family Clariidae; genus Clarias; species Clarias magur. Next base: position 485,578 of record QNUK01000385.1, on the reverse strand, counting down.
CTTTTGGCAGACACAAGTTATTAAATGCTAAACTGTTTCCTCAAAGAATCTGTCTCCGTCTTTACAAACACAAGCCTTTGGATATTAAATCCTAAATCATCTCTCTGTTTTTTTTTTTTTTTCGAGTTTTTTCGTAATTAGCTTCATCCTGCTGTGTGCAGCATTTTTTCGGACTTCATACAAATTCACGAGCTAATTAGAAACCGCTCGCCCGAGTATTCAGTTGCAAAGTGTGTGTTTCCTTTTTGTTCTTTTTTTTTACATAATAGCAATAAAAAAAATTTTTTTAAAAAAAAGGATTTTCATTTTATTGATCTTAGCTGGTGTAAATTTACTAACAGCAATCCTTCACACGTCACACAACCCTGTTTGCGTTGTCAATGTCAGTAAGGGAGCTGTCAACCAACCCGAGTGGGTGGGACTTTGTGTGTTAAGAGGCTTTACTTACGAGATCAGATCTGCAGTGGGTCAGAAGTGCACATGGATTTCCTTCAGTATTTAATGGCATTGATTTTTGAACTCTTGTTGTGATCTTCCACAACCTTCTCACATCAGTGGAGCTGAGATGTTTCCTCACGTTCCACCTGAAGGAACCGGTGTATTGTGGGCCTCCTCACTCAGGCATTCATCTTCTCTGGGATTTGTTACAGCTTTAGAGGTTTGCTTGGGCTCAGTGTCCTGATGACCGGGGTTTCATTTTTATGGCTGATATCTTCATGTGTGCTCTTTGTATTAAAGAGCTTTCCTCCACAGTGCTGCTGATCTCCCAATGGTCTCACGCTGTAGTACCTGAGTGAACTACAAGTGTCTTAGGATCAATTGCTAGTGTCAACCAGAGGATGCAGGCTGCCTGTCAGTACCGCGTATTATAAAAACTACAGCAGGGGGCGGAGCTTTTTCTTACGAAGCCCCAAAGTTATGGAATAGTCTTCCTGTTAATGTTCGGGACTCAGACACAGTCTCAGTGTTTAAGTCTAGGCTAAAAACCTATTCATTTAGCCAAGCTAAATATTTTTGTAAATAGATGAACCTTAGGTAAAGGAGCAGATCTGGGGGACTCGTGGACGTAGAGTATTCTGGTGAACTGGTATGTTTAGATGCTGTCCTCCCCACTCTCATTGTTCACTCAGGTTTGTTGACGGTGAGGTGATTGGTCGCTTTACATCTCAGTTCCCCCTCATGTCTGTGTTTCCTTCTGGCTCCTCCCTTTTAGTTATGATGTCATAGTTGGTCCTGCCGGAGTCCCTGCTTGCACTATACATTAAATATACTGTGCATTCACTTTATACATTGTGTGACTATGACCCTAGGGTTCAGGGGTGTCTTCTCTCTCTGTGATCCAAACCCCCTCTGTCCTCTCGACCTGTCTGACTTGTCACATGGAGCCCTGTGTGGTCTGCCTGGGACGCGTGTGGTGACTGGGGCGGTTCCACTTCACCATGAAGACGCTCCTGTCCTCGACTGATACAGACAGCTGTTCTCTGAGGACTCGTGACTGCAGTTGCTCGATAGTTCAGGACTGGAGTTTCCTACAGTCTACCTGAGCCTCCAATAACCAACTGGACTCCATGTGAACTTAAAGACGTCTCCTGTTACACTGAACTTCCAGCCTCCTAACACACAGTATATGAGTGCAGATCAATCCCTGCTCTCCGTTATCACCCAGATGAGGATGGGTTCCCTGGTGAGTCCGGTTCCTCTCAAAGTTTCTTCCTATTGACATCTCAGGGAGTTTTTCCCTCAGCACCGTCGCCCTCGGCTCGTTCATCAGGGACCATTCTGATTCATACACATTTCTTCCCACTTTCAGAATTAATTTCCATGATTCTTTGATTCTCTAAAGCTGTTTTGTGACAATGACCATTGTTAAAAGTGCTATATACAAAAAATAATATAATGTAGTTGAATTGAATTGAATCCCCTCCGCACTTCTTATCGCACAGTCTGGATGTTTTTCACGCTGGTCCTGGAGTAGGAACGAGCTTATTATTTCGGGCCGCGGCACTTGATGCCTCCAGATCCTTTAGCAGTTATTTTCTTGTCGTCTTGGAAAAAAATTGCCTGTGTGGTCCCAAGGCTTTTATATTATTTCAGATGCTCACCGTAGCTTCAGGTGTTTAGAAATTGCTCCTTAGGATGAAGAAAACTTCTGGAGAACTTCTACAATTTTTTCCTGAGCTCTTGGATGAGTTGTTTGGATTTTTTTTTCCCCCCATGATATTAAGCGCTAAACGGCACTGGCTCTGGAGGAAGACTCTTAAATTCAGCCACGCGTGCTTTTCATGTGTCTCATTGTTATGACACCTGGCCAATCAGAGGCTTCTAAAAGTCATTATACCAAAAGTCTGGAGTGCTCCAGATTAATGTTTACATTGAGACATTGGTGTATATACATTTTAACCCACTGTAATTCTGATATACTTAATTAATAGACAGATTTAAAATGACCTCTGATGATAATAAAGGAAATATAATTTTAAAGTTGTGGGAAAACTGTGATCTTTAACCCGGCAGTGAAACTACTGTGCACAAAAAGACTTGCTTAATCATTTGCAAAGACAGATATATACAGAAAGGAGTGACTCCCGTGCTTTACCAAAGGGACGAGGGAAATCATATAAATTGCAGGAGGAATAGAGACAGGCATGAAAGAAGCAGCCGTGAAGCCCTGACAGAGGAAGAGGAGGAGGAGGACATATTTCAAACAGTATTTGAAATCTCTGAATAACACACACACACACACACACACACACACACACACTCTCTCACAAACACACACACAGAGGTGCAAGAGAGGAGGAGAAAGAGGAAGAAAGCTTGGAGTTAGTCTTTCATTAAGGTGCATGTCTCCGTTCCCTCTCGCCGCTCAGTTTCGGCTTCCTGTGCGCGTAGGTTTAGGAGAGGGAAAGTGCTCTATAACACGACGCTCCTGAGCTGCTGTGAGTCACTCAGGTAATTCTGTAATAGTGATTCACAGCCAGCGCCGTGTCAGGGGTGGCGGCTCGGAAGTGCTCCCAAATCTGTATGCACCCATCATAAGGACAACCCAGACATATCGAGTCCAGGAGCAGGAGAGGTCCGGCTCGCACCGCGCTCGGCCAATCAGAGCGCGGGAAATACGACGCTACCGGAAGCGAGAGAGTGAAACTATTCCTGTTTTAACTGTAGTTTCATGACCATAGCTACAGACGAGACTCAGTGGACGAGACAGTGTGTGCAGCGCACTGCAAGGAGACGGAACGGGAAACAACAACGATCTAAAAGCACACGGCTAACCATGAATAACTGTGGGTTGTCCAAAGGCTAATCGGCTCCAGGTGCATACACACCTCACAAGACACTAACGTCCCCGTGAGTTCTTCCTCACACAGCTCCAGAAAATACAGCCGACATCAGAACACCGTGTAATGAGCCGTAGCAAGACTAATTACAACCAACAGATGAGGAGCTCCACACTGGTCCAGGCACCGATCAGAGGGTGTGGCCAAGCCGGAGCCGAGACGGTCTGCCCGGGTTTCCTCCTCGCTCCCAAAACCGCCTCCAGAAACAGCACTCAGTACACACACGCTGATGATCCCAGAGGCCCAGAGGCTGCGGGGTGACGCTTTTCCCTTCAGCAGGTGGCAAGACGCAACGCCAAGCGCAGGATCCACACAGACCAGCGGCGTTGCTCAGGAATAACACCAGACCAGAGTGAATAGAGACGAGAGGGGAATGAAGGAGTCAGCTGCTATTCTCACTGCACCTGTTTCCAGCTCATCAGTTGCTTCTCTCTGTCTCTCTCTCTCACACAAACACACACACACACACACACACACACACACACAAGTCAAAACATGTTTATCCAGACTGTTCCAGCATTCCTAAGGTGTAATGTGTTATATCACGTGCATTCATTCTGACAAACATAAACCCGAAACACCGAATCATTACAGCTCCAGAAAACGAGTGTGGAAGGGAAATGGGTGCGTGAACACCCGAGAGACAGAGCACACCTCTATTCATTACTCTCATTTCTTATGGAGATGGACGAGAAAAAGACATTTTATATATATATATATATATATAATATGTATTTTTTTTATTACATTTGCATTTGGTTATGAACTTAAGAATAATAAGAATTACAGACAGGTATACAGACTGGATTTAAGACTATTTCACCTGCGAAGACGACGCGACTGAACATCTAATCGTGACTATAGAGTGAGCCGTACTGATTGATCTTTGTTCTTGTTTTCCCTCCAGCCTTCAGAATGTATTATCTTTTGATCTGATCATGGACTCTGTTACAGTGAGTGTTTTTCAGGACACTGACTCTACATAAAGCCTACGACACGTCATAGAGCCTTCATGAACTCTAGCACCAGAGCCCGAGGCTGAACTTCGCAGCTCGGCGAGCTCTCCAGCCCCTCAGTCACAGCCACAGCGTGTGATAAATGGCTTAGTGTCAATTCTCATCGGCCATTCTTCCAGCTGCTGCCGAGCGAGCCCTGACAGCTTCATGACAAATCAGTGACATCATTATTTTGAGCCGAGTCGAAAGCGAAAAGGCTCTGGTGAGCAGATCTTTGTTCGGAAGAATGAAATGTCCTTGATCACCATGAGAAGCAACGATGTGGTGCAGAAAGCACGGCAGGAAAGTGGCTCTTGTTTACTGTGAGATTTGCTTATGCATAAACAGTGTGACATGATAACGAGTGTCCGTAATCACTGCGAACAGCATGCAAGGCAAAAATCCACAATAATAAATTATAATTTATAGTTTATATAATTTATATATCATTTATTATCATTCATAATACATTTTAAAAAGTATAGACGTTTACATGGAGATGGGCTATCACACCATCCCAGCTGTGATCTAACCCATTCCCAGTGTTCCCAGTAGAGCATGTGGATTCATTTTAGCCATTGTTTATTTTGCTGCTTTTTAAATAAACATATGTAGGGCACTATTGTGCAGTATAGAGTGACATGTCCTTTAATTCAGCATAATAATAATAAGCAAATTTTGAGAGTTCTAAATTTTTCTGAGGTCATTCGCATATTCTGGTTCTGGTCAAATTTACTTGTTATAAACGTTATGATAACTTTTGTTCTACCTGACATTCCCCCGAAAACTCTAATACACAGTTGAAGTCTGAAGCCTCTCCATTAACACACCGGCAAGACTCCCATATGAGCACGGAGCTATTCTTTTAATCATCATTGACTCTGTATGCTCTGTTCCCCGTGCGGTTCTGTGGCGCTATAGTTTAAAATGTTTTGCACTTCCTCTGTACATTTCAGTTTAAATGTCGAAATAATACACTAACGAGTGATACCAAGTCAGGTCGAGACAGGAAACGGAAGCATGACCTGGTCACATGATGGAACCCAAGCCATCAGTGCAGGCTCACGGCACACATGTTCTCTGAATCAGGGATCGTCCTATCTAACAATTCTGTTTTCTGTGAATATAACTACAACAAAATAAACAAGTCAGATGATCAAAACTGATATTCCTGACGTATTATACAGAGCAGCGAACGATCAGGAACAATAACGAAGGGCATCCAATCAATCCTGTGTCTCCTGAACGTCCTGGGCATCGGCTGGTAAACACTAACGGTCCTGGAACAAGACCAAGCACACGGCAGCGCCGCTCTCGCTGTAAGGCATTCAGACGTTCAATTACCAGGTTCAGTCGCTTCGCCTTCCTCCAATTTCTAAATCTAATCTTCTGGACTCTGGTTTTCCTGAGGGCTTCTTCATTAGGATTCTCTGATTGCAGCAGCACTGAATGCAGGTAATTGCTAATGTCAAATCACAGAATCATTAAATAAATGACAATATTTTTTTTACGAAAGCATTTCATGACAATTTCATAACTTTTTTTTCTATAAATGTGTGTGTGTGGTGATGAATGGAGGAAGGCGTTTGACACCGCAGACCTTTCAGTCATGTGCTCAGAACATTCCTGACGTCTTTCACACTTCCCTTCATCCCCTGTTGGAGGTTTAGAGCATTCTGAATAGCACCGGCACTTGTCCGTTATCCGCTCTGTCCACCGCTGCCTCGCTCAGGACCTCACCATAATCCTGACGTCAGAGTTTTGGCCAGAAGCGAATCAAACTGAGCATGCTGCAGTGGCAAGGGCATAAGGGTCATGGCTTTTTTTTTATTGTTTTTTTTTTCTTTCTGCTCTCAAGAAGATGGACGGCAAACAGATACCGGTATACACAACTGATGGTGTGATCGCTCCACACAAGCACAGCTTGGCTTAAAGGCACTGCGACCTTGACTCAGATGCAGTCGGATAGAATCATCCTTTTATTCAGCGTTCAGTACAAACGCTTAAACAAAAGCTTTTCTGCTTGTATTTGCCTCTTAGCCATATAACAGTGGAGCTGTACAGTATTACAGCGCTGAGCTTTGTGGACAATTTATGCTCAGATCATATCATAATCCAGAGACCTTATTGGCATGAGAAAATGTGTGGCAGCCTGACAAAGCCCTCCGTATGTGGACTTGTCCATAGACTCCTGTGCAAAACTCTTGCTCCCACCACTCAGCACTCAGCACTCAGCAGTACACTAATCACCGTCTGATCATCTGTCATCATCTGCACCTGTTTCTCACTGGCTCAGGACTTAAGATAGTTGTTTTTTTATGCTTGAATGATTCATAGGACACTGTGTGGCTTAACAAACACAGAACATTCCTCTGGAGCTGCTCAGGTACAGAGACTGGAGTGAACATAACGAGAGACACAAAAGTCCTTCAGGAAGCCTGGAGAAATATTCTTCTAAACTCCATTAAAAAATACCAAAAAAGGCTAGAGCCTTATAGGCATCATTTAAAGAAATAGGCGGGGGGAGGGGTGTCAAAACTTTACAACAGTACTGTGTGCGCAAATATAGACACACAGAAAAATAGGAAAGATGTTAGGGTTTTTTAATTCTTCAAAATTATTTAATTAAATGTAATAAAATTGTAAAATTCGAAATGCGAAATTAATATACAGTATGTCCACCACCTCTGTGATGTTGTGATGGAGGAGTGGAAGAGGATTCCATGGGCAACCTGAGAAGCTCTGGTGAACTCCATGGCCAAGAGAATTCAAGCCGTCGTGGAAAATAAGGGTGGCCACAGAAAATATTGACATTTCACATTTTCAGGGGTGTACTCACTTTTGTTGCCAGGGGTTCAGCTATTATTGGCTGTGTTTTTAGTTATTTTGAGGGAACAATACATTTACACTGCTATACAAACTTTACACTGACTACTGTTCATTGTGTCAAAGAGTCATTTATGCAGTGTTGTCCTATGAAAAGATCTACCTAGATATTTGCAGAGATGTGAGGGGTGTACTTACTTTTGTGACATACTCTATTTTAGATTCATTACAGACAAAGTGAACTATTACAAGCCTCTATATTTCGGACTTTCATGAGACAGGGGCATCTGAACCCTCTTGTGTAAATGTTAAATACAAAAAGTGTCACCAGATCTTATCTTCATATGTTTGTTATTAAGAACCGGTAGTCAGCTGTTGTAGTCTGACCTGCAGTTCCTTTACTAACCAGGTTAAGAACAGGCATATACTGTATGCTGGAGGTCATAAGGGACATTAATTAAAATAATTCCAGATGATCATTCCAAAAGCGAAACAACCAATTTCATGGGGAAAAAACAGGCAAATTTACAGATAGCTCTAATGGTGTTTTATTTATTTATTTATTTATTTATTTTTATGGTATTACTCATTTTGAGGTTGTGCTGTGTGTATACCAAGAAGAGCCTCCACCTTGTACTCAGTCTCATCCTCTTAGTGCATAATATAACCAAGGAAGGTGTCAATAGCCCACTTATTTTAGACCGTCTTGGATAAATGAGGTTCTGCGACCTTTTAACAGGTTGAATGTGCTGGGTTAGAGAGATGGAGTACCTTAATAGCTCCTCGCTCATTTTCCCACCATTTCTCTGAGTACACTGGTCATTAATGAATGCCTGGACGGACGGGCCATTAACAAATCCCTGTGGCATTCCCAGGTATGCATAATGACATGATGCATGATCTGGACTTCCTCAAAGCTTCACTGAATTCTGCTCAGCACTCAGGAGCAGTCTGTCTGTAGACATGTTGGCTAGTGTGACTCAGCAGCAGTGAATGGATTAGGTTCACTTCCAGTGGAGAGTTAGTTGGTGTGAAGGCATAGCTTACAATTCGGATGGGTTATAAACCTTACACAAATTGGTTTCCTTTCCAGTGCTTGGACATTGGAATAGAGGCCTTTAGTGGTGCCATCTGTGGAGCCACTCCAATGATGATGATATGCACTGGAAGAGGAATAGCCCTGTCTGAATGCTGGACCAAAGGGGAATTTGGAATTGTTTGGATAAAACTGCACAGAGCATAACTACAGCATTGAAAAACGCATGGAACAGATGGAAAGATGCACTTTCCAGATCATTGGGTTGGACTAGACCCTGTGGAGACAGGGCTGACACATCATAGGTCATAAAAGGTTTGGTACGAGCTGTGGAGAGGTGACGAGCTCACTCTGTGCATATGGTTCAGTGGTGCCTGCCTGAAAGTGTCTGAAACAGGTGGTTGCCCGGATGGGTGGGGTCTGGATATTTTCTGGCCTTGCATCTTCACCCTGGTGGTGAACAGTTAATTAATAGGCGTGAGGAGCCATCTAGTGAGTTTCTCAGCAGTGTGGATTATTCATTCTAATAGATTCTTGGACTAAAAGTACGATGGAGAACGTGAACATGATGGCTCTGTAAGCCTGGACCGTTATGGTTTTAGATGCTCCTCAAAGACAACCCTGTGCTCATAACGACACAGCACTGGGGCAGTTGATAAAAACAGATGGGTGTAATGGCTGGTCTCTGAGAATGATGATAGGCAGGTGAACAGTTTTGAGAGTGTGTATACACTACATGAACATATGTAGGAGCGATGGCTCATTTTCTTCCAGACAGGAGAAGCAGCCCATCTCTGCTGAGTAGTGAGATGTGCTGGGATACTTTGTCTTTGCCAGACAGGATCTCCGGAGAAGAGAAATACACTGAACGTGGTAGTAGGAAACCTTGGCGCTTGGAAGGATTTCCATCGTGCTTGTCAATGATAATTCTGTTAGGTGACACAGAAGCCTGTTACCTGATGTAGTGGCTGGCGAGGCTCCCGAGTGTGGGAGAACGGCAGAGATTTGCAGTCTGGTGTGTATGTGTGGTACTAACCCTATTCTTTACGTACAGCAAGTCATCCTGGACAAGCATGCACACTTGATAAAAACTCCTCCTCCTGAAAATATTCAGGCTTTCTAGCGTGAAAATGATTTAACACGCACGTAACCATATACGCCTGCTTTTGTAATGACTGTGGAGCATGAGAGCACGAGTTCCATCAGGACTTGAGAAAGCACGAGAGAGAAGATGGACAGCCCAGCTGCTGAGTCAGAGGTGGGAAGGTGAAGAGATGCCCTACTTCCAGAGGAAAAATGTGAGGAAATTTCACATAGTGCTCCTCCAAGCAGAGGCGGATTGAGACCAGTGTAGGTCTAAACAGGGCTTGTTTAACTCCCTGAAGGGCCAACAGTCTGGCATCCACTGCCGGCGTCATCAGCGCTGTGTCTATATGTGGAAGCAAAGAAATAGAGCACAGGCTTTTTTTTGCCTCATCGACTTTTTTGACAGAGACAAAGTGAAAAACACCAAATTATTTGGGTTTTATTTATATATTTATTTATTCACCAGTGATTCATCCTGACAGCTCGCTCAGGACATGGTGCCTTTGTGTTAGCATCTAATCACAATCTTGACAGTGGGGGAAATATGATGAATGATACAGTACCGCACAGAGTTATCCAGCGTTTTCATATGATAATCTTTAACAAAAGAATAACAGCGTACCCCGCTTTTCACATGGAATAACAGTAAAGATAAAATGCATTTCGAATATCTGTAGAACCTTATTAGGTATTTGACTTGATATGATTTTATTATGTCCTTTACTCCATGTGTCCAATACTCACATCATTACAATACAAACTACTGCAGCTAAGCTAATTCTATCTAAAGAACTATCTCACTATCTTCACACTTACCAGGGCACAGGGAATAATGTAAGATTCTGCCTGGATTAGCCCCGCCCATTCACATTACAGCAATTACTTTAAATTCTCTATATGTATGTACTGTACATGTAGCAGAATCGACAATAAAGTTGCCTTTGACTTTGACTAGTCCCGCCCATTCACTTTGCAGCAGTTTAGCCCCACCCATTCACTTTACATTAGGTACACACCTATTCACTTTACAGCAGGCTAGACCCACCCATTAACTTTAACTTGTGACTTCCTCCCACTTATTCACTTTAGGCATGTTAGCCCCGCCCATTTACTTTACAGCAAGTTATATTCATCTTTACAGCAGGTTAGTCACGCCCATTCACTTTACATCAGGTTAGTCACGCCCGTTTATTTTACAGCAGGTTAGTCACGCCCATTTATTTTACAGTAGGTTAGTCACGCCCATTTATTTTACAGCAGGTTAGTCACGCCCGTTTATTTTACAGCAGGTTAGTCACGCCCGTTTATTTTACAGCAGGTTAGTCACGCCCATTTTACAGCAGTATGTACAGCAGGTTAGTCATTCACGCCCATTCACTTTACTGCAGGTTACGCCCATTTACTTTACAGTAACCTCACTTTACAGCAAGTTAGCCCCACCCATTCACTTTTCAGCAAGCTAGGCCCATTCATAAGCTTTTTCACTTTAATGCATGTTAGCCCCGCCCATTCACTTTACAGCAGGTTAGTCAAGCTCATTTACTTTAACTTGTGACTTGCTCCCACTTATTCACTTTAAGCAGGTTAGCCCCGCCCATTTACTTTACAGCAGGTTATATTCATCTTTACAGCAGGTTAATTATGCCCGTTCACTTTACAGCAGGTTAATTATGCCCGTTCACTTTACAGCAGGTTATATTCATCTTTACAGCAGGTTAGTCACGCCCATTTACTTTACAGCAGGTTAGTCACGCCCATTTACTTTACAGTAACCTCACTTTACAGCAAGTTAGCCCCACCCATTCACTTTTCAGCAAGCTAGGCCCATTCATAAGCTTTTTCACTTTAATGCATGTTAGCCCCGCCCATTCACTTTACAGCAGGTTAGTCAAGCTCATTTACTTTAACTTGTGACTTGCTCCCACTTATTCACTTTAGGCAGGTTAGCCCCGCCCATTTACTTTACAGTAACCTCACTTTACAGCAAGTTAGCCCCACCCATTCACTTTCAGCAAGCTAGGCCCACTCATAAGCTTTTTCACTTTAATGCATGTTAGCCCCGCCCATTCACTTTACAGCAGGTTATATTCATCTTTACAGCAGGTTAGTCACGCCCATTTACTTTACAGCAGGTTAGTCACGCCCATTTATTTTACAGTAGGTTAGTCACGCCCATTTATTTTACAGCAGGTTAGTCACGCCCGTTTATTTTACAGTAGGTTAGTCACGCCCGTTTATTTTACAGCAGGTTAGTCACGCCCGTTTATTTTACAGCAGGTTAGTCACGCCCATTTATTTTACAGCAGGTTAGTCACGCCCGTTTATTTTACAGCAGGTTAGTCACGCCCATTTATTTTACAGCAGGTTAGTCACGCCCATTCACTTTACAGCAGGTTAGTCACGCCCGTTTATTTTACAGCAGGTTAGTCACGCCCGTTTATTTTACAGCAGGTTAGTCACGCCCATTCACTTTACTGCAGGTTAGTCACGCCCATTTACTTTACAGCAGGTTAGTCACGCCCATTTACTTTACAGTAACCTCACTTTACAGCAAGTTAGCCCCACCCATTTACTTTTCAGCAAGCTAGGCCCATTCATAAGCTTTTTCACTTTAATGCATGTTAGCCCCGCCCATTCACTTTACAGCAGGTTAGTCAAGCTCATTTACTTTAACTTGTGACTTGCTCCCACTTATTCACTTTAAGCAGGTTAGCCCCGCCCATTTACTTTACAGCAGGTTATATTCATCTTTACAGCAGGTTAATTATGCCCGTTCACTTTACAGCAGGTTAGTCACGCCCGTTTACAGAGCAGATTATGGTTACCAGTGCTGGGAGGAAACCGAAGATGATGGAGAACCCACACAGGCTCAGTGAGAACACTCCAAGAGGAACAAACCACACACACACACACACACACCCCACACACTCCACACTGAGGTGCCTGTGGCTTTTCATAAGATTGCAGGATAAAGTAACCAAACATAACAACCTCCTGTTACTGTTATAGTCTCACATCACTGCATGTGTACGGGACAGCCATCGCTCTCTTTGTTCGGTTCCGCAGTTCTGCGTAACAAAGGCAGTGAGCAGGAGAACCAAAATAAAAGGTGATTTCTGAGCAAATCAAACCTGAGACATTAAAGATGTTTCTCGTTATCCTTTGATTTGTGGCTTGGCTGCTCTGCACAGAATGACTTATTAAAATTATTGACTGCTCTCTTATGCTCTTTTCCTATCTCTCTCTCTCTCTCTCTCACTCTCTCTCTCTCTCACACACACACACACACACACACACACACAGTATTTCAACTTCGATTTCAATTCCCCTGGCTCATTTCAAATAGAATAAAGTAGCATTAGCCAAAAATCCAATTATCCCCCAAATGCAGAAACGGCTCAGTCTCGACCTGGAGGACGCATCCTCTTCGTCAATCCTGAGATGCTGATCCTGTTACACTCGGCTGCGCGGCCGCTCCTTCACAGACCTGTTTACTTTACTGAATCTCCATCTTGCCTGCCTGAAACACGCGGCCGTGCTTCCACTTCAGATCTAGAAAACGAACGCTGAGATGTGACGATCAGCAACGACTCGCCTTCATGTCTGTGGATCAGGGGGACACGTTAGACGTGTGCCAGGTCACAGCACAGCCTCTCATCAGGGTATCTGTGCATCAGGAGGTGCGTGTGTGTGTGAGTGTGAGTGTGTGTGTGTGTGTGTGTGTGTGTGTGTGTGTGGCATGAGGAGCTCAGTCTGGTCTCTGCTGTGAAAATAACGATGCTATTTCCAAGCTG
>QNUK01000385.1:392500-467500 GCA_013621035.1 Clarias magur | reverse complement strand
GCAGTTTAGTCTAATCTGTGTTCCCAAATTGCCCGGAGTGTGTGAATGATGTTGTGAGTGATGAACCCCGTCCCGGACTCTAAGTCTCCAGGCCCCCGGCGCCTCAGCTAATATACGCCCTGTACATTTGATACTTAAGTAAATATGAGGATGAGGTCTCCTGGACTTTAACTCAAGTACACAAGAAAAAACGAAGCCTTCTACTACTTCTACTTGAGTAGCATTTGCCCTGGAGAATCTCTGCTGTTACTCAAGTACAGGGTTTGCATTTCTGCTATAAAGTCCGGCACAGACACGAGCCCCAATAACAGTGTGGACGAACCACCCGCTCGTGCATTAAAGTGTAAACCGGCACAGCATCAGCTTCCACACGCTCGACAGTCACTGTGATGAGGCGCAACGCAATCACTGAGTCATGATGAGGACTGGAATGACGTGCTGCATAAACAATGAAAATATGACTTTCTGATATCCATACTGTCAATGATGCAGACGGAGTGTCTGCATCTGGCAACACTGTTTTATTCAGACACGGCAAAAGCCGATCTTTATCAAAATACCGCCACCTGGAAAGCGCTGGACTTGAAGGAGGTGTGTTTTACATGCGATAAATGCCTCGGTTTAAACGCCCTCTTATATCAGGAGCTACACCTGGACTGGAGGTTGCCAGTTCTGCATGAAAATAATAAAGACAGTGCATCGGTCATTCGGAGATAGCTAAACATAGCGCGCCTGGCAGCAGCGGACCTCGGCGCGGATGTGGGCCGAAGAAATACTGCAGCAGGAGCGATAAAATATAAAGAGCCTATAAACACCATGTGCGCTTCAGTGCTTCAAACCAGCTGCAGACGAGACGAACACTTACACAAGACATTTCTACCGTTTTCTTTTCCGCTCAGTTAGTAAAGGCAGTCGAGTCAACCACCGTAACCTGATTCTAAACTAACGTTGCTCGTTCAGTCGCTTCATTAAATCATCTCATATACACAATACGAGAGGAACTCGCAGTGACTCAGAAGTGTACTCCAGCGCAGGAGGTCTGATTAGATTTCTCCGTCGGCTGCCCGAAACAGTACCTGCGCGTTAGATTTGCGCGGGTCAGACAGCCGGCCGGGCAGCTCACTCTGTGCGGAGCTAATCGCATATGTAGCGCTTAGCCATCTGCTGTTGTGACATAAACTCGGTGTGTGATGCAATCATTCTGGGACAATTGTGCAGTTTGGGTCAATATTTCTTTCTTTTTTTTTTTTATCACTATACGGTTTCACACACAGAACAGGATGGTACACACACACACACACACACTGTATATATAGTATTTGTCCAGAGCCTTATCCCCAGTGAAGGACAATATTAATGCTTCAGCATACTAAGACATAGCGACTTACATTATCTGAGCGGATGAGAGTTAAGGGTCCTTGCTCAAGGGCCCAACAGTGGCAACTTGGTGGTTGTGGGGTTTGAACCTGGGACCTTCTGAACCTCCTTAACCAGTGAGCTGCCACTAGCGCTGTGACTAAGACATCTTGGACAATACTATACTTCCAACTCCAAATTTTCTATTCCAACATGACTCCGCCCCTGTGCACGAAGCAAGGACTATAAAGACACGGTTTGATGAGTTCAGTGTGGAAATACTTGACTGAACAAGAAGAGTGGAAGCTTCAACTCCATAATAAAGTATATACAGTACGTCCCCAGTTCCGAGTGTTCGTTTGTAAGTCCAACATTGTCCAGGTTTTAGGATACTACGGCCATCCGAGGCCGTGCACATTATATTACAGCACAGTGTTCTTTAGAATCGTGCCAATTCATGCTTAAAAAAACAACATTGTTTTGTCTTCTATCGTTTTACCTCAATTCCATTCTCTCAATTCTTTTGTTTCCAGAGTTATTGAACTGTCCAAGCAGTACCAGTACTGGACATGTGATCTTACTTCCGTAACGGAACATGATTCATATCTTTGAAAGTTTGTAACTCGAATGTAGGGGACTTACTGTAGGTGTTCAGATACAATGTCAATGCAGGTTTGGCCAAATACGTTTGTGCACATACAGTACAGACCAAAAGTTTGGACACACCCTGTCATAAAGAAAAACGAGCGGCCATCATGAAGGTCAGTCAGCCCTGAAAAAATTGGGAAAACTTTGAAAGTGTCCCCAAGCGCAGTCACAAAAACCATCAAGCGCTACAAAGAAACTGGCTCACATGCCCCAGGAAAGGAAGACCGAGAGTCGCCTCTGCTGCGGAGGAGAAGTTCATCCGAGTCACCAGCCTCAGAAATCGCAGGTTAACAGCAGCTCAGATCAGAGAGCAGGTCAATGCCACACAGAGTTCTAGCAGCAGACACATCTCTAGAACAACTGTTAAGAGGAGACTGTGTGAATCAGGCCTTCATGCTAGAAGATCTGCTAGGAAACCACTGCTAAGGACAGGCAACAAGCAGAAGAGACGCGTTTGGGCTAAAGAACACAAGAAAGAACACAAGAAAGAAAACTCGCTGAATGAGAAGGGGTGTCCAAACTTTTGGTCTGTACAGTATATATATATATATATATATGTGTGTGTGTGTGTGTGTGTGTATATATATATTCATTTTTTGTGGACCGCTAACAATATTTCTCCTAAATGTAAGATATAACTATTGTTATTTAGAGTTTTTTTATTTTTTTTTGGAGGGGGATTTTTCCCCGATTTTCTCCCTAATTTAGTCATGTCCAATTCCTCCCCGTCACTAGGGGGCTCCCACATTAAGGCTACTACTACCACTCAGCCGGGAGGGCCGAAGACTATCACGTGTTTCCTCCGAACCACGTGACGCCAGCCGACCGCATCTTTTCGAACTGCTCGCTCGCGCACCGTTGGGGGCGGCGTAACACACTCGGAGGACAGCGCTATCCGCTCCTTACGCTGCGCGAGCTCACAGACGCCCCTGACTGGCTGTAGAGCCGTGATTAATGTGGGAGCACTAAGTACCTCTCATCCCTCCCCTCTGAGAGAGCTCGGCCAATCAGCTCTCTCTAGACCTCCGGCTGCGAGAGGTTACAGCACCACCCGGGATTCGAACTAGCGATCTCCGGATGATAGGGCGAGCGCTTTACCCACTGCGCCACTCGGAGGCCCTAGAGTTTATATTTAATGGAAATGACATCACAACACATCAGAATAACCCAAGAACATGCAGTATAGTATTTCCAGAGCTTTAATAACTCAAATAAAATAAAATGCAATTAAATTGTACACTAAATTGTGTTAATGACTATATAACATTAATAAATCAGTATTTGGTGGACCAATAACCTCTGGTTTACAGTTACACTTTTCATGCTCTTTGGCTCTCCAGCAGTTCTTCACTTTGCTGCTGGGTCACTTTATACCAGACGTTTTACACGCAGCTTTGCGCGATGGTTTGTGACGCTCCATCTTCCTCTTCATGATGTTCCAGAGGTTTTCTGCAGTACATTGCAGCGCTCTCTTATTTTCCCTAAGAAGACTTCTCCAACACGTCATTATGCAGACTTGCTCTTTTCCGCACCTGACTCGGGGTCAATTAATCGCCCGGATCATCCGCTGGGATAAACTCCCATTTAAAAATCAGTGACACCTCACACGGCCACGCTGAGAGCCTGAGGCCGCCTCACGCTGGCCTGAAGCAGAACCACGTCCAAAAGAAAAAAAGAACAATTTAAACTGGGTAATTTCAGGCGGCTCGCGGCGCTCTGAAGGTCACCATTCATCTTTATTCCTCCCTCTTGTCTTCCTCTCTACTGTCAGACCTGTGATATCGGCTTAAGGTGCTTGAGCCTTGAGCCGAAAGCCGCGTCTGCGGTAACAGCATGGCGCAAGACTCGGTGCTGAGCTGCCGGACCGACCGATGACCTCGGGAGCAGCAGCGATTTTAATTCCGATAAACCAGCCCTTCAGCAGGGAGGCTAATGCAACGTCGCTAGAGAGTAAAATCCACTGCAGGCAGATAACTAGAGTATCCCGACACAGTCTACACTCCGCCCATGCACACGGTGTCCTGGGTTATCAGGGTCATTTCTGTTGTTGTTGTTCAGCGCGTTCTCGATGCCGAGTCTCGGCGGTTCGTTAAGCTTTTTAATTACGCCACTTGCTTTTTTAATGAGCTTTAAATCGTTCGTGTGGCAGCAGACGTCGCCCGGTGGACATTGTTTACCAAGACAAGGAGCCTGTGATCAAAATAGCGCTGATTAGCATTTCATATTAGCCTGACGTTTACGAGCTCACCATGTGTATTAATAAAGCAGCGCCCGTGCCTTTACACACTCCACTCACTCGAACTATTAATATCTATTGAGTGTTTTCATTAAATCTGCTCCTTATTAAAACTGGTTAAACCTCTCTCTAGTCTGCTAACTAGCTGTTTTTACTCTGTGTGTGATTAAAATGGCCGCTGGGAAACCGGCCATTATAAACCGGCACCTGGAAGTCGCGGAGACGTTCTCGTTTAACCCTGCTGGGAGGAAAATGTCTGCGAGAGAAAGGAGCGAGAACGCAGAGCGCCGCTGTTCGGGCGCGGAGAGACACACGTGAAGAGTAATGGCGCGCGCTGATGAACGAGACGAGCCTCCATTACTATAAGACGTCTGTGCGTTGACTCTCATCTGACCTGACAGCCAGTGAGCCATCAGGAACACACACACACACACACACACACACACACACACATCTTGGTATGGAGAAGTGCTTCAATCTCTACAGGAGTGTGTGTATATTTCACATTACACAACAAACAAGACCTTATTATTATTAGTAGTAGTAGTATTGTTTATTTTATTCTTTCGCCCCCTGCTGGTGATGTGTAGTGTTCCGTACTGTTATTACTGGCTGTTGCATTTTCTATTGTGCAATGTGATCTCATCACGAATGCGTGATGCAACCATTAGGGATCAGGGGAAAAACACACCTGGCCCATCATTCACAGCCGTGCAGAAGGACGAGGCATCGTGAGGAGCATAGAGCGATGAAGACGGCTGGCGAGGTACGTTTGGAAAGAGTTTGAGCCGCCTCCTGCTGAGAGTTCATATATAAAACCCAAAAAGAGACAAGGAAAAAGAGATGTTTCAATAAATGCAGAAGACGTCTTCAGAGCATCCCCCAGAACCCAGAACATCTCCAGCATCACAGAGGAACCCAGAACATCACCAGCATCACAGAGGAACCCAGAACATCACCAGCATCACAGAGGAACCCAGAACATCACCAGCATCACAGAGGAACCCAGAACATCATCAGCGTCAACCAAAACATCAGCAGCATCACCCCCGATCCCTCACATCACACAGGAGCGTTCACAATCACTCTGTGGAGGAGCTGCTTCTTACTTCATGTATAAGCTACTGATGAAAGAAAGTGTGTGTGTGTGTGTGTGTGTGTGTGTGTGTGTGTGTGTGTGTGTGTGTGTGTGTGTGGTGTGTGTGTGGTGTGTGTGTGGGTGGTGTGTGTGTGTGTGTGTGTGTGTGTGTGTGTGTGTGTGTGTGTGTGTGTGTGTGTGTGTGTGTGTGTTTGGCAGTTGATCTAAATAATTCAACATCTACATAAATTTCATAAATAAATACATTCAGTGGAGGAGGGGGGTGTGAGGAGGGTGAATGTAAGCAGCATGGAGTTGAGGATGTGGAGTGAAACCGAGTGAAAGAGAGAAAGGCTGGATTTTCCGGTCCGTATCTCCATCAACTATTCCCTTTCATCTCCAATGCGTGTGTGTGTGTGTGTGAAGTGCATTGTGTGTGTGTGTTGCGTGCGTGTGTGTGTGTGTGTTCTGCTCTTCCCTGACTGATACGTCTTGGCATGCCTTGTCAGTCAGTCTGAAATTAGATGTCTCGCCATCTGTTCTTGGCAGTGTGTGTGTGTGTGTGTGTGTGTGTGTGTGTGTGTGTTCTACTTTCAGACTGTGTGTGTGTGTCTGTGTGTATGTGTGTGCTGTCATTCTGCCTATCAAACCGTCATTAACTTATGCACAACTGTGTTACACCTAATTTCATCACACTGATACACATCTGATAAAACACAGAAGTGATGTCATGAAGAAGAAGGAGCAATAGCATTAGCATTAGCATTGACTCCCAATGTCATTATTTCCCACTCGTTCGTTTAGTCACTCCATCCTGATGAGGGTGGGTCCAGTGTCTTGGCTCCGCCCACCATGTCGTTAGTGTACTCTCGGGCGGAGCTCACCTGCTCTCTGTTCTCAGCCCGATTCATCTGGGTTCTCGTCGTGGTCTCGTTTCTGTTGTCTCTGCTCGCTGTCGTGCTTCGTGGGTTTTACTCTCGGATTAATAAAAACAGCGCTGAGCGTACACTCTCGTATCGCGCCGGTTTCTAGCACAAGGTCCAGGAGACGAGACCATCGTCAGGGCGCAGTGCTGGATGGGAGCAGACAGAGTGGTGCTTCTGTAGCGCTGCTGCCGTCTCTACCCCGGTGACCACGCCCCTCTCAATCCCTCCGGGCTGCACTGAGTGAATCTGGGACAAGAGGCTGAACAAGAGGCTGAGGTTCACACCATCGTAGCTGAACTGTAAGTCCGGGTCGAAGACCGAATCAGCCACGGACGCTCGGAAACCCACAGAGTTCTCTAGTCTCATAAGACCGGTGTCCCGACTGACCAGCGAGGGGGACTTAGGGCCGAACGGTGCACGCAACTGGTGGGGCCGCCCCGCCCAAGGCCTGCACATGTACTGTACTTCTTTTTTTTTTTTTTTTTTTTTTTGGTTTTTTCCCCGATTTTCTCCCTAATTTAGTCGTGTCCAATTCCTCCCCGTCACTAGCTCCCACATTAAGCTACTACTACCACTCAGCCGGGAGTTTCCTCCGAACCACGTGACGCCAGCCGACCGCATCTTTTCGAACTGCTCGCTCGCGCACCGTTGGGGGCCGTAACACACTCGGAGGACAGCGCTATCCGCTCCCTCCGCTGCCGAGCTCACAGACGCCCCTGGGCTGTAGAGCCGTGATTAATGTGGAGCACGTACCTCTCATCCCTCCCCTCTGAGAGAGCTCGGCCAATCAGCTCTCTCTAGACCTCCGGCTGCGACAGGTTACAGCACCACCCGGGATTCGAACTAGCGATCTCCGGATGATAGGGCGAGCGCTTTACCCACTGCGCCACTCGGAGGCCCACATGTACTGTACTTCTACAGCATTTGGCAGAAGCCCTTATCTGTGCGATGAGCACACTGCTCACTCGCCCAGCAGTGGCAGCTTGGTAGTGATGGGATTTGAACTCACAACCTTCTCATTGGTAATTCAGTAGTGTAAGTAGTAAGCTAGGCCACTCTAGTTCTTCACTTTGCGCCACTTTGCCTTCCTGATGATGTTGTTACGTGCCTGGTGAGTCTGTCACAGCTTCGCAATTAGACCAATAAAGTCGGGATTAAAACCTCAAACAGCCTGACTGTCGCAGCTTCTAAGTCGGTTAAACCCTGTTGGTGGAACACATCTCTACTTATTCTTTAGACTCTTTAGTGACTTGGCAGTACGTGCAGTATAGTGAGCCACGTGTGCGTCTGTGCGTCTCACTGCCATTTCAAACTGTCTTAACCGCCTGGCTTCTAACGAAACCCCCTGAGACAGCAGGGATTCAACCAGTCCACATCCTGCAGTAATGAAACAACAAGGGAAGATTACCGACAAAACAAAGACCGTTGTCTCTCTCTGAAAGGCCACTTTTCGCTCTCAGTGCTCTGCAGACCTGAGGAAGGCGATAGCACAGCTAGCGCTCGATCGTGCACCGTCGCTCTCGCGCTTCTTACACCGTCGGTTTGCATCGCCTTGTATGGAAATGTCTGTATATTCGTCAAGATTCAGGAGGCGTCATGAATCATCGCACATCCAGGGGCAACTTCAGCATCCCGACCTCCATTTAGTCCCACCTACACACACACACACACACACACACACACACACACACACACACACACACATCCTCATTCTCTCTGTCTCATTCTCAGACTCCAACACTCAGAGGAATCTACTGACCCGATGTGAAAACAGCAACTCAGTTCCGCATCTATTTGTGACTTATGACAAAAACAGGCTGATCTGATACCATGTTGAACGTCAAACATCAAAAAAAAAAAGAAATAAAATAAAATAAATCCGTTCCTCACGAGCTGAATAAAGCAAGCGTTTGGAAGCCAGTCTCAGGTTGTGTGACTGAGTGTTTGCTGTAATGTGATCTCATCGCCGAAGGATTTCTAGCCGGCTTTGATTGATGTAACAGAAAACAGGGCAACTAACTGGGTTATCCATGTCGGTGTTTGTCCATTAAAACACAAATTACAGCTATCAAACCTGCAGCAGAGGCAGAGGGAGGACAGAGAGATCTGACTGCGTGGTGTGAAGCCTGTGTGCTCAGAGTGCTGGCACGTCCTCACACGCTGCCCCCTCGGTGTCGAGACGTTTAAGGACCCGAAGGAGTCACGGTGCCGCTCTGGCTGCACGTCTAATCCATAGGTTTTGGGGTGAATACATTAGGTTACTGATCTGTGTCGGGGGTTCGAGCCTGTGCTCCGACAAGTTGCCACTGCAGGACATTTGAGCGAGGCCCTTGAACCCTGCCTGCTCCAGGGGGCGCTGTATCATGGCTGACCCTGAATTTCACCGTACCGTACTGTATACTGACACATGAAGGATTCTTCTTAAAGCAGGCGAGATGGGATTTCCCCCGATGTCTAATTCGACGATTAAAATGACGTCCGATCCGTGACGAGCCGATTTCCCACCGTCGAAATATTCCAACAGTTTCACTACGCGCACCGCAGTGCGTCAAGTCGTAAGACTCGGAGCAAAAGGCATAAAAAACGTCGCTGTGTTTCGCTCATAAATAAATCAAAGCACAGCTTATAAATTCATCTCCCGCTTTGAGTTTCCGAGCATCCAAGCGCAGACGGCTCCGTGACTCCACTACACGTCAGACGATTTCCTTGGCTGGACTCGTTTAATTAGACCAAGGTCTCGGAGAGTGATGAGAAAAAAAAAACACGGCCAGAGACGATCCTGATACGAGAGCAGGCAGACGCAAACCGCAGTGTGGTCAGGATTCATCTTCTGATACCGCGAGATTCAACAACAACACTGAATTCACTGAATTACAATGAGCTGACACTGGGTTCTGAGTGCAGCAGGTCTGCTCGAGAAGTTCATCTGTACAGTGTAGGGTGTGTGTGTGTGTGTGTGTGTGTGTGTGTGTGTGTGTGTGTGTGTGTGTGTGTGTGTGTGTGTGTGAGTGAGTGTGTGTGAGTGTGAGGCTTAACCACAAAGTCAGAAGGGTTAGGTTCCTGCGGATCCTGGTGCATTTTTATAAGCTCATATAACAAGATCTTGCAGGCAGACAGCGTTGGCCATCGGGGGTAGGACCCGGCGGAGCGAGCGATTAAACACCAGTTTAAATAGGCCGAGTTAATGAGTCAGATTGCCAGTAGCTACAGTACAGTTAAGCTCCTTTGCTCATCCAAACAAGATCCAGACAAGTACTGAGGGTCTGAACAGAACTGATCCGTCCACCGCCTGGTCATCCTCAGGGACTAAAGAGACGTGAACATTACTGCCCCAGGCACGGTTCAGGGCTAGGAACTGGAAAGCTGTGAATCTGCCAACGTTAGGTTCTTTGACCCTCTCAGGTCCAGGAACTCAGCCTTGAACTTTGACCCCAGTTTTCCTCCTCCTACACTTTGTTCTGAAAAGGACAGTATTTCACCCTCTACTGCACACACGTCTGTGAAACATCACAATACTTGTTAATTTCCTGCTACACACACACACACACACACACACACACACACACACACACGAATCTGTTTGACCTTCCCACTATGTTCCCAACATCTGAGCAGCAAACACCAGGACACAGCAATGACACTCGGTGTGATCTAACAGGAAGTGCCTATTAATACCCTGTGTGTTTATTTTTAATCGTGTCATTGAAAGGCTAAATGAAAAAACACACACACACACACACACACACACACACACACACACACACAGGGAATTAGACTTGTCGAGTGTTAGCTGGAGCTCTTAACGTCCATTGAAATTGTTAAGTCGCTTTTCCAAATGAACCCTAACCCGAGCGAATCCTCAGAAGGCCATGCTTGCTAAGTGAGTGTCATCTTTAAGAAAGCAGATGTTTCCAGGTCACATGGTTTAATTCCACCAGAGTCAGTCGTCGCGAACAGGCCCGTAGTCACTCAAGCTGGAAAAGGGGTACGACTGAGATGGGCAACTGTCTTTAATGTGTCCCCCAGATAAAGAGGATTCTCTGTTTGCTGTATTGTGACCACATGATATGGTGGAGTCCATCCATCGGGCAACAAACACTCCCCACGCTGGGGTCAGATCCGTCATCGCACACGTCGACAGGGTACTAGCTCGGCTCCCGATTGTAGCTCAGCAGTTCAGGTGAAGGACCTCGCCTAAGTTTAATCCTTTATTTTTGTACTGGTCAGAACTTAAACAGCCCATTTAGATTTTCCCCCTAATGTGACCTCGTAGAAGAAAAGCCCCTCCCCCAGCATGTTTCTCTGCCCTGCTATTTTTCCTTGGCTGACTTCGTCCATGTGGTGAACAATTCTTCTGAGTTGTGAAGTTTCCCTCTTTTAATAGCACTAAAAAGGTTTCTTTTTCTCCCATGGACATCTCACTGGTCTTTATGTTGGTTTATCTTTTCCCCCCCAATTTTCTTCTTTTCTCCTGCCATTGCCCACGCCTCTTAGGGAGATCGGCCAATCAGCTCTCTCCGTTCCAGCGTCACCGGGGACTCAAACTGGTGATCTTTGCGTGATAGGACGAGCACTTTACCGCTGCGCCACTCAAGCGCCGGACAAAGCGTAACTATTTATCACTGCTAGCTACACGAAACCACAATCAGTCACTTATTCCAGTATTTTGGATCCCTTGAAAAATAGACAGGTTCAACACAAAGTATGGCATGACCTAAGCTGGAGGTCCGATCTGCTGTGCTGCTTTTGACCTAAAAACCAAAAGTAGAGAAAAAAATGCCCCCTAGCCTTCCCATTCCATTACTTTTGATCTTTTGAAGTTTTACTTCAGCAACCACTCTATCCTGGTCAGGGTTCTGGAGAATCCACAGTCTAACCCAGGAACTCTGACTGTGACCTATGGTAACACCCATGACATACCACCACATACACACACTCACTCACTCACTCACTCACACCTACAATCTGTGTTTTGTTGTTGTTTCTGTGAGTTGGAAGCAGCCTGTGAGGAAGGGAACACCGAGAGATGAACTACAAGCAAGAAATTATTCATAGCTCATTCCACAGGCTTCACATCAGTGAGGGACGAGCAGTCACAGTGGACGAGACAGATCCGGCTGGAGACAGACAGAAACACAGAGGGAGAGAGACGCAAACAGGGAAAAGAGATATGGAGCTCATTTTATGGTCCATTCATAAAGGACATAGCCATGTGTGTGTGTGTGTGTGTGTGTGTGTGTGTGTGTGTTACATAAGCATCTCTGGTTTACCTCACTCGTCTCTCTGTTTGCACACAGACGCACTACTATCTTGTCTCCATGCTTCCTCCATCCCCTCTATGTCTCCGTCTTCCCTCCCACCCGAAGAGTCTCTGATCTCCTCATCCACCGTCTGAGCAGCGTTTCTGCCCACCAGCTGGGTCTCGTCTGTACGCTCCTCGGCGCGTCCCACAGGCTCGGGGATCGGCCCGACCGGCTAAGCGCCGATAACGACGTATAACGACGTGCCGGTAATTCATGCATTCAGTAAAGAACGACTCGTCAGAAAGTAACGAGTTAATAAGCAGGAACTAATGGTGTCATCATGCACTAAGAGCTAAAAGACACCCATAACACATTGTTACCTCATCCGTTCTCAGATCACGGTCATTAAAGCATGGCTCGGTGTGTGAGCGCTCAGGAATTAATGTGTTAATCAGCACACTGTCATTGTCCGCTTACTTCTAAATAATAATATGATAATCCTTTGACTTCCCTGAGCCTGTTTGCTTTAATAATGATTTTGTTTTAATCGTTCATCAATGTAGATTATTTCTGTAAGTAAAATAATTACCACTTACTAATCCCTGCTGCTTTTAATCCGTAATAAAGTCTAATTAAAGAGTTAATTACGTTACGTTTCTGGGTCACACAAACATAATCATCCGTAATATTTTAGCCTGGGATAGAAAACAGGCCATGGAGAAAATACCGCACTTTAGAGAGCAACTGCAGCATCGAAGAAAAAAAAAAACCATGGAGACAAGAGACCTTACAAACTTAACACTTTTCTAAACCGATACTGTACACACGGTTGTAATCGCTCTTGTGTCCGGTGTTCACGTCACCGCGCGATCAGGTTTCTGGCTTGGCCATGAGGTCATCCGAGATTCCCTTTAGAACAACATCTGAGTTTGAACATTTGTCGTCTATATGAATTATAATCAAAATAACTATGCCTATGACCTGGGGCGTTGGTGGCTGAGTGGTTGGTTTCTCTCGCCTGTCAGTTGGAGGGTCTGGGTTCAATTCCCACCCAAAGCCCAAACCCCAGCCAACCGGTCCCAAGCCAGGATAAAATGTAAGGGGTTGCGCCAGGAAGAGTAGCTGGCATAAGACTGGTGCCAAACATCTGTGCAGGTCAAGGTCAGAGAAAGGTCATATGCTTGAACCTGCTTCTTTTCAGTAGCATCCTTCCTGCTTGGAGTATATTTTAAATGTCCCATATTTTACCACTTCTTTAACCTTACCACTGATCTCAGAGCGACCGCTGTGTTAATCCCTGTGCAAAGAACAGATTGGAATGTGCAAAGAAACACAGGGAGGATCCGGTAAAGTTCTGGGTCCAAGATGAAACTCTAACAAAGTGTGCACGGAGAAAGGATCTTTCGATGATCTGAAAGATCCGAGCTGATGGATGATGCACGGTTGAGGCTTGAGTGCTGTGAGTCATGGCTTGGCCTCGCACAGCTGCGTCTGGAATGTTCTCGCCGATCTTTCAGAGCGAACTACAAAAATATTCTGTCTGAGAATCCTCCAGAAAATCTAACTGGATGGAGCATCATCATGCAGCAGCACAACCAAGGACTTCCTCAGGAGGAACCTGGAGGGTTTTAGACCTACGCTTAACCCAACTGAGCAGTGTTTCACCCACTGAAGAGACGCCTCTAAGGAGAAACCCCCCAAACCTGATAGAAGCTACACAACAATCCTGAAAAGCATCACCAATGAAGAACTCAACAGCTTGATGATGTCAGGACGTCACCGGGTTACTGCACATGAAGTAGACGCAACTAAATAGTAAGTGGAATTTACTTTGACTGCCCAACGACTGGGTGGCCGACCACCAACATGGCACGTTCTACCTTATTCAACACATTTAGATATACTGTACATGTCGGGAAATACCATTTTCACCAATGGAGCTGCGTAGTCGCCTGATGGAGCTCATATCCAGCTCATACTCAAGCTGTGCTGAGATCACAGGGGCGTCAGGGCTTGATTAAGGAATCCAACAGGAGCCCGAGAACCTGCATTAGACTAGCACTTCGTTAGTGGACCTCAGGGTTTGACTTTCCTTTGCTTGCACAGATGAAATACGACTTCGGTCTCAAAATGAAAGACGCGTCTCGACTTGCAAGAGTGCGGTCATTACGAGCGCTCTGGAAATCCTCATCGGACTCCGCAGTAAGTCACACGTCGTCTCGCAAGCCAGACTTCCAACGTCCCCGAAGAGGCTGAGTTTCGTCAACATTCATGGCCAAGACGGGCAGCAGGACTGTTCTTCACGCAGGAAACAAATTCTGTGAGCGCTGTTCAGTCTGGTGAATATATCCTGCTCTGAAAAGTTCATTCATCATCACACAAACTATTTCCCACCAGACACCAGACCCGACGTCCAGAGCTGCAGCCTTCAGCACATAGTCTCTCTGCCGGTGAGACTATAGGTCACTATAGAGTGCCAGAGCCAGAAAATCCATAAGCATTAACTGGGGAAGCAAACGAAATAAAGCAGCTTAGGATTGTAGATGAACAGCAACGCACTGCCTTCATGACAGCCTCAGACTGGGAAAGGGCAAACTGGGGGGGGGGGGGGGGGGGGGCAATACTTTCTCACAACTGCCAATTCGTAACACTGGTTCTTCTGGCAGGGCGAATGAGTGGTTACATTTACAGTGCTTACAGACTGAACCCTCTGAACCCTAGGTTGGGCAATCATGTGACTCAGAGAGAGCCAATCAGGAGCAGGCCCAGATCATTGTTCATGCTGGCGCACGTGTATGGAGCGAGTGATGCACCAGGAGGTCAGATAGAAAAGAATCCAACCCATCTCAGGACACACACACACACACACACACAAGAATACACTATGGGCAGCTTTGAAACACTAATAACAGCATATCTTTGGACTGCGGGAGGAAACCCACCAGGCACTGGGAGACCCCTGGAGGTGCAGGACATGACGCCCCCATGCCACGTGGAAACGCTTCCTGTTTGTCAGACAGTAAGTGTGAGTTTAATGACAGAAGCAAACACTGCGCACACACACACACACACACACACACACACACACTTCAATTCTCTGAATAAAAACCCGGCGGCGGTGCTGTATGTGTCAAGCCTTATTGAGCTCCAGCTCCTGAGACCCGTCGCTAATTCTGTTTGGCACATGGGGTCAGAGGTCATGATGATGCTCGCCGGAGACCCGTTATTTGTTTCTGCGTTGCAATGAGAAAGTTTAAATGTAGCCCTTGTGTGAATGATGGCGCGCGCACGCGCGCGTGTGTGTGTGTGTGTGTGTTCGTTCTTCTCTGTCTTGCTGCTGCTGATGTTGATCCACTGTTTCTTTACTGTGTTACAGTCATGACTTACACACCAGACCGACCGACGCCTCTCTCTCTAACTGCAGGTTGCTCTCGCTCCTCCTCAGCCGAGCTTTTATTTCTTACTCATTTCCCGCTTCTTTCTTCCTTTTTTTTCTCTTTGTCTGTAATATTAACGAGGCCTTTGACCAGAAGGACCCTGCCATTAACGAGCAATTACCTTCAGACATTTACCAAATGGCAGGAAAGGAAACAAAGCCGGTGAGGTCGCCTCGCGCTTTTACTCCCTTTCTCCGTCTGTCTCGTCGTCTCGTCTCCGTCTCAGTTCCTCATAACACAGCAGGTCTGCATCGTTCATTTTATGAGAAACAACTTAAAAGGAAGATTCTGGCCTTCAGTCTCGCAGGTTTGGACTTTAACTACTGCAGAATGTAACAGGAGCAGGAGCTGTCAAGGCAACTGGTGTTACTGGTTTTACATTTAAAATGTAAACAAGGCTTGGTTTTATGAGGTGATGGCCTCTAACCTGTCTCTCATTTCCCTCGTCTCACGTCCCAGCAGCGTGTCTGCGGTCTGGCTCCTGTATGTCGCTCAATACAGACGATCCATGCAAACGAAACTGACGGTGCAAAATGTTCTCGCGTTTGTAAATGCTCCTGACGTCAGGTGTGTGTGTGTGTGTGTGTGTGTGTGTGTGTGTGTGTGTGTGTGTGTGTGTGTGTGTGTGTGTGTGTGTGTGATTTTGTTTCACTTTCTTCCTCATCCTCATTATAATGAGTCCTCACAGAAAGTTAAAAACATGCCTTCACACACACACACACACACACACACACACACACACACACACACACACACACAAATACACATAAACACACTTCCAGTGCTGCTTGACCTTCTCAGCGTCTTCGTAACGCCACATCGCCACCGTGGAAACGCCAGCGACACTCCTGACACTGGCGGCGCTCCCGGTGCCGAATACACAATTAATCAAACCCGTGCTCTGATTAGGTAATTACTTTTCTTTTTTTCTTTTTTTTTTTTTAAGCGCAGGCAGTGTGAGAGCGAGGATAGATTTGCCCAAATTGAAAGAAGCACTGACTGTAGAGTTTTATAATTAGGACTGTAATGCTAATAATAGCGCTCTCCTTCCTCACACATACGCGTCATGGTGCTGTTTATCACCTGCTATCGCTACGTCTCGACACACGTTCTTATCACACTCCAGGAAGGAGCAGCTCGGACCTGCAGGAACATCTGTCGTTTGTAAAAACACTCTCACACGCACACGGCGGGAGGTTCGGGAGCAGAACACACACACCCGACCCGACCCGACCCGACCCGAGCGCTCGACTGAAAAGAACCCGGGGAAGGAAAAAAACTACCCGTACCTGTGCAGTGACCTGAAAGTCACATTTTAATATATAACAAGAATAATACTAATAATCCACAATGCTGCGACATGTCAGTCCTACAGGAGGCGCATCTGCGCTCAGCATGTTTACAGCCCTTGTGAAGGTTATTGCCAGAACACGCTGCGTGCCCGCAGTGCCACCGGGCATCAGCAACGCAAATGCTGCTTGGTAAAATTCTGAGCGAATCCTGCAGAGTGAGCACAGGTGGTGAAGAGGCACGCTCAACGCCTGTCCTCTCGGGCTTCGCTCACGCTTCGGCTTTTTGCACAGCCCTTGATGCCTCAGAACGGAGCAGGCATGCCAAGAGTGTCCAGGCGCGGTGTTCGATCCCTGCCAAGGCACGTGCAAAGGCAATGTGTGTGTAGAGCCGGCGTGGTGATGCTCCGCTCTCAGCCTCTCCTTACAGCTCCAGCCAGCATTACTAACGTGAAGCGGGACAAACTTTAGCCCCCACTCTGACTGGTGCACTGGGGGGCTCGTGGTCCCCTCGTCCTGTCCTGATTGTCCTACTTGACATTTTCATGTGCGCCCTCTATGTGCCCTTAACGCACCCTTGAGCAAGACAGCGATGAAACAAGGTTACAGTTACGCACAAGCAAAAGTCCAGTTACACTGAACATCGAATGTTATTCAGCACAGACACACAGGGCTTAATTCTGTGTAAACACATGACCACTCTGATCTGATCTGAAACACACTCTGATGTTTAAGTCAAATGGGTTTACACGTCAGACTTCAAGAGAAAAAATTACACAACTTTGCTTTCAACTTTAAAACGATAAAGTGAGTCACGGTTTTAGTCAGTGAGTCAGCCAGTGAGTCAGTCAAGAAGTCAGGGAGTCAGTCAGGGAGTCAGTCAGGGTGTCAGTCAGGGAGTCAGGGTGTCAGTGTGTCAATGAGTCAGTCAGGGTGTCAGTGAGTCGGTCAGGGTGTCAGTGAATCAGTCAGGGAGTCAGTCAGGGTGTCAGTGAGTCAGTCAGGGAGTCAGGGTTTCAGTGAGTCAGTCAGGGTGTCAGTGAATCAGTCAGGGAGTCATGGTTTCAATGAGTCAGTCAGGGTGTCAGTGAGTCAGTCAGGGTGTCAGTCAGGGTGTCAGGGAGTCAGTGAGTCAGTCAGTGAATCAGTCAGGGTGTCAGTGTGTTAATGAGTCAGTCAGGGTGTCAGTGAGTCAGTCAGGGTGTCAGTGAATCAGTCAGGGGGTAGTCAGGGTGTCAGTGAGTCAGTCAGGGTGTCAGGGAGTCAGTGAGTCAGTCAGTGAGTCAGTCAGGGTGTCAGTGTGTCAATGAGTCAGTCAGGGTGTCAGTGATTCAGTCAGGGTGTCAGTGAATCAGTCAGGGAGTAGTCAGGGTGTCAGTGAGTCAGTCAGGGAGTCAGAGTTTCAGTGAGTCAGTCAGGGTGTCATTTAGTCTGTCAGGTGTCACTTTCAGTGAGTCAGGCAGTCAGTCATGGTGACAGGGAGTATGTCAGGGAGTCATGGTGTCAGTCAGGGAGTCAGGGTGTCAGTGAGTCAGTGAGTCAGTCATGGTGTCAGGGAGTCAGGGTGTCAGTGAGTCAGTGACTGAATTCCAAGGAAAGATCCAAAGATTCCAAAGATCTGAAGCTTGCAGGATAAAGCTCACCATGTAAAGGAGGGAGATGTATTTTTTCTCTTCTTTTTTTTTTTTTTAAAGAAAACTATCATTTGTGAAATTAGTTATCATTAGTGAGTCAGTCAGGGAGTCAGGGTTTCAGTGAGTCAGTCAGGGTGTCAGTGAATCAGTCAGGGAGTCATGGTTTCAATGAGTCAGTCAGGGTGTCAGTGAGTCAGTCAGGGTGTCAGTCAGGGTGTCAGGGAGTCAGTGAGTCAGTCAGTGAATCAGTCAGGGTGTCAGTGTGTTAATGAGTCAGTCAGGGTGTCAGTGAGTCAGTCAGGGTGTCAGTGAATCAGTCAGGGGGTAGTCAGGGTGTCAGTGAGTCAGTCAGGGTGTCAGGGAGTCAGGGAGTCAGGGAGTCAGGGAGTCACTTTCAGTGAGTCAGGCAGTCAGTCATGGTGACAGGGAGTATGTCAGGGAGTCATGGTGTCAGTCAGGGAGTCAGGGTGTCAGTGAGTCAGTGAGTCAGTCATGGTGTCAGGGAGTCAGGGTGTCAGTGAGTCAGTGACTGAATTCCAAGGAAAGATCCAAAGATTCCAAAGATCTGAAGCTTGCAGGATAAAGCTCACCATGTAAAGGAGGGAGATGTATTTTTTCTCTTCTTTTTTTTTTTTTAAAGAAAACTATCATTTGTGAAATTAGTTATCATTAGTGAGTCAGTCAGGGAGTCAGGGTTTCAGTGAGTCAGTCAGGGTGTCAGTGAATCAGTCAGGGTGTCATGGTTTCAATGAGTCAGTCAGGGTGTCAGTGAGTCAGTCAGGGTGTCAGTCAGGGTGTCAGGGAGTCAGTGAGTCAGTCAGTGAATCAGTCAGGGTGTCAGTGTGTTAATGAGTCAGTCAGGGTGTCAGTGAGTCAGTCAGTGAATCAGTCAGGGTGTCAGTGTGTTAATGAGTCAGTCAGGGTGTCAGTGAGTCAGTCAGGGTGTCAGTGAATCAGTCAGGGGGTAGTCAGGGTGTCAGTGAGTCAGTCAGGGTGTCAGGGAGTCAGTGAGTCAGTCAGTGAGTCAGTCAGGGTGTCAGTGTGTCAATGAGTCAGTCAGGGTGTCAGTGATTCAGTCAGGGTGTCAGTGAATCAGTCAGGGAGTAGTCAGGGTGTCAGTGAGTCAGTCAGGGAGTCAGAGTTTCAGTGAGTCAGTCAGGGTGTCATTTAGTCTGTCAGGTGTCACTTTCAGTGAGTCAGACAGTCAGTCATGGTGACAGGGAGTATGTCAGGGAGTCATGGTGTCAGTCAGGGAGTCAGGGTGTCAGTGAGTCAGTGAGTCAGTCATGGTGTCAGGGTGTCAGTGAGTCAGTGACTGAATTCCAAGGAAAGATCCAAAGATTCCAAAGATCTGAAGCTTGCAGGATAAAGCTCACCATGTAAAGGAGGGAGATGTATTTTTTCTCTTCTTTTTTTTTTTTTTAAAGAAAACTATCATTTGTGAAACACAAACGGCACTCTTGTTTTATTTCTTTGTTGATCTTGTACTTTGAGTACCTTACGAAAAAGACAGTTTACAGCCCGGGAATGAGATTTAAACTATCATTTACTTACACACACACACACACACACCTCCACTTTGAACATGCTGTTGCATGACTTTCCTGTTCTCTCCTCACTGACAGTCTGTTAGGGGGAAACAGGTCTTATCATCACATCTCTTCACATGGGACTCTCTCTCGCTCTGTCTGAAATCACTCACTCACAAATCATCTATAGCGCTTAATCCTGTATTCAGGGTCACGGGGGCGGAGCCTATCCCAGGAGACTTAGGGCACATGGGTACACCAATGGATTGGACAGGGTGCCAATCCATCACAGGGCACAGACACACACACATACACTCACTCACACATTCACGCACTCCGGGCAACTTTGGGAGCCTACATGTCTTTGGACTGTGGGAGGAAACCGGAGTACCCGGAGGAAACCCACCAAGCACGGGGAGAACATGCAAACTCCATGCACACAGAGACGGGAATCGAGCCTGGCCAGGAATCGAACCCGGACCCTGGCGGTGCGAGGCGACAGCGCTGACCACTACACCACCGTGCCGCCTTCTCTGAAATCATTCAGCCTTTAACACTCTTTGCTGAACGATTCAGGAACTGGGTGTAAACTGGTTGTCCTGTAGAGCGGCGCTCTCACACGTGGGTCACCCTTCAGTTAAACCCTGTTCATTACGTGCAGCAGGATAGTGCGATTGTGAAAGAAAGACTGGAGCATGCTAAGATGTGATTAGGGAATTTTAAAAAGCAGAGGCATCTCAAATGCCTGAAGTTCACTAATCTATTGATTGAACGTTTTACGACGCCTTTGCGGAGCCGTGATGATGGTGTTATTCGCTCTGTCTCGGGTTTGGAGATGTAAAAGCAGAGATAATAACAGTGAAGTTAAAATGACTGTGACGCTAAGAGATGTCGATATAAACGACTGCATCCTGGCGCGAGTAAATAAACGCAGTAACGGGTGGGGATACCTCTTTTGTCCAGCGTTCTCTACATCATAGTCTTTATAACATTTTTTAAAAGTTACATACGTCCGTATATACACACTGTATACACCATAGCCATAGGTGACAGAATCAGGAGGCCGTGGTGTGCGGACACTCCATCACCGTCACCATGAAGCAGAAAAGAGGTTCAGTGGAAGCGCTGATCAGAAAACTCTTCCCAGGACACGGACACGTTACAGACGGGCGGAGTCCAGGCACCAAAAGCCTCAGCACAGGAGACACTAAAGCAGAGAACTAACAGGATAAACAACACAAGAGGTGTGAAATGTCATTTCAGAGGCACAGACGAGCATGGAAAGTAAAAATGGCTGCCGCGTTCATGTGCCTTTTATTACACATTACAGAACACATTTACATTCATTTCACACTGAAGGGATTTTGGCAAAGTGTATATTTTTTACACAATGTAGTCATTATTCTCGTAGACCACGATAACAGGACAGGAGAGGAGGGTTTATAGAACGCATGAAGACCAAAGAAAAGAGTAGAATTGTATAAAACATCAAACCTTTGCATGACTCATGAATCACAAATTCTTCTCTTCATTTACTCACATCAGTTGAGTCCTACGTTATCTGGTTGCTAACAACAACAACAACAACAACATACAGAAAATGACACCAATTCAGTTGTTCTCAGGAGTCGTTACTGTAGGAACAAATAGCTGACGGAGTTGTTTAGAACATCTGGAATCTGCAGGTCAGAATCATAAGAGTCGCAAAATCTGAGTGAATCAGCCGGACTGGCGGCGCGGAGTGAAACAGCCAGATCTGAGGGATTCCCGAGGGATTCTGAGGATCCGCCGAGCGCCCCCTAGTGGAGGGCGCGTCCATATCACAATGGCAGGTTTTTATTAACCTGTCATTGTTGCGTTTATTAACACCAAACAGATTTACATTATGACAGACTTGGATTTAAAAAAAAAATAAACGACTCTGGCATTTGTATCATTTGTATCGGCCCTGTTTCCAACTCCACAAAGCAACTGCACCTGAACAGGAAGACCTCGCATGTGACGCTTCAGATCAACGGATACAGCAACACTCCAGTTCAAGTCCTGACTTTGCCACATGAGCTTTCCTCCTTTTTTATTATTATTATGATTATTTCAAATCATATCCGATAGATTATCCATTTTAACCCTTTATTTTAAAAGGTCGTGCACATTTGTTTAAAATGAAAAGTAATATATTTTATTATCTTCGTATTTAACATATTCCTATTAGCCTACACGCTAAAATTCTCAGTGATTTACACTTTACATTTTATTGATGTGCATTTCTCATTAAAATTCATATTTGACATCGATTTGAGAATTCTTGATTCTCAGCCACTTATATTTTTATGGTCAGAAACTAACATACATGTCCTGTCTGATTGATCTGAACCGGGGATACAGCAGACCTGTCGCACTCGAAACGGGGCGCGAAACTGCCAGATCTGAGGGACTCAATGTGTGAGATTCATGAGTCTGGTGATTTGGTGAGCGCCCTCTAGTGGAGGGACCATAGGAAAAAATGCAGCCAGGATCCCTACTGACTCAAGTGACTGAAAGGACTCATTAGACCCGGTTCTGTTCAGTGAGTGATTCAGAGGGAGTCGAATCCGTTAATGGATCCTGGTTTCTCATCTCTACTAGACTGAGGGAAACAGCCCTTGACAGCGTCACAATGATCCGGAGAGACTGATTGGTTGCCTGAGTCCGATGAGCCCTCCCCCGTGTCTCTCTGACAATAAGGTCCGCAGGTAGGTTCAGTTTCAATGTTTCTATGGAAGTTACCATTATCTGTCACTGGGGCAAATTCGGGCAGCTCCAGCACCCCAGCGGTTCAACTCGTGTGGGGTTTGTTCTGACAGCTCGAAAAGTCTCTTCATATGTGGTAAATTTGAGGTTTAAGATTCAAGATTTTAACTGTCATATATAACTAGGTACAATGAAATCCTTATTTTGCCTCTCGACAACAAGGAGGGAGAAGAGCAGTGGCCAATAAAATTACAGTAAGAGTCAAATACAAATGAGAAACAAAAAAAGTAGAATTATAGAATAAATGGAACAAATAGGACTTTTTAATTGACAGTTTAAAGAACCCGTAATATGGTTTAACAAATTTTCTTCCAAATTCTTGTTGAGCGCCAAAATCCCTCAAAGTCGGTCTCAGTGTTACGTCTCTAGGCGTCATAGCACCCCATTCCCGAATAAGCCACGCGACTTGACACCTCCCTCGTGGGTCTATGACAAACCGTACAGGACTAGTCACACGCCAAACTTCCGTACAGTCGAAGAAAAAAAGGGGGAAATAATGATCATGATTAGGCAGTGGGATAACAACCGTAGAGCTTCACTCCACAAGCGCCAATGATTACACACCGTAGGGGTCAATGACATCATAATGTGACTTTTAATTATACTGTAAGTGTGTTATTATGATTTTATTCTTAATTTGCCAAGGCTCATGCTGGCGATCTTTGGCGCCGCCTTGAGGGGGTTGTGGGGGGGAGGTAGGCCTGAATGCAAGCCCGTAAAGCAGGGATTACGTCTACACTGGACCAGTTGAAGGAGCAGGAAGCAGTGTGTGCGTCTCATTACTCCTGGACGTCTCACATCAGAACCCCGAGTGTAGAGCGTTCTAGAGGAGTACCTCCCAGTAGAGCCCGTCTCCCAGTGAGGTCCTGACACGAACCCGCCCACACACACACACACACACACACATACACACACACAGAAAAGCCGTCTCACCCGGAACACACAGCACACACACACACACACACATGTACATGCTGGCTGCTGCAGCTGTGTGTTTTGTTCTTATTGTGCGACATCATTCTCTCAATGTTACTCGTGCCAGCTGTTGCAGTGAATGATTTTCAATTTTCTCCTCACACGTGAACACAACCGTGTGTGTGTGTGTGTGTGTGTGTGTGTGTGTGTGTGTGTGTGTGTGTGTGTGTGTGTGAGAGAGACCTTTGTGTAAGAAACGGCGTCTGCCTTAAGGCAGCTTCAGGAGTTCTGGTTCCTCAGGCGAGGTGACTCCTTGTACACACACACACACACACACACACACACACACACACACACTCCAGCCTGTGTGTGGGCATTTAAACAAACTGTGGCATATTCTCATTTTTATAAATAATAGTATCTAATTGATTATGAATACACTGTGTGTGTGTGTGTGTGTGTGTGTGTGTGTGTGTGTGTGTGTGTGTGTGTGTGTGTCCATGCACCTCAAATGGCTTTCTAATGGACGTCCAGTGCACTAAAACACATGTTGAGTCAGACGAGAAAAGGCTCAATGGACAGTATTAGACATCCCAGTGATTTCTCTCTCTCTCTCTCTCTCTCTCACACACACACACACACACACACACACACACAGTCAATATGTCCACACTGAGATGTGTGAGGAATTTGTCAGAAACAACTGATGGACCGTGCACGCTCATGATCAGCCAGTCAGAACCGCTTCCTTTACAACGTGTACAAATATTAACACACACACACACACACACACACACACACACACACACACACATACACACACACACACACACTGCAAAGATAAATACACACACCACTCACAGTGCATACACAATGCACACACATCTTGCACACAGCTACAGAACAGACACACACACACTCTCATGCACGCTCAGATTCCCAAGATTCATGATGCACTGACAGTATACACACAGAATGTACATACCCACAATAACCAATACACACACACACACACACACACACACACACACACACACACACTCAGTGTGTGTTGCTCCTGCAGATGAGAGATGAGATCGTCTGATGTGCAAGAGAGTGATAACACTGAATTATCATCATCACATCTAAATCAGACTCACTCGTGTGTGTGTGTGTGTGTGTGTGTGTGTGTGTGTTAATTCTTAAGCCCAGCAAAGGAGAGTCTAATTTTAGCTTCACTTCTCCCATCGCGCGCAACAGGAGGAGGAGAGGAGGAGAGGAGGAGAGGGCGACCGGGGCAGCGACGGACGGAGGGACGGATGGAGGAAGGGCCTCTTGACGAATGGACAGCAGGTCCTCATGGAGATGGAGACCTTCACACACACACACACACACACACACACACACACACACACACACAAATGCACAGATGCTGTAATGATTGTGTGTGTGTGTGTGTGTGTGTGTGTGTGTGTGTGTGTGTGTGTGTGTGTGTGTGTGTGTGTGTGTGTGTGTGTGAGAGAGAGAGAGAGAGAGAGATTGAGGGTGTGATGACCTTGTGCATGCCTTGGAAGCACCTTGGAATTTAAATGCCTGCCCTAACAACACACACACACACACACAACAAGTGTCCTGCCCTGGTGATGGTGTCCTCGTGCTCGTTTCTATAGAAACCTGTTTGCACGTGAAGCTGTGTGTATGGGATGTTCGAAACGCTCGTGCATGCCGGATCATCGTGAGGCTGATGACAGGATGACAGACAGGCACGCGCGCGCGCGCGCGAGAGAGAGAGAGAGAGAGAGAGAGGTGTGTGTGTGAAAGTCGCATGTCTCTGCGGCTCACCTTTGCCGTCCTCGGTGTCTCTGTTCAGACGCATGGCTGCCTCTCCGTTTATTCTTCTCTCTCTCTCTTTCACTCTGATGAATAAATAAATAAATAAATAAATAAATAAACCCTTAATTATGGAACGTACTGAGTTTCCGTCTGGTGCTGTCGCGAGCGTGGAAGAGCTCGCGCGTGCCTCGCAGTCAGCCCGCGCGCGTCTCCTAGCCGCTACACTCCAGCAGGTTAGTTCATTCTCTCCCTCTCCCTCTCTCT
Organism: Clarias magur; assembly: GCA_013621035.1. Lineage (NCBI taxonomy): Eukaryota > Metazoa > Chordata > Actinopteri > Siluriformes > Clariidae > Clarias > Clarias magur. The sequence continues at coordinate 442,343 of QNUK01000385.1, read as the reverse complement.
CTCTCTCTCTCTCGTGGTCCCTCCCTCGCTCCTCTCTCAATCCATTACACTTGGTGTGTTTGTAGGAGACCGGATGGCCACCGGAGGCAGGTTGGAACGCGTCTCGAGGTTCGCGCGTGACTCCTGGCAGCTGGAAGCAGCGGCGCGTGGCACACCTGGCTCACGCACCAGGAATCTTTCCTCTTTTTTTTTTTTTTGGTATAGTTTTTAATTCAAATTTCATTATCAATTATCATCACCGCCAGTCCACTGGAGCAGATCTAGATCAGACCAGATCAATTCAGTTCGTTTTTGTTCATATTGCGCTTTTAAAAAAAGGATGCGTGATGGTGCTGAGGGAAAAACTCCCTGAGATGTCAATAGGAAGAAACCCTGAGAGGAACCGGAACCCATCCTCATCTGGGTGATAACGGAGAGCAGGGATTGATCTGCTCTCATACTGTGTGTTAGGAGGCTGGAAGTTCAGTATAACAGGAGACGTCTTTAAGTTCACATGGAGTCCAGTTGGTTTATTGGAGGCTCAGGTAGACTGTAGGAAACTCCAGTGCTGAACTATCGAGTTTATCAGAGAACATCTGTCTGCATCAGCCAAGGACAGGACCGTCTTCATGGTAAAGTGGAACCGTCCCCAGTCGCCACACGCATCCCAGGCAGACCACACGAGGCTCCATGTGACGAGTCAGACAGGTCGAGAGGGCAGAGGGGGTCTGGATCACGGGGAGAGAAGACACCCCTAAACCCTTGGGAAAGATATAACAGTTAGGTATGGTCTCAGTCCGAATGTATATTTAGTGCAGGGACTCCGGCAGGACTAACTATGACATCATCACTAAAAGCCCGAAGGAAACACAGACATGAGGGGGAACTGAAATGTAAAGCGACCAATCACCACACCGTCAACAAACCTGAGTGATCAACATTTAACAAACATTAATTGGAAAACTGTTCTATAACTTTGGGGCTTTGCAAGAAAAAGTCCGCCCCTGCTGTAGCAATATTGCTAATATAATTCAGTGCTCTAAATGGCCAAAAGTATGTGCACCCCTGACACAACATCAGAGCTGTATAGACTATCTCTGTCTGCATTACAAGTTCCCTAATAACTCAAAAACCGCAAAACCTTATCCGGCATGGCGACCATGCAGCCAGCTCCATGTGTTCACAATGTGTCAGGGTGGAAGTACTGGAGTGTCCTGCACAGAGCCCTGACAGGAACCAACCTCCCCTAAACCTCTTTTACATCCTGACGTCGTGCTGCTCTTCTCGAACGTGTGAAGGAACACTTTCCTGGTGGAAAGAATAGCCAAAAGACAAGAGAAGAGACGATTGGGGAATATTATAATAGGAAAGGGGGAACGATTCTGGAACGGGATGTTCCAGCTGGAAATTTTCTTATTCTTTTGGGGGATTACAGTTTCTAGAAATAGGTTTATTCATCTTGTGCAATCTGTGAATAGATGAGTTTGACCGTAAAGTAGATATAGATCTCAAGGATGCAGCATGACAAAGTAAAAGCACGCACCATGTAGTGCTCTCGCCGTGGCTCTGGAATTAACATCTGATTCCGTGTAAAGGCCGTGGCTCATCACGCAAACCACACCACCTGCTTGCTAAGTGCAGTCTAAAAGCTGCTGTGAAAGGGTCATGGGGAATAAATAATGAATTAAATCCCAAACGCTGCGATGATGTGCAGTCGCATTTTAATGAAAAGCCCGCTGTGTACAGAATGAACCGCTTCGTATTGTATATTCCTGCGCCATAAAGCACGTCCAGATCTCCTTAATGAAAGAATCCGGACTGATAAACAGGATTAAAAGATGGAGCTTCACTCACTTTCTACATCGTGTACTAAAAATAAAGCTCTGAGTAAACGCATGGCTGCGTGTTTACACCTGGCTTTGGAGAGGCAGACAAAGCGAGCTGTTTGTCTTTCTTTATTCCCTCAATCTTCCCTACGCATGAAATGAAGAAAGGAAGAGATCATCAGGTATATATATATATATATATATATATATATATATATATATATATAAAGAAAAGAAAAGAAACGCAGGCCAGCCCTGGACCGGAGTCATGCCTAGTCATTGAGATGCAGGGTGTGTGTCGGTCCAGAGAGCCCTGAGTGCTGGTGTGGTGCCACTTAGCTAAGTGATTTAGTAATTAGCGTCCTATAACGATTTTAGATGTTGCTAACACTCTGTCGCACTTCGCAAAGTGAGACGGCAGTAAGTCAGACGCCTCCTGCGCGCGCGCACACTGACCGCCCGGGATTCCCGTATCACTCGGGGGCGCAGAGCGATCAGACAGACCAGACTAAACGTGTTGTTTAAATATAGAGTTGGTTAAATATTGAACAGTCGGCTGCAAAATTATTGTGATACCTGTAGCTGTGATGCTGAGTTCGAGCGCAGCAGCGCCTCCGAGAGGTGAAGGAGACGTTACTGTATACGTTAGGATGAAAATCTTACCAGGAGATCTGATGCAATTTCTTTATTAACCAAGGAAACGATTCAACAAATAGCACGTCATTTTTAATCTAGACTAGTGGAGCACCACAACAACACACACACACACACACACTTTCTGGCACTTTCTGGCGTTCTATGACTGGAACACATTAAGATATAAAGCAAGTAATAAAAGCTGTCAAAAATCATCTGCTAAGTTCAAACCAGTACATCACACTAGACGCTCTTAAAGAAATTCGACCTTGCTGTGACCTTGATCCTGTCTCATGAATCCAATGTGTTCATCTCCTGGCTACAATCGAACTGCTGCCATACACAGAGTGTTCCAAATATATTGTCCTATAAGACCCTATCTAAATATCCATCTTGGTGAGGATGGCCTCCGAGGAGCGTGGTTCCCAATCAGTTCAGCACCTTTCAGAATCTTTGTGTCAGGTGCTTCGGACAGCGTTGTTCTGTTGTCATGACGACACCTCAAGGTATTCCCATGCCACTATTAAAGTGAATCATGAACGGGGGTGTTTTTTTTTTTTTTTTAAATCGATCGAGGATGAACCCTTGACCACGCGAGTGCACCGAGCCGAACAGCATGGGGTGGAGTCATTATTGTTCAGCAGCTAATTACACACTGCCAGCGCGAGCGCTAGCTACACCCGTGCATTAGCGACGTCGGAACGTTACGCCTCTCAGCTAGGGGGACACAAAACACCGGTCCAGCGCCGCGTCGGTGGAAAAGTGGCTCCGGTTCCTTTATTCATCCGTTTGATTCATTAATGGTTTTGTCTACGCCCCTTCACATGTCCTCAGCAAAGGCAAAAATCAATCTACGCTCCGGCAGCGCAATCATCGAGTGGAATATTCATCATCACGCCTCTGAACTCGAGTCAACATGTCGAGGCTTTGATCTCGCTCTGGTCTCACGGTTGATCGAGCACAAAGGTCTGAGTGATTCGGCCGCCTTTATCAGTCCACCCACACACACACACCCACACACACACACACACACACACACACACACACACACACACACACACCCACACACACACACACACACACACCCCTAGCAGATCCTAAGAGACTCAGAATCAGGGATCTATTGTGTACATGATATCTCTCAGACGTGACAGTGACACACACCTGACAGCACTGCGTCGGGTTCTGGAGGTGTGTGAGATTCCACAGGACGAGCGGCACCGTGACCGTCCTCGGGTCCTCAACTCACACCTGCAGCATTATCGTTTCTTTAAAAACATCATTAGGTGAATTAACGGTGCTGCTCATGGCTGATGTTTGGTGTAAGAAACAAAAAATCTATGCAAATCTACATGTTTTACAGATTAAACAGAAACGTAGGCCTTAAAGGAACCTTAAATCTCTATAATCCTGTAATATGATCAGCTCCGGGTTTCCTCCTCCTGAACAACCTGTTTCAGGTCGAACTGTAAATTAAGTGACGCGTGATTTGTCCTTTCTGAAATGGGAGGAAGAAGAATCTGTGTTTTGGAGATTTACACATGGGGCACAACGACGCGCTGCACATCTGTCTGCATTCTGTTACAGTAGCTGTCCAGTGCAGCCCTAATCTCTAGTCCGAGTTAAAATACGAGGGGCATTCAAGTCAAAGAGGGACTTTTGATTGTACAGAATAACAGAACGCCTGAGAGTCCTGAGAGTAAACACTCCCTCTATTCCCCTATATAATCTCCTGCTACACTGATGCACTTATCACTCGGTGTGTCACTCGAGCTTGGACACCATCATGGTAGAGAGAGTTCTCTCAGTACACCAGAGACACGATCACACCGTCTGTCTCATTCACGTCTGGAACCCCGGCCTCCCAGGAACTCGCGGTCAGGACTGTAGGCGGCGTGGCCATAACTCCCAGCCGAGTTCCTGTAAGGTGTGTGTGGTGTGGGTGAGTGTGTGTGTGTACAGTTCACACACACACACACACACACACACACACAGACGCGTCTCTTCCACTCTCTGACTGTTCAGGTGAACGAGCGCAGTGAGCTCTGAGACGTCTCGGCCCGGGATCGTCACTCACACACGTACGGCTTCTTTAAAACCTTCAGATGTTTTCCTGCGGCTGAGAGTCTCATCACCGGACTGTCGCTAAAGTCTTCTGGAAATCTACATTCAGTCACCAGAAATAGCATCAGAAAAGTCCCGCTTTGACTCGAACGACCACCGTATATATAAAAAGCTCATAATCAGAAGGAGGTTTACCTTTCCTCACTGTTTCCAAACTCATCATCAGTTATGGTTAATGCACATTATTAAATTGTCTGCCTTTGGTCTGTTTTCTGTTTATTCCTCTCTGTGTGTTGTCTGTGCGTTGTCTGTGCGTTGTCTGTGCGTTGTCTGACGGATGTGCAGTGACTCCCTGTGTTTGTGTCCATGTTTAGTAAAGGTTTATTAAGTCGAAAGCACTATTTCAGGTTAAAGCGATGTCTCGGCTGCTGCTCCAGGGTCAGGGGTTAGTTCATACAATCTAGATAAGGGGGAAAATGACTTACTGATTTACGTTTGAAATAAAATCTGTAGTGAGTTTTGTTTACATTATTAAAGTTCTATCTAGCAGTTATCAATTTAATTAGTTTTATCTGGATGAAAATACGAGATGCGATTCAGAAATAAAGTATATATAATCATCAGTTCCAATTCATAATTTCTCTTTATTCAAACTTTATTTGAAATATCAAACGAACTCGTATCATGACTAGAGTCTACACCACAAACGTCCAAGATAATGAAAAGAAAGAATTACTCAGCCTGTCTGTTCAACTAATGATGAAAAATCAGGTTGTTTCAGAAAACGCAGTGGGATGAAAACCGAAGGGCTTTAACAGTACGATGTGTTAATATTTTATTTGCGGTATTGATATTTAATATCGACCTGCATGAATAGACAATAAGTCTCGGCTGCCCGTTGAGCTGGACGTTTATTCATCATCACTAAATAATCAGACAGAAATACTGGAAGGCCATTGGGGTAAAAACCTCGGCAGATGCTCATGGGTTAAACAGACCCCACACACTGGTGTAGAATAAGATCTGTTTGATTTCACACCCTGTGAGGCATCGTGTGTGTGTGTGTGTGTGTGTGTGTGTGTGTGTGTGTGTGTGTGTGTGTGTGTTAGGTGCACCATGGTCACACACGCCCGCAGGCCCTGTGGTGTGAGAGAGGTGTATTCGTGTGAGCGTGTATTCGGATGATGATGGAGGGATAGCGCCTCTCGTCCTCTCTCTCTCTCTCTCTCTCTGCCTCGACAACAAAGCTCTACACATGAAGTGCACAGTGCTGCTTCTCTCCACTTCCCTTTCAAAGCGACTTCTCTGGCAGAAGATGAAAGATCTGCCTGATGATGAGAAAATCAGAAGAAACAACATCGTGGAGAGCTGTTAGTGAGAGGAGACAGAGAGCGAGACAGAGAGAAAGAGAGAGACGGGTCATTTCTCCCTCTCTTTTCCCCGTCTCTTCATCACTCCCTTTTTTCCTCTCCCTGTATCTATTTCTCAGCCTTTTCCCTGTCTTTCATCTCTTTTGCTCTACTTTTCCCTTTCTCCTAGCCTATGTAGTCGCTCCATCTCTACTGATTTATTTCTTCATCCCTCTTTTCCCTCTCCATCTCTTCTCATATCTTTCTCTAAGTGTCTGTCTCTCTCCATTCCTGTCCCCGTCTCTCTCTCTCTCTCTCTCTCTCCACTCTGTCCATCCGTCTCTCTCTTGGGCTCAGTGAAGAGACTCGAGTCACTCAGTGGCGTGCGATCAAGATGGCACGGAGCCCTCGAACACATTTGTGATGCAGCCAGATCTTTTACATCACTGGCCAAAAACACAATTTATTCTCTCTTACACACACACACACACACACACACACACACACACACACACAAAACAATCAATTAATTCCAGCAAGCGGAGGGTGCGTCCAAAAGAAAACAAAAAATGACAGAAAGACAAATAAGGAGAGAAATCATTAATCAGTTAAGTTCACCACTTTACTCTGGATGGTACGCTCAGCCGCTCACCCCACCCCCACCGCCTCGTCATCACCGAGGCACAGCGTCTCATACACACACGCACACACAGACAGCATGCTATTAGAGGCAGGTAAAGCATGTGACTCCATTAGAGGTACGTAAAGTACATTCTGTTATTAGGAGCAGGTAAAACATGTGGCGTTATTAGAGGCAGGAAAAGGGTGTGACGTTATTAGAGGCAGGTAGAACAACACTTAGAGGCAGGTAAAGCAAATCATGCTATCAGAAGCACTCAAACATGGCGTTATTAAAGGCAGGTAAAGCACATGACGCTATTAGAGACAAGTAAAGCATGTGATATTAGAGGCAGGTAAAGGGTGTGGTGTTATTGGAGGCAGATAAAACATGACACTAAGCAGCAGGTAAAGCACATCACGCTATCAGAGGCAGGTGATGCGTGTGACATTATTAGAGGCAGGTAATGTGGCATTATTAGAGACACGTTATGCATGTGACATTATTAAAGGCAGGTTATGTGGCATTATTAGAGACACGTTATGCATGTGACATTATTAAAGGCAGGTAATGCGTGTGACATTATTAGAGGCAGGTGATGCGTGTGACATTATTAGAGGCAGGTGATGCGTGTGACATTATTAGAGGCACTTGATGCGTGTGACATTATTAGATGCACGTAATGCATGTGACATTATTAAAGGCAGGTTATGCGTGTAACATTATTAGAGGCAGGTGATGCATTTGACATTATTAGATGCACGTAATGCATGTGACATTATTAAAGGCAGGTTATGTGGCATTATTAGAGACATGTTATGCATGTGACATTATTAAAGGCAGGTAATGCGTGTAACATTATTAGAGGCAGGTGATGCGTGTGACATTATTAGAGGCAGGTGATGCGTGTGACATTATTAGAGGCACTTGATGCGTGTGACATTATTAGAGGTAGGTGATGCATTTGACATTATTAGAGGCAGGTAATGCATGTGACATTATTAAAGGCAGGTTATGTGACATTATTAAAGTCAGGTGATGCGTGTGACATTATTAGAGGCAGGTGATGCGTGTGGCATTATTAGAGGCAGTTGATGCATGTGACATTATTAGAGGCAGGTGATGCATTTGACATTATTAGAGGCAGGTAATGTGACATTATTAGAGACACGTTATGCATGTGACATTATTAAAGGCAGGTGATGCGTGTAACATTATTAGAGGCAGGTGATGCGTGTGACATTATTAGAGGCAGGTGATGCTTGTGACATTATTAGAGGCAGGTGATGTGGCACTATTAGAGGCAGGTGATGCGTGTGACATTATTAGAGGCATGTGATGCAAGTGACATTATTAGAAGCAGGTGATGCATGTGACATTATTAGAGGCAAGTAATGTATGTGGCATTATTAGAGGCACGTAATGAATGTGACATTATAAGAGGCAGGTGATGCACGTGACATTATTAGAGGCAGGTGATGCATGTGACATTATAAGAGGCAAGTAATGTATGTGACATTATTAGAGGCACGTAATGAATGTGACATTATAAGAGGCAGGTGATGCGTGTGACATTATTAGAGGCAGGTGATGTGGCACTATTAGAGGCAGGTGATGTGGCACTATTAGAGGCAGGTGATGCGTGTGACATTATTAGAGGCAGGTGATGCGTGTGACATTATTAGAGGCAGGTGATGCATGTGGCATTATTAGAGGCAGGTGATGTGGCACTATTAGAGGCAGGTGATGCACGTGACATTATTAGAGGCAGGTGATGCATGTGACATTATAAGAGGCAAGTAATGTATGTGACATTATTAGAGGCACGTAATGTGGCATTATTAGAGGCACGTAATGAATGTGACATTATAAGAGGCAGGTGATGCGTGTGACATTATTAGAGGCAGGTGATGTGGCACTATTAGAGGCAGGTGATGTGGCACTATTAGAGGCAGGTGATGCGTGTGACATTATTAGAGGCAGGTGATGCGTGTGACATTATTAGAGGCAGGTGATGCATGTGGCATTATTAGAGGCAGGTGATGTGGCACTATTAGAGGCAGGTGATGCACGTGACATTATTAGAGGCAGGTGATGCATGTGACATTATAAGAGGCAAGTAATGTATGTGACATTATTAGAGGCACGTAATGTGGCATTATTAGAGGCACGTAATGAATGTGACATTATAAGAGGCAGGTGATGCGTGTGACATTATTAGAGGCAGGTGATGTGGCACTATTAGAGGCAGGTGATGTGGCACTATTAGAGGCAGGTGATGCGTGTGACATTAGAGGCAGGTGATGCGTGTGACATTATTAGAGGCAGGTGATGCATGTGGCATTATTAGAGGCAGGTGATGTGGCACTATTAGAGGCAGGTGATGCACGTGACATTATTAGAGGCAGGTGATGCATGTGACATTATTAGAGGCAGGTGATGCATGTGACATTATAAGAGGCAGAATGCATGTGACATTATAAGAGGCAGGCAGAGTGCTTAGTACGATCCAATCCCATTCACGCCCACACACCTGTCAGTTAAAGAGCAGGTGTAGCTGTAGGAGTTGTGTGAAGCGTCGGTCCACAAAGAGCTTCTAACGCAGGTACAGCATCTCACTGTCAGAAGATATCAGTCAGGACAGCGGGATAAAAGAATCTCCACAACAGTAGATGTACTGTACTGTGGAACACAAGGAACAAAACGTCCCACGGGAGCTAGAGGAAGTAATGATGTGAACTGCACTGCTCACACCCTACACAAAACGAGATACATCCAAGCTCGCCTAAATCTCGAACCATGCGGGAAACGTGTTCCAGTCTGATCAGCGCGAGTCACAGTGTTTCAGCCGATGGCCACAGTCGTGTCCCAGCACAGCTTTAGTCATGAAAGAGGAAGTCCGGGACATAAACAATTTTTCTCAAAAGGAAATCTGATTAGAGAAGGTATAGAACCGAGCCTCTCTTTTCCTCTAAACACACATCCATGAGCATTTCACGTATACCACAGCAATTCGCATCACGTGCCAATCTCTCTCTCTCTCTCTCTCTCTTTTCTGAAAGTATGCGCATAACTTAGAAACTATAAAATACGAAGAAGTCCTCTGTCCTGAAGACTTTCCCCACGGCGAAACAACTTAAAAGAACAACTTTACCTCAGAGCGCTAATGCGACTGAAGTCTCCTTCAATAAATGTTTAATAAATGGATCCTCACAGAAAGATTCCCCAGAGCGATGCTTCCACCTTCCTTCTTTCTGTTGGCTTGCCTTTAGGCTGATGTTACATCAGATGTTACAGAAAACTAATCTACAACTTCTGACCAATTGGAAGGACGAACGTTGTGTGAATGACGATGTAATCTTGCTGTAATTTTCGAGTTAGAGCATGTTGAATAGTACACACAATGGAAATGGGCGGAGTTTTAGGGGTTTCTAACACCGGTAACCAACTCCCTACAAAAGAACGTTAAATAAACCCAATCCTGATCCCTTTACAGATCTACACAATAAACTAAGAACCTAGGGAGTGACGAGGTCTAAACAAGGTTCTCCAACAGGTTCTTTAACGGGTTCAGGTTGCCAACAGCATCTCAAACATCTTAAACAACACAAACGGAGAGTGAGACATCAGACTCTGGCCTCGCTGGTCCTGTGGCTCACTAAGCCTAACACTAGAATGGCTTTCCTTTACATTAAATAACACCCCTCCAACACTGACAGGTCTGCGTTAACACAGGGAGACAGATCCTGATCAGGTACAGGCTCGTCGCACAGCCTTGCCAACAACAGGCACGACTGGAAACAGCTGGAGGCCCACCGCCTGAGGGCTGCACAGCAGGGCAGCACACACACACACACACACACACACACACACGTACACACACACTCTACATCTTGCGCTCTGGAAAATGCAAAGAAAAATAAAAAACACATCAATTTTTTTCCCCAACCAAATTTCAAACGTTAATCCCAAGCTTCAGCAGCAAAACGCTAGATCCTTATCGCAGCCACATTCGTCCTTGCTCCCACACTAACAACCGCCCCCCCCCCCTCCTTGTGTGTGGTACTGTCAGGACCACAACCCTGTTGCTGTTATTGTGCTCCTGCTGTTAGGGCGGTTATCACCAGAACTCCTTATAATGATAACATTCCTACCATTACTATTAATCTTTAATGAATCTAGACACCGTGTCTCTCTGTGAAACTGACTCAGGTCACTCTGTGCATCAGTCCTCAGCTGATAACCTTTATAGCTGTGCCTCCGATATCCATCTCAGAGACTGTGCCAACTGACAGAATGTGACATGAACACGTCTGATGTTCTAATAAGCATCCGTGAAAGATTCGTCACGAGAGCCTTACGCTGAGTATCATCACTATATCTTGTAGTGGCTGGTTGAACTTGCGCTGGATGGTGGACAACACATAAAAAATCTTTAGAGGCTAAACGTCATCTAAAAGCTTTTACGGAGCCTTCATCTGACTATGACAAAATGGCAAAGCCTTTTTTTTGTTTGGTCACCTGTCAGTCCTCCTGTACGCTACTAACCGGAAAGGGCGAATGCTCGTGTCCTTGGGGACGTGTGCATCCAGCTGACTGCGTCTTTTCACACTCCAGCTCACGTTGTGTAGCACACTCAGAAGAAAGTGCAGCCCTGCCCACGACTGGCGAGCATCACACAGAGTGCGCGTGATTTCTGTTGAAGCCCACATCGATAACAAGGTAGAAGGCTTACAGACGACGTAAACAATTCAGACTATTTATTACCATCCTACATGGTAGCAGCAAACAGCCGGCGCGTCCGAGTTCATTAACAGGCGTCTCGGCCCCCCGAAACACTACGCAGTGAGCACTTTACACCGCCGGAGTGAAGAGGAGCCGGCAGCCGCGATGCAACGGTGCGATGAGACGCGTAGTTCAGAGACGCTACCCACAGCTGCCCTGTACAGAGCCAGCCCTTGATGTACTCTCAGTGCTTCTGTAAGATTCAGTAATGAGCCATGCTGCCAGTGAAGCAGTGATGGCCCGCTGGCGGACAGCTCTGAGGATCAGTAGCAGCAGCAAACACTCCACGGATTAATATCAAATCTGAAACCAGAGCTGAATGCCTGACCTAATTCATGGTGCAGTAGCTGTGCTGTGACGCCCCAATCCACACCAACCTACAGAAGTGCTTCTTAGTCTATCAAAAGATACATCCTTATATTGGTTCACTTTGTCAGGGACTTGTTGAATCCACCACGGGGTGTTAAATCAAGAGAGACTCTTGTTGGACGCCTTCCTTCTGACCTGAGCGATGGTGGGAGCATTCGAGTACTAATTCAGAAGGGTCCTCTTAACGGTGCTGGGGTTTGAACTGGGGATCTTCTGACCAGCAGGCCAACACCTTACCCACTGAGCTCCTTCCTCCACACCCAGCACTTTTGCATTAGCTTTACCACCCAGTGTATTCACAAAGAGTTCACGAGTTGACTCATGTTGAGCCTCACAACGTGTCCAGATCTTACATTCAGAACTAAAAGCTGTACAAGGCTGTTCAGGGGTACGAGGCTCGACTCGTGTACCAGGGGAGCCACACATCAACCACATGCGGAGCTTCTACACCTCAGGTATCGTTAGTATGTCTGTGCATACCCCGAGGCACGTGTTTCTCACTCCAACCAGAGAAACTGTAATGACGGATGCCTCGAAGCAAGGTGTGGAAAACCTTGGGGATACGAGGAACACACAGATGGAAGACAACATGCCTTGATGTCAAAATCCTGAGAACAAAAGCTGTGTGGTCAGTACTCAGACAGGTCCTGCAGGGTATGTCGTTAGATGATGATGCCGTCCATCATCTGGGACAGGAGCTAGGAATCAGTACACATGTCTATCTACGCGCTGCCTGTAAGCACACTGACGCTCCAGTTCTGACGTTGACAGAACGTCAGTAAAGCGTGAGGTTTAGCCGAGGTTCTCGCACCGAGTGACCTTTCAGACGGCAAAACTTCAGCTTGTTTCCTAAATTTAGAAGCGAAGACAAATTGCCTAATATCCCAGGAGAAAATAATAACACAGCCTCACGATCGGCAAAACATATCATGGTGCAACGGGAGGCTATTAATCATTCACCGAAATATATGTGTGTGTGTGAGACAGAGTGATTATCTGATTATGAATTAAGTATGTAATCAATCCTCATTTCCTTACTGCTTTGTTCCCCTGATGTTCGAGCCAATAAAACCTCATGAAGGAAAGAAAGAACAGAGTTGCTCTAGCTCTCCTGACTGAAGGGAAGCTTTGCTGAGTTTATTTCCTTGTGTGTGTGTGTGTGTGTGTGTATTTCCAAAATGAAAGTATAGTTATTTGTTTGTTTATTTTTCGCCCCTGATATTTTCACCATAGTTTGGCCTCACCATAATGCCATTTGCCCCTGGGGTTGTTGAATTATACCACCACCACAAATTGTAATGACGGATGCCTCGAAGCAAGGTGTGGAAAACCTTGGGGATACGTGGAACGCACAGATAGAAGATAACATGCCTTGATGTAAAAATCCTGAGAACAAAAGCTGTGTGGTCAGTACTCAGACAGGTCCTGCAGGGTCTGTCTTTAGATGATGATGCCGTCCATCATCTGGGACAGGAGCTAAGAATGAAACGATCAGTACACGTCTATCTACGCGCTGTCTATAAGCACACTGACGCTCCAGTTCTAACGTTAACAGAACGTCAGTAAAGCGTGAGGTTTAGCCGAGGTTCTCGCACCGAGTGACCTTTCAGACGGCAAAACTTCAGCTTGTTTCCTAAATTTAGAACCCACTCAAAAAATAAATCAATTCATTAATTCAAAAACTCTATTCATTCATCTTTATGCAATAAATAAATGGACCAGTCTGTGCTGCCCCCTGCAGGCCTGTTACACACAGTGCAGTTCATTCATTGTTATTTCCTCCATCATATAAACATGTACGCACACATTTTGCACATTCATTTATAAATGAGTTCATGGATTTTTGATTGTAGGATAAACAGTTCTTCATCATCATCATCTTTAATCAGACATTTATTATAAAGAGCTTCACATTATAATTACTATACAGGTAATACACACTCCCCACACCTGACTCGAATCACATCAAGAAAATTCTCTTCACCTAACAAACTTCCTCATTCTTTCATACTTCTCCTAAACACACACACACACATACACACATACACACACTCTTCCACCAGGCACATGTTCTGAACCACATCACCAGGAGGATAAACCCCTCAGCGCCTTTGTGTGTCGAGGTAGTCCAGGCTCGGGGCGTCCAGTCTCTGCTCCATCTCTCTGTTCTTAGTGAACTCCTTCAGCAGCTCCATTACTTCTCCCTGATAGACATCTGGCGTTGGTTTCGCTTCTGAATGCACACACACACACACACACACACACACACACACACACACACACACACACACACACAGAGAGCACTGTATTATGATTTACACTCAGTGACTACGTGCAGTGCTGCCCTTCAGAACCTCAGAGATGTCTCACCTGTGGCCCAGTAGTAGATGTCCCAGTCGTTACTGGGCTCATTGATCAGACGGTCGTACTGGCGCAGATGGGATTCACTCATGCTCTCCAGGTACTGCTTAGCGAAAAGGCTGAGGGGAAACAGACACGAGTTAACGTTGTTAAGAGGAGCGCTGTAGACCAGGGGCTTAACTCCAGATCTGAGTCAGAGCTTGAGAGTTATTTAGGAGCAATCTCAGAGCAACACTTTTCACCTGACATAAAATTGTCTGGAACAATCTATTTATTCTTTTTTTATTACTTATTAATTATATTTATGAGAGAAAAGTTCTCCTGCTCTCAGTGCACTCCTCTGTCCATTCATCATTCCAGAGCTAATTAAGCAACCTCACTAAATACAACGTCTATCACAGCTGTGGTGATATTCAGTACAACAGCACGACCTCGAGTGTGATATCGCTTTTATACACTAGACACATGTTCCACAAACACCATTTATTATTAACAGATTATGATTTGTTTCTTTATTTAACCAGTTATTTAGCTCCGCCCACACACATCCTTCCACGACTGGCGGAACTAACTAACGGTGACTGGTGGAGCTAGCGAGCGACAGTTAGCGTAATTAACAGGAGGTGAGAGTCGTGTTAAACTCTTAGCGGTTCTCTGTAGACACAATGTGAGGAGAATAAACCATGGAGGTGGTGGACAGTCCTGAGAAACCATGGAGGTGGTGGACAGTCCTGAGAAACCATGGAGGCGATTCAGAAGGACTTAGAAGTGATTACTGCAGAAGGACTTAGAAGTGATTACTGCAGAGACGGCGTGTTGTTTAAGACGACATAACGTTATCAGATGTGTGCTGTTGCTGAAAGTGCTTCTGTGACTGGGGGTGAATGTGGGCGTGGTCAGGCAGCTGCTCTCTCCTCAGTACTGCGGACCGTACAGACCCACTCTCACCCACGCTGAGACTCACAGTCAGTGTCATTAACCGCTGGACACACACAGTCACACACACAGTTACACATCACAGTGCTGTTACTGTCTATTATCAGCAACGTGGAACAACGCCTCTCGTCCAACCGATTACTCGATCAGAATTAAACTGTTATATGATAAACAACATTATAGCAAGAACCGTTTCAGGAACTTCAGGAGTGTTTCCACTGCAGGACCTTTAAGGAGTCCGGCCTAACCTCCTCTGTGTTCCCTGTGCTGGTGTGATCCTACCACACACTCCGAGTTCAGGATGGTTGTGCAGCTCTTTAGTTGTTTCTCCTCACCTGAGCAGGATGCAGTTCTCCAGCATGCCTCTCTTCCTGCTCTCGTACAGCAGACGCTTCCTCTTGATGTCCAGCGGCTCGTTCTTCTTCTCCTCCCACGGAGGCAGGCCGAAGGCGAACTGCTCGGTGTCTGGAGCATCGCCGCGGTAAGACCGGCTCAACAGGGAGATCACCCCGTCTGGACGCAGGGGAGACCGAACACCACGCAGAACCTTGTGAGCGAAAGGAAGAAAGAGTTAGAGCTGCAACGATAAGAGTTAAACCCACATGTCAAGTCAGGAACGCCTCACTCTCAGCGACCGTACGCTTCTCTAAATCACACTCATCACCTCCACAGCCAGCAGAACATCAGGAACTCAGGGATTTTCTGGATGACTTTGATGTTCAGTGAACCCCTGCTGCTGCTCTGGTGCTCCTCACACCCCTCTGATGTGGGTTAGTTTCCTGTAAGCCCTCTAAACACCCTGAAGTGTTGAAAATGCTGAACGCTGGACACAAAGTCACGTGACCTCCACCTGCACCAACAGACCCCTGACTGAGCTGCAGCACTGTTAGATTAGCACTAACTCCATGCTATTAAAGTAAACTCCTCCTGTCTAATGTTACATTATCAGGACATTTTGTGTGATCCTGAATTAAAAGTAATAATAATAATAATAATAATAAACATAAACACACTCACAGTCCTCCTTATTGCTGATGAGAGCATGATGACCTGCGCTAATGCTAACACTAAAAATACCCGGATGTCCCCTGATCACCGACCTCTGATCGTTCCTACACCTAGCCTGGCTTCACTTCGATATTTATGCACAGGATATTTTTTTTAATCTTAGAAATTATTACAAGCCACAATTGTGTTTGATATGTGAAACTGTCTAACATTAGACCACAACATAATTTTATATTTTAATTTGTATGTATCCTGGAACTTTATTTACACTTGACTGAGTTTCTTCCGGAATGTATTTCAGGTGACATCCATCACAGCGAGGGGCGTTTCTTTTAACCACCCGTATTCCACAAACCCCGCCTTCTTTTTTTTTTTTTTTTTTAGGATTGGCTTATTACGTTCGGTCTCGAGTGAAAGCCAATCGGTATGCACAATGCTACCTAACTGATAACCAATCAGAACGCAGGAAGGCGATGTTAACCAGAATAGAGTTGGGAAAGAAAAAAAGTAACTGGTAACCAGTTTGTTTGCTAGCTAGCGAGAGCCGAGTAAGAGGAGAGACAGAGTGTGTGTGTTGGTGTGTGTTTTTTTTTTCCTTTGAACTTTCATCAACACCTCCGTCCTCACAACGGTGTGTGTGGTGATGGCAGCCGAACAGGCTGACGGAGGAGCGGCGGAGCAGGTCGACATCTACGCAGATCTGAAGACGGAGGAGGTGAGGGGGGTGATGAGAGGGGTGTGCGCGCGCGCTGGGGGTTTAGGAGATAAATACACCGGGAAGGGTGAAGAAGTGATGTGACGGCACGCGCGCGCGCCTGGCGTTGGGGGAGGAGGGGTGAGTTCAGGGTGCAGTCAGGGGCCTGGAGCTTCTGAGATCTACTGATCACCAGTCTTACTGAAACACACACACACACACACACACACACACACTCCTTACGTGACCTCACACTTAATGTTATTGGTCTGTCAGTGGAGCTCCAGTGGAACATCACTGTGATGGTGATGATGGTGATGGTGGGAATGTAGGTGATGGTGGTGGTGATGATGATGATGATGAGGTGGTGGTGTTGGTGGTGATTGAGGTGGATGTGATGATGATTAAAATGATGGAGGTCCAAAAGCAGGTGTGCATTTGCAGCTATCACAGCCGGCGCTGTTCTCTGAAGGCTTCCTCCAGGATCATGGAAAACTTGATTAGAAAGCTTGGACGAGATGATCCGTCTCAGAATTGGACCTTCAGAAACACTGTCCTCAAAAAAACACACCTGACCTCCAGCTGATGGTTCTACATCCAGTGAGATGTAACTGGTAACCAGTTAGTGCTGATGCTCCACTACATGTATAGTTGTTGTAGTGGTGTGTTGTTGTTGTTGTGGTGTGTTGTTGTTGTTGTGGTGTGGTGTTGTTGTGTAGTGTGGTGTGGTGTGTTGTTATAACTAAGCACTTTGGAAACCCAGGATTCTGCTTGGACACTAAACCCCTAGCAGACCCAGGAGACATAACGTGTTGTAGCTCCGCCCCTAATGTTTAACCCCTGCTGGTGTGCTCAGATCACTGGGGGTCACCTGACTGTCCCGTGGGGTCTTACTGTACGACTCAGTACACAGAGCTCAGAGCAGAGTGTGTGTGAGAGTGAGCTTCAGAAGTTAGGACTCGCCCCCTCACCCCGCTAACCGCAGTTACCCCGATCATAATCACACTGAGGCATCATACAGACGAGCGCGCTTATGTTTACTCTGTATGTGTGTGTGTGTGTGTGTGTGTGTGTGTGTGTGTGTGTGTGTGTGCGCTGCAGGAGAAAGACCAGTCAGACGCAGAAGCTGACGCTCTGTATGACGATGTTCTGACCGGGTCAGTGGACAGCGAGAGCGCTCTGGGAAAGCAGGAGTGTAAGGAGGAAGTGAAAGCAGTGCTGGGATTTGAAGAAGGACAACGCTTCTCCGTCTACGTCGGGAACTTCAACTGGGTGAGAGCTTTCAGCGCCGGCGCCATGCGGTCGGGGACCTTTATCATGTTTACATTGCGGTGCTCTGCTCAGTACGGCTAAAGATCATGTTTAGATCCGATCAGGTACAGATCAGGTACAGATCAGGTACAGATCACGTACAGATCACGTACAGATCACGTACAGATCACGTACAGATCAGGGTCAGGTACAAATCAGGCACAAAAGTATTGAAATGTAAAAAATCGACAGTTTAATAAACAGCTGCTGCAGCATCATCACGCTGCAGTTTGTTTACTCTCAGGATCTTCTCACACCTAAAGTTCGGTCCTCTCGGTTCGGACCAAAGCGTAACATTATACGTGGTTGTGATTCGCTCAGCGTTCACACTGTGGTTCTCGCCATTGGACAATGAGACACTGCAGAAGGTGTGTGTATTATATACAGTTGTGTCATTACCGGCTGAAACTAAAGGAGGTCTGGGATGCGCTCAGTGTTTCAGTTCTTCCCAAAGGAGTGCAGGACACTCGAGTTCTTCTTCTCCTCCAACATGAACACTCCATGAGCTCCATGTGCGCAGGAGCATCTTCATGATCAGGTTTGATCCTGATTCCAGTGAGCCACATAGAAGTGTAATATCAGGGGGGCACATACTTTTTGAGGACGAGGACTGTTCAGCCCGGCGTGTAGTCGAGTCAAGTCGGCTTTTAAATGTCATTTCAACCACTTACAGTTACACTCCAGGACCAAGGTGCTACACACACACACACACACACACACAACATGAATTAACAACATCACTAACAAGCTAACTGAGAAATCTAATTAGCTGACTGGATGAGACGAGACAGATTGACATTTTAAGTTAACAGAAAAACTGTCCAAGACCTGTACAGAAGAGACGACATGAAGTGCACATGCAGACAAACAAACAAGAGTGACAAAGTGACAACACGACAACAACGTTTCAGTACTCTGTGGTGATGAGGTAATGAGGTGGTAGGAGAAACTGGAACATTTCTTGTGAGTAGCAGCGAAGCACACACGCTAACACTGACCCGAGTAAAACATCAACACTTTATTATCGACACTCTGATCTTGATTGTTTGAGGTCTGATCTCAATCATTTCTGAATTTTTTTTTTTTTATACCCAAGTGGATGTCAGACACCGATCTGATTGAGACGGCGGAGAAGCAGGGCGTGAGAGACATCATCGAAATAAAGTTTGCAGAAAACAGGATTAATGGTCAGTCCAAAGGGTGAGTCTGCGCTCTTTCTCACTCTCTCACACTCTCTCACTCTCCGTCTGTCCGATCTCCGTCTGATCTCTCTGCGTGCGTGTCCCCAGGTACGCCGAGGTGGTCGTGTCCACAGAGGAGTCCTTCAGGCGTCTGTTAGAGGCCATGCCTCAGTGCAAGATACACGGCGAGAAACTCGAGTGTCGTTTCGCCTCCAAGAGGAACCTGTCTGAGTTCGAGGCAGAGTCCAGAAAACGTACGTGACCTTCTGAAACACGTTCCCCCCCCCCCCCCCCCCCCCCCCCCCCCCCCCCCCCCCCCCTCAGGTCCGCTCCACATGTCTGATCTCACGTGCTCTGTGTCTCTGTCTCCTGTTCCAGGGATCCCCCTGCGCCTGACCCCTAAAGGCGTCTCTGTGCGGTCCAACCACAGGAGTTCGCCCGCCTCCTCTCCGTCAGACCTGCCCTCTTTATCCTCGCCCCTGATGTTCAGTCAGCCCAAACCGCCGCCTCCCCTCCTGCCCTCGTTTTATACCCCCACCCCTCCTCCTGCTCCTCGCCCTTCTCTCCTGCCTCTTCCAACTCCAACTCTTCCTCCTCCTCCTCCTCTTTTTAACACTCCTCCTCCCCTGTTCCACTCACCCTCACCTCACGCATACATCCTTAACACACACGCACAAAACTCACACACACCCTCGCTACACATCAACCCCGCCTTCTTCCCCCCGAGTCCTGCGACGTGCAGCAGCAACAACAACAACAAAAGGACGGGAAAGTTCAGCCAGCCGGGGTGAGGACATCCTGCGTCTTTTACACCTCGGGTGTGTTTTAAGCAGCAGGGGGCGTAGTAGAAGCAACACTACACACCGCTGACGCTCGCCGGTCCCACGTCACGTGGACGATCTTAATAACACTAACCTGACGGGCGGAGTTAGACTGAGTTTTAAATTAACCGTGAATTTAATCGTGACGTTAAACTGCTTGGACGGTGAACACACTGTTATTATTATTATTATTATTATTAAGTGTCTCGGGGGCGTGTCTCAGTCAGTTTCCTCACACGGTAGCCGCGTGAGTGGATTGAGATTGTGTTCTTCACTGTAAAGTGTGTTTGTGTGTGTGCTGAGACCTAACGTCTTGTATCTGACAGGGACGGCGACTTTGACGAGCTGATAAACAGGAACAGAACGATCGCAAGCAGCGCCATCTCTAAAGCCATTTCTGCAGCCACTTCAGGTCTCCCTGAGTCTTTTAGGAGTTTTTTTTCTTACTAAACATGTGGAGTGTAAATGAACCCCTGAGATGTCTGTCTCTCTGTCTCAGGTGATATCCGGATGGCCATAGAGACACTGTACACGGCCACAGCGGTGATCAAACAGTCACGCGTGTCGTACGACAAGCGCTGCCGCGTACTCGTCGACTCCCTCAACGACTGTCTGAACTCCATCGAGACCAAATGCTTTCCTACAAGGTGTGTGTTGATGCATGTAGGGGTGTGTAGAGTAGTGATGGTGAGATAAGGCTTCATGGATCTCTGAAGTTTTCCAGCCAATTGTTTCACAAAGGGTTCATTTCTCAAGGCTTCATTTGCACGCAAACCCCCCCTACTGGTCAAAGAATGTAAGACGAGCAGATGTGTTTGTGGTCATTTTACCAGTACTGTATTTGATCACACATTGATTCTTTTATTTAAAAACAATACTAACCACGAATCGTGCAGATAGTCTTATGCAAAAGTTTAGGCACAGAACTAGAAGCCTTTTGCAAGGAAGAATGGGAGAAAATCCCAAGTACAAAAACTGAAAGACTTTTAGCGGCTATAAAAAGCGTTTACAAGTTGTGATATATTCCAGAAGAGGAGTTACTACGTACTGGTTATATAGGGTGCCCAAACTTTTGCACAGTGCCACAATAATGTTATTTTAAATTTTTCTTCAATTTATGGCGTAAGAAGTAACTATGCACCAGTTGTTTGCTGAAAATAAATATTGTGCATTTTTTCCGTTTCCAAGAGAGACAGTGTTAACATCTAACATCGGCACAGTCTGTCCAACCACTGGTGTAGAGGTGTGTGTGTGTGTGTGTGTGTGTGTGTTTATCAGCTTATCCTCTCTCCCTCTCTCTGCAGTAAGAGAGAGCGTTCTCGGGAGCGGGGAGCGAGGAGTCGGTCGAGGGAGCGCTCGTCCAGCACAGAGCGAGACAGGAAGCGGGAGAGAGGGCGGGACCGAGAGAGGCACTGACGGGTGAGACCTGCCTCCTGCTCCTCCTCGGTTCTGATTGGTCAGAAGGTCCTGATTTACAGAAGGAGTCTCCAGTGTCTCTCACGCCAGCGCTTGACATTTAGTGACGTAACACAGCTTAGACCCGAACAACGCTGTATTAATTTCTTAACAAACTTAGCAAATAATGGTTAAGCAAATAGTTTAGAGCACCACCTGTAGGATCGTAGCGGAACTGCAACATATATTACACCCTCAAATACAAACGTATAAATTAAAACGAATTTGAAAAAAGTTGATCCTGGAGACAGTGTGGTAACACACACGAGACATCAAAAGAATCAGGATTCACTCAGTCCCTTGTCCCCCTGAGACAGATATATAACATACCGTTTAAGACATTTTTACATTATGTACTTTTATTTGCAGATATCTGATCAAACAGGGCGAGTTTCTCTGAATAGCATTAACTAGAATAAAACCTGTACAATAATGAAGATAATTATGATGTAATTCATAAATATTATATTTCTACTTCTTACTCTAACCTCAACATGCCGCCTTTTTTTTTTCTATTCAACGTTGAACTGTCATTCCTCTGTAAGTGTTATTGATGTGCGCTAAATGAACACAATCACAAATGAATACATATATTATTCCTCCATGTGCTGTCTAAATCCGACAAACACACATTTCAAACTGAAATTTGATTCATGCACATTACATTTTTCTAATTAATTTAAATAATAAATGTAAAAAGCGCTATACAAATAACAAATTAAAACTCTTAATGATGCGAAACGGACAAAATCAAAGTCTGCTCGTCTCCAGAACACAAACTCGCACACAGTTTTATCTTGTTGTTGATTTCTCACACCTCCTTCTGTTTTGTCTTTAATTCACAGAGTCTGTCTCCCAGCATTTTCAGTCTGTGGAAGAAAAACATGGATGGACTCTCTCCACTGGTACAGGATCCTACATGACCACATTTCAGTACAGTTTCTCTAAAGGTGCCAAGTGGTTCTGTACAGGAAGGGTTCATTTAACCAAAAAAAAAAAAAAAACTTCTCATTTTTACAGTCAGTCATGTGACCACAGTGCGGTACAGACCCGGTCTCGCACCTTCAGCAGGTCGGCACCTGGGTCCCTGTGCCTGCAGTTTTCTAATGAACCTCTGAGACACTCTCATTAAACATGTATAAATAAATCGACCCCGTGTCTGCTTTGTCTGTAACCCATAAGTATTGGCACCCCCGCTTAAGACTTGAATCAAATGTGTAACATACGAGACAAAGTCAATATAATGAGATCAAAAGATACAATTTGAAAAGACATCAGAATTCTTCACACACAGAAAATTCTCATTAACACATCTTTATTAAAAAAAAAATTTTTTTTTACAAAAGCAAACACACCACACCACCTGAGTCCTGTACATGTAGAGAACAGTGTGTTTCAGCAAGTGAAGTAAACAGTCAGCACACACACACACACACACAAGCAAGAGCAGTCCCGAGTGTTATTTCTCCAGCGGGGCGTAGTTCAGCAGCTTCTCGATCAGGTCGACGTGAGACAGCAGCATCCTGCGACAGCAGTACCGCTTCAAACCCAGGGCGTCCAGAGCATCTCTGAGACACACACACACAGTCATAAGTGTTCTGTGAGACAAAACCTTTCTTATAACAAGTTATTAGCAAAGGAAAAAAAAAAACTAGCACTGATTTAGACATGATTAAAAAGTGTGTTCAAGTCAAAGCGGGACTGATGTGAGGAAATTTCTGGTGAATGAAGGTGTAAAACACGATCACGTTTCAGTGATTTTGACTGACATTTCCAGAAGACTTTAGCGACAGTCCGGTGATGAGACTCTCAGCCGCAGTAAAAACGTCTGAAGGTTTTAAAGAAGCCGTACGTGTGTGAGTGACGATCCCGGCCGAGGCGTCTCAGAGCTCACTGCGCTCGTTCACCTGAACATTCAGACAGTGGAAGAGACGCGTGTGTGTGTGAACTGTACACACACTCACTCACCCACCCACACCACCTGCATTTCAGACAAGAATCAGATCACGGCTCCGGTGTCCTGAGAAAACTTTCTACCTTGATGGTGTCCAAGCACTAGTCAATCACTGGGATAAGTATCAGGGGCTTATATAGAGAAATAAAGGGAGTTTTTACTCTGAGAACTGTGAGCAAAAGGCCCGGTTTGACTGAACACGATTGTATTGACAAGATTGGACATGTGAATCTGAAAACATACTATAGTTGTATAGTAATACTATTACTATACTATACTAATACTGTAGTATTATTATCGTATTATATTATTGTATCGTATTAGTATTTTAGTATAATATTATTGTAGTTTTACATTAGTATTTAGAGCTGGGCGACATGCCCTATAAATTGAATCTCGATGGCTTTTTAGACCAAATTCGATTTTCGATTTTAAAACAATTGTTTTGCTTAAAATAAATAAAAATAAAATAAAGAAATAAAAACAGACAGAGATTTTTTTTTTTATTTACTTAAGCAAAACTATATAACCAAACATTACCTGCTTATTTGGATTAAAAGGATGTATATGAAATCACTTAAACAATTTTGCAAACCACATGCAACTTACATGCTGAATAAAATCAAACAGGAGCCTGACAGCATTTTTTAACTGTGTATCTGGGCATAATGTCTTTAGCAATATAACACGACACATCAGTACTATCTTTCCATCGAGGCTCTTATCATATGGGATACAGTGGGGAAATGTGCTCGCTGTTTTCACCTTGCTTTTAGCCGGTGTTTTCGCGCTGCCGCTTGTCTTGTTTAACCCGCAGCGCCAAACACGACGCCAATTCAACAGTGTGTCTCTGTTTGAGGTGCGCGAGGAAATTAGTCGTGCTCTAGTAAATTAGCTTCCTATAGTTGCCACAAACTTCAGACACATTTTACTTTGGCTTTGGCTTGTTCAATGTGTAAAGTTGCGAACCACAGAACTACAGAAGCTTGCGGTGCCGCACCAAAGTGAAACTGTAAAATCGATTTAAAACTCTCACAAGTGAGCGGTTAATTAGGCGCGCCGTCATGTGGCGATTTACAATCGAGTATTAAGTATTAAGTTTTATTTTTTTTGCGCCCCCCCCCCTTTTTTTTGCACCAGCCGCCACTGTTAGTATTATATTATACTATTATATTAGTATTAAATTATTATACTATGGTATTATATTAGTATTATATTGTAGTATCATATTATAGTATTATATTAGTATTCAGTGGCGGCCGGTCAATATGGGGCGCCGCCCCCCTTAAAGAAGAATGCTATTTTAACATGTAATTATTTAACATAATAATCATTTATTTTAATAATGAAATAGTCATTAAGTCACAATATTCCGCTGTATTTCTTAGTATAATTTATTTCCAAATAAAACAAAAATCTAAACTGTATTATGTTCGTTTGTGTACGTGATAAATGGCGATTTACAGGCGAGTAATAAGTATTAAGTTTATTTTTTTGCACCAGCGCCACGCCACTGTTATATATATATATATATATATAATATAATTTTTTTTTTTAATATATTTTTATTAGTATTATCATATACTATTATATTAGTATTATATCATAGTATAATATTAATATTTTATTTTTGTATTAGTATTATATTGTAGTACCATATTGTAGTATTATATTGTAGTACCGTATTGTAGTATTAGTATTATATTGTTGTACCATATTGTAGTATTATATTGTAGTATTATATTGTAGGATTAGTATTATAGTATTAGTATTATAGTATTAGTATTGTAGTATTAGTATTGTAGTATCATATTGTAGTATTAGTATTATATTGTACTATTATATTGTAGTATTACTATTATAGTAAAACTATTATAGTATTATATTGTACTACTATATTGAAGTACTATATTGCAGTATTCATTTTATAGTATTATATTATGTATATTGTAGTACCATATTTAGTATTATATTGTAGATTATATTGTAGTACCATATTGTAGTATTAGTATTATAGTATTAGTATTGTAGTGCTATATTGCAGTATTATATTGCAGCATTAGTATTATATTGTAGTATTATATTGTAGTACCATATTGTAGTATTACTATTATAGTATTATATTGTAGTATTATGTTGTAGTATTATATTGTAGTATTATATTATTATACTATATTGCAGTATTATGTCATAGTATTATGTCGTAGTATTACATTGTAGTATTACATTGTAGTATTATATTATAGTATTATATTGTAATACTATAGTATTATATTATAGTATGATGTCGTAGTATTATATTATTATATTGTAGTATTACATTGTAGTATATTTGTGAGTATTACATTGTAGTATTATTATTATATTGTGGTATTACATTTGTAGTATTATATTGTGGTATTACGTTGTGGTATTATATTATAATTATTATGTTGGCGATATTATGTCATAGTATTATATTGTAGTGTTACATTTATAATTATTATATTGTAGTGCTATAGTATTATATTGTAATTATTATAATTATTATATTGTAATTGTTATATTTGTGGGTACTATGTTGGCAGGTATTATATTGTGGTATTACATTTATAATTATTATGTTGTGAGTATTACATTTGTGGTATTATAGTATTATATTGTGGTATTATGTGGTATTATATTTATATTTGTAGTATTATGGTATTATATTATGATGATAGTATATTTGTAGTGAGTACTATATTATGGTATTATATTGTAGCCAATTACTATGGTATTATATTGTGGTATTATATTGTATTACTATATTATAGTATTATATTGTAGTACTATAATTATTATATTGTAGTATTACATTGTGGTATTATATTGTATTACTATGTGCTAATTATTATATTGTAGTATTATAGTATTATATTATAGTATTATATTGTAGTACTATATTATAGTATTATATTGTAGTACTATAGTATTATATTGTAGTATTATATTGTATTACTATATTATAGTATTATATTGTAGTACTATAGTATTATATTGTAGTATTATATTGTAGTATTATATTGTAGTGCTATATTATAGTATTATATTGTAGTACTATAGTATTATATTGTAGTATTACATTGTAGTATTATATTATTATATTGTAGTATTACATTGTAGTATTATATTATAGTATTATATTATAGTATGATGTCATAGTATTATATTGTAGTATTACATTGTAGTATAATATTATAATTATTATATTGTGGTATTATATTGTATTATTATATTGTGATTCTTTATATTATGAGTATTATATTGGTACTATAGTATTATATTGTAATTATTACATTTGTGATTATTATATTATTATATTGCTTGAGTATTACATTTGTAGTATTATATTATAATTATTATATTATAGTATGATGTCATAGCTGAGTATTATATTGTGAGTATTACATTGTAGTATAATATTATAATTATTATATTGTAGTATTATGTGGTAGTATATTGTAATTATTCATTCCATTTGATTTGTTAATTATTATGTTGTGGTACTATGAGTATTATATTGTAGTACTATATTATAGTATTATATTATAGTATTATATTATTGGTACTATAATTATTATATTCTGAGTATTACATTGTAGTATTATATTATTATATTATAGTATTATATTGTAGTACTATAGTATTATATTGTAGTATTATATTGTCGTATTATAGTGTTATATCGTAGTATTATATTTTAGTACTGTAGTATTATATTGTAGTACTATATTATAGTATTATATTGTAGTACTATAGTATTATATTGTAGTATTACATTGTAGTATTATATTATTATATTGTAGTATTATATTGTAGTGTTACATTGTAGTATTATATTATAGTATGATGTCGTAGTATTATATTTTAGTATTACAATGTAGTATTATGTCGTAGTATTATATTGTAGTACTATAGTATTATATTGTAGTATTATAGTATTACATTGTAGTATTATATTGTAGTACTATGTTATAGTATTATATTGTAGTACTATAGTATTATATTGTAGTATTACATTGTAGTATTATATTGTAGTATTATAGTATTATATTGTAGTATTATATTGTAGTACTATATTGTAGTATTATATTGTAGTATTACATTATAGTATTATAGTAGTTATATTGTAGTATTTATATTTATTTATATTGTTAGTATTATATTGTATATTATATTATTATATTATAGTATTATATTGTAGTACTATAGTATTATATTGTAGTATTATATTGTTACGTATTTATTAGTGTTATATTCGTAGTATTATTATTTTAAGTACCCTGTAGTTATTATATTGTAGTACTATATTATATTGATTATATTGTAGTACTATAGTATTATATTGTAGTATTACATTGTAGTATTATATTATTATATTGTAGTATTATATTGTAGTGTTACATTGTAGTATTATATTATAGTATGATGTCGTAGTATTATATTGTAGTATTACAATGTAGTATTATGTCGTAGTATTATATTGTAGTATTACATTATAGTATTATATTGTAGTACTATAGTATTATATTGTAGTATTATAGTATTACATTGTAGTATTATATTGTAGTACTATGTTATAGTATTATATTGTAGTACTATAGTATTATATTGTAGTATTACATTGTAGTATTATATTGTAGTATTATAGTATTATATTGTAGTATTATATTGTAGTACTATATTGTAGTATTATATTGTAGTATTACATTATAGTATTATATTGTCGGTATGTATAGTGTTATATTTGTAGTATATATATTATATTGCTAGTATTATATTGTAGTATTATATTATAGTATTATATTGTAGTATTACATTGTAGTATAATATTGTAGTATAATATTGTAGTATAATATTGTAGTACTATATTAACTCCTCTCACCCCTCAGTGTACTCCGCCTGCAGCAGTCCCAGGTAAGCCTCCCACTTGTTCCCTACAATCTTCCCGCAGGTGAAGCAGCGAATCGGGATGATCATAGTGACTCCTGCACAGACCTGAAAACACATCATCATCATCATCATTATTATTAACATTAACACTGGAGCTCAGACACACACACACACACACGCACAACCCACAGTCAGCTCACATTACGCGCTCTCTCTCTCTCACACACACACACACACACACGTACCAGACTACCGCTTCACACTCGCCTTGACAGAGAACTTTAATAAATTTCTGAAACAATCCGAATGTGGAGAAAAATAATATTTACCAAGAATGTGAGCAAATGACAATCACCACGTTCTCCGGGAACGCGCACAAACTCCGAAAATGCGTCACGTCCGGTATGTGGTTCTGACAGGGTCAAGGCGCCGACGGGAAACGGCCTCGGCGTGAAAAACGTTCCGGAGTGAAACAAACAAACAAACAAACATTTTATATATATAAAACGCTGTAGGAACTTAGGGACATAAATACTATATTATATTA
Organism: Clarias magur; assembly: GCA_013621035.1. NCBI lineage: Eukaryota > Metazoa > Chordata > Actinopteri > Siluriformes > Clariidae > Clarias > Clarias magur. The sequence goes on along the minus strand of QNUK01000385.1, from coordinate 413,534 downwards.
TCATATAATATTATATTTAAATTATATATATATATATATATATATATATATATATATATATATATATATATATATATATATATATATCAGAGAGAGAAGAGAGAGTTTATATGTCATTATAACCAAAGTTATATAGTTATATAGAGCAACTACACATTTGCTGAGGGGTTGCAAGATCATTACATATAAAATAGCATCAGTCAATGTCCAAATCCTTAGAATGGCAAGCTGCAAAAATAATTTAGATTTTCACATAACCTGCAGTACTCTGACAAGGAAAAGTGAATACGTATGCTTAGACCCTGACGTGGTGCAAAGCACTTTTCCACATCAAGGCCATTTTTAAAAATGTGACCGTTGCCGTGAATTTTGGTGTATCTTCATCTTCACTACTGAGTAAACAAAATAGATGTTTCACAAACTTTGTTTCTTAAGGCCACAATAACTTATTCTGCATGTTTCTTAATACTGTGTAAGTCATAAAATCCTGTATGGCCTTTACCTACCTGTTTTCTTCACCTGATCTTCATGGCTAAGTAAATGAACCAGATATTTCACAAAATATATACCTTAAATCATCAATTTTTTAATATTGTTTAAAGTGATCATGACAAGGTGAATTCAATTTTACTTGATTTTTTTGACAAATAAGAGGTCACTGCACTATAAAAACATTTTGTAATTCTGATGCACAAAAAACTGTAACTTACTGTAAGTGTACATCAGAAAATACATTAAAATGGTAAATGTATGTCATGACCCCATTAAGTCATAGTTTCCTGTGTGGTAGCTCCTACATGTTCTCTTCACCTGCTCTTGACTTACAGTATTTGCTTTCTTTCTGTATTCTTCATCTTTTTCGTCTTTTTTATGAACACTCATGTACAAAGCATTAAAATGATTGTATTTGCTAAACAGTGATGTAATTTCATTAGCACTGTTATTACAACAGAAACAAAAAAAAAGCTCATGCATTAATAAATTTAAACTGCATAATTTTTAGAAACTTTGTGGTTTTTCAAGCTGTTTTGAGAATCCTGTTTACAAAAAGCTTACAATAGGGTCTCGAATACTGTATGAATGAAGGTGTAGAGGGATCCATACTGGTTACACAGCAGGGCATTTACATGTATAGCGCTCCTGGACTGAACATAGCGAACTGAGAGGATAAGGCAAGAGCCCAATAACATGGTTGTGCTCGGTGGTGTGAACCTCAGTTAACATTTTTAACAATAAGTAAAAAAAAATAATAATTAAACCAAACGCCTATTTTTTTTCAGGAATAATGATTTGATATTAACGGTTGGTATACTATGCCCAGCCTCGCTGGCAATAACGTTAAATGTTGATGAACTTAAAGACTTACAGTAATACAAAATGATAGGTCAAGTTTAGCAATCTCTTTTTATCCACTTTGACATTGCTGTCCTTATTTTAAGACACTGTTTATTTTATTTTTTTCTTTGTCTGTTCTGCGCGTTAGTTCTGTTCTTCCCTCTTCTGTCCATTTTGCATACGTGACTGGTAACTATAGGAAATGGATATTTTTACTCGTTTAAAATGCTAAACAAAAATAGTCTCTTAACAAATATAATTTTTCAAATATTTTAAAAGCTTTATTAAAGACAATTTTCAAAGATTTGTTTTTCACAATGGCGCCCCCCCCTCCGTGTGGCGGCCCCATGCACTGCATATACTGCACACCCCCATTTCTGCATCCCTGCCCTGGGCCCTGGCTGTCTCTGTATGCTGTAGGGTTAAAGCTAAATATCTTTGCTGTTAAACAATGCAGTGGTGTTTACGTTAAATTACATGCGAGAATATTTACTCCCCTTCACTGAAACTAAGAGGAACTAAGCGAACCCTTAACCAGCATGACAACGCCCCTGCGAGATCCATAAAGCCAGTCCATGAAGACACAGTGTATTAGGAGTGTGTTGGAGTGGAGCCTGCGCGGAGCCCTGACGGGACTCGACCCCACTGAACCACCAGCTGTGGCATGAACTGGAGCCTCCTGGACATCCACACATCAGGGCTCAACAACGCTCCTGTAGTGTGTGTGTCCACACACAAACACACACATGCTCCAACATCTAGTGGAAAGAAAGACATCCCAGAAGAGAAAAGTGGAGCTGTTTAATACAACAAGGGGAATAAATCTGGTCTGGGATGTTCATCAACAACGACATGTGGGTCTGAAGGTCAGAGGTGCACATACTTTTTGGGCATACAGATTTTAAATAAATCAATCAGGAAATAACCGCTTGAGTCCGGACACATTACATTGCAGTCATTTTGATTTTATTGTACATAAGGACCAGAGGGAGGGTCTGAGGAGCGGGAGAGCGCAAAACAAACAGAAAATATAAATAAATAAATATGTATATATATATATATATATATATATATCTGTCAGAACGTAATATTAATCAACGCATATATATATATATATATTTTCTATTTCACCTTTTATATATATATATATATGATCATCCATATCCCGTAACACCTCCACGCATTCGTTCCTCCTCATGAACATCGTCACACTGTACAGCTCTATCGGTTGATCTACAGAGTGCTAGTTTGTATTATTGCATTACATACGCACGTGAGCGAACGGAAAAGCGTCCTCGTCCTCGTCACTGCTCGCACGTCCCGACAAAGACCAAGGCCTGTGTGATGACCACTTCTTCATGGAGTGTGATCTCCGTCATGCCGTTCGTGACACTGTCCACGGTGTCTCCGTTGGCGTGTGTTTTCTGCTTTTAACACTTTATGGTGGGCAGGAAATGGACGGGCTCGAGTCGTTCAAGCAGAGACGCGTCCGTGGAGACGTGAATGAGGAATGTTAATTAGTGATGACGTCCGAGAACAAACACAGACTAGTATGAACACACACACACACACACACACACACACACACACACTTCTACATGGAGTTAATCAGTTTCTGGTAATCCATCTCTCTATAGTCTCTCTCTCTCACACACACTCACACACACACACTGGGTTTAGATGGCTTCATCAGCACTGAACCTCTACATCAAACCAAACTGACTCTCGCTTCTACACTATAACGCTTATGCGTATAAATATAATCCTGGGTTCAAGTTTAAGGTTTTTTTTTTTTTTTTTTTTTACATTACAGGTTTAATCGTATAAGAAAATATGCTGACATTGCACTTTATTTCAAGAGGAATGAACATTTCATTTTCTTCAGGCTGATTATAGTGATGTGTTTTGAAAGCGATGAAACTCGATGACAAGTCAGAAACTCCAGGGAACACACTCAGCTCCTGTGGTTGATGTTGTTGTTGTTGTTGTTGTTGTCGGATGTCCATATCTAACGAGTGTGTGTCTGCGTGCGGTGTGGCCCGGGTTATAATAACACCGGCTGTAGTCGGACCTCACAGACCGATCAGAGTCGAACGCTAAACACGGGCAACGAAGCAGCACAGAAAATATCCGGTGAGGTTTTCGTCTCTCCGACATTCAGAAATGTGTGACTTGACTTTTTATATCATCAGGTTTTTACGTTTTATAGAGTATACATGCTTTTAATGACTTTGAGGAGGTGTGTGTATCCCTTCTGCTGGACGACTGAAAAGATTTCTTGCGCTCAGAATAGCTGCTGTTTGATCTACAACTGTTCTTTATAATTCTTTCGTTTAAAGTGTTGGCTAATTTTGAGGATTAGCAGATTTCAGCTCACTGGCGCCCTCTCCTGGACGGATTTGGCTAAGCTAGCTAACGTGTTGAAGTACCACTAAAGCTAGCTAGCGTTATTAATGGAGAATATTAGCTGTAGTTGGGACATGTTATTAAATGTAATTGCGTCTCTGGTCTGTGAGGATACGACTACAGACGATACTGTGATGATTTAATCAAAGCTGAATGACAAGTGGCTCCCCACACCAACAATATTTAACACCCCCCCCCCCCGCCCTCCCCATACCCACCTCCCCACCCCTCCCAGCGTAAGGCCGTGACCCGATCCCCGCTGTGAATCTCCCGGCCGATCACGTCACGCTGTCACTTCTTCTTGGCTAATAACACCAAGCCCACCACTACGGCCCCGAGCGCTACGAGAGCGCCACCGATGAGGAACGGCTTCAGGCTCTCCAGGGTCTCACAGCAGCCGCCGGCCGCCCCATTCCCTTCCTGCGCCCCCTCCTGGTTGCCATCTTGCTCTGGTTTTTCTGCCTCGGCAGGCGGCGCAGGGTCGGTGGGAGCGGGGTTCGGTTTTGGAGGAGGAGCCGATTCTTTTTTGTCCGTCTTGGTTCCTGGTTTGGTGCTGCTCTTGGGCTTCGGCTCCATGTGTACGGTGGGGATGTTTCTTGGTTCTCGGGTACTTTTGGAGGTGCTGGAAAGGAACAGACATATAGTTATGTAGAACCCAGATTATTCTTAGAATTACCCTGGAAGCTGTACATATAAACTCTGTGTGACCAGCGACTCTCTCCTTTCAGCATAAATAAGATCATATATACAGAGCATCGTATCAACACTATGCATTCACATTTGACCAGTCTTATGGCTAATGAGTCTAATCCGTCTGCACAAACTTTTTGTAATCACGCTGCCCTTTAACTGATGAAAAACCTTCAGTACAGGAATATTAATGACATTTTCAGACATTCTCAAAGTGTGTGTGTGTGTGTGTGTGTGTGTGTGTTCATGTTGCCCTGATATGAACTAGCATCTTTTCTGTCCTGCCCCACCCCGCTCTGCAACCCTGACTGGGGTAAAGCAGCTGCATGTATACTGTACTGTACATGCATAAACATAAACCAGACACAGAACAATGTTCAGTGTGTCATGACGGCTCCCGAAGGTGTGTATGACTGCAGTGTAACAGTCTCGAGTGAAGAACACACTGGGATATTCGCCAAAGGGCAGCTACTGGGCTTTCAGCATAACATCCGGGAGAGACGTCTCGTGAGTAAGAGGTCCACTGCAGTTACAAAGAGTCGAATAACCAAGCTCTTTTGCTATTGATAACCACCCCCTATCCACACACACACACACACACACACACACACAGTGCAATTATGTGATACGTCACCGGACGCAAAACAAAGCTGTCCTGTACAGACACAGCCACATCATTCAAGTGTGTTATATTCTCCTTCTGTCCCTCCCTGTGTCTCTGTCAAACTACATGAGTCATACACAGCACTGATGGAGGACAAGAGAGGGCGAGGACGCACAAAGAGGGATAGAGAGACAGAGAGAGAGAGAGAGAGGCCTAAAGAACAGATACAGACAGCAGTTGTGCAGAGTTCAGGGTTCTAAGCCTCCTAAGGCCTCCACACTCACCTCTAGTGGAAAAGACTTCAAAAATCAAACAGCAGAAAGACCTACCTTCTCCTGTCCTTCCTTTATTCCTCCTTGACCTTGTGATAACCTTGTGCTGATGACGATGACTCAGAGATCTGGGCTTTAGGTGACACTCAGACAGGCTGCAGAATCCTCCTCAAGGAGAAACTGTGCATGAAGGGAAGTGCGGTGATGGAGGATGCAGCAGGGACGAGAGGACAGAGAGGGGGTGGACCGTACCACTGCGGCTTCATGCACGGGGGGAGAACTGCGCAACCGGGACGGAGGATTTCTGTGGAAATCAAAATAGACTCAGAATAGTGTGTGTGTGTGCGTGTGTGAAGCTGTTGAGTTAGCATGGGTGTTGTGTTATGAAACAAACTACAAAGATGTGTTTGAAATGCTAAAGGAAAAGTTCAGGCGAAAAAGTTTACACGCCTAAATCAGCACACTCACCACTGGGTTTATTGGTGGTGTTGTGTTGGTGTTCTTGTTGGTGGTGGTGTTGTTTTTGTTGTTGATGGTGGTGTTGTGTTGGTGTTGTTGTTGGTGGTGGTGTTGTTTTTGTTGTTGATGGTGGTGGTGTTGTTAGTGTTGATGGTGTTGTGGTGGTGGTGATGTTGTTGGTGTCGGTGGTGTTGTGTTGGTGGTAGTGTTGTTTTTGTTGTTGTTGTTTTTGTTGGTGGTGGTGTTGTTAGTGTTGATGCTGGTGGTGTTGTTGGTGGTGGTGATATTGTTGTTGGTGGTGTTGTTAGTGTTGGTGGTGGTGTTGTTAGTGTTGATGCTGGTGGTGTTGTTGGTGGTGGTGATATTGTTGTTGGTGGTGTTGTTAGTGTTGTTGGTGGTGTTGTGTTGTTAGTGTTGATGGTGTTGTTGGTGGTGGTGTTGTTAGTGTTGATGGTGATATTGTTGTTGGTGGTGTTGTGTTGTTAGTGTTGTTGGTGGTGTTGTGTTGTTAGTGTTGATGTTGTTGGTGGTGTTGTTGTTGGTGGTGATATTGTTGGTGGTGGTGTTGTGTTGTTAGTGTTGTTGGTGGTGGTGTTGTTAGTGTTGATGGTGTTGTTGTTGGTGGTGGTGGTGTTGTTAGTGTTGATGGTGTTGTTGTTGGTGGTGGTGGTGTTGTTAGTGTTGATGGTGTTGTTGGTGGTGTTGTTGTGTTGTTGGTGGTGGTGTTGTTAGTGTTGATGGTGTTGTGGTGGTGGTGTTGTTGTTGGTGGTGTTGTGTTGTTAGTGTTGATGGTGGTGATATTGTTGTTGGTGGTGTTGTGTTGTTAGTGTTGATGATATTGTTGTTGGTGGTGTTGTTGGTGGTGGTGATATTGTTGTTGTTGGTGTTGTTAGTGTTGATGGTGTTGTTGTTGGTGGTGTTGATATTGTTGGTGGTGGTGTTGTGTTGTTAGTGTTGTTGGTGGTGGTGTTGTTAGTGTTGATGGTGTTGTTGTTAGTGTTGATGGTGTTGTTGGTGGTGGTGTTGTTGGTGGTGGTGATATTGTTGGTGGTGGTGTTGTGTTGTTAGTGTTGATGGTGTTGTTGTTGTTGTTAGTCTTGATGGTGTTGTTGGTGGTGGTGTTGTTAGTGTTGATGGTGTTGTTGTTGGTGGTGTTGTGTTGTTAGTGTTGATGGTGTTGGTGGTGTTGTTGGTGGTGGTGATATTGTTGTTGGTGGTGTTGTGTTGTTAGTGTTGATGGTGTTGGTGGTGTTGTTGGTGGTGGTGATATTGTTGTTGGTGGTGTTGTGTTGGCTGTTCCCATCAGCGTCACCACAGTGTACCATCTGAGCGACGTCCAGCTTGTCACAGGTTTTACCCCAGATGTCCTTCCTGATGAAATCCTCTCATTTGACCCAGGCTTGGGGCAAGTACTGCGTCCACTGACTGGGGTTTTTATAGATTCCAAACACCAGCAGTGATGAGAACAGTAACACAAAGGCAAGTTTGTAGATGTGATTGCACGCTATAGCGCTCACAAACAGTCAGTAGACTCAGAGTAAATGTGAGGGAGTTACTAGTGTGATACTAAGCTACAAGAATAAAACATAAAAATATAAATCTTATATATACGTATACACATTGTACTGTATAGTGTGCAGTTAAATCATACAAACATCGATCCTAGTCATTTTGTATGTAGAGTTTCACTATCAAACTCTAAGCCACATCCCCTGCCTGAAGCAGTGCGACCAACTTCAACATTTTGCTTCCAGATTCAGTTTTAGCCCCAATATTTAGAGACAAAGCAAGATCCTATCCAATCAAGGTGAGGTGTTGAGCAGTGTGACTGTCCTGAGCTCGGTCTGCCTCTCCAGTTCAAACTATCACAGCAATCAATGAGTGAGTGATTGTTAGGAATAAAGGTGATTAGTGAGTAATTATTTGGAGTAACGGTGGTTATGGAGTGATTATGGGAAATAATGATGATTAGTGTGTGATGAGTAAGTGATCATCGGCATGGGCGTCGCTAGGCCACATTTGTACTCAGCCACTAAATTAAACTAGATAACGTGATGATCAAAGTTTTAATATTAATATTTATATTTAATTGTAGCTGGAGGGTTTTTTCGAGTCACATGGGAGTGCTGTAGGTCTCCAAATGAGCAGCAGGTAAGAACAGAACATGTTCAGCCTCTCATGCACATTAACACTGTGTTCACAACACTGATTGAAGGCATCGCATCAGAAAGTATTTTTGTGCCAGTTTCCAACAAAAAGCAGCAGAATTGTCAAAGAATTAACAGGTAAATGTTTGACATTATTGGCACCACACAGTTTATTCCATTGTCCAGCCTCATAGGTGTGTTTTTTTTTTAGAATTGCTAATCAATGTTTGAAGTTATATGTTGTTTTCTGGTTACATTTTTCTGATCGTACTTGAACATAGAAAAAGGTTTATACAGTAAACAGTGTGTGTGTGTGTGTGTGTGTGTGTGTGTGAGAGAGAGAGAGAGAGATTAGGAAGACTCATTTGAGTACTGATTCTGAACAAGCCAAATATGTGTTAAACATCTATGGGGGCTGAGCCCCCCCCCCCCGCCCCCCCTTTAAATGAAAATCCTAGAACCGCCCCAGGTTATTGGTCCTGTTAACCTAAGGTAACCCTTTATTGCGCAAGTAATCTGCAGTATTTCCTTTTTGTGCACTATTAATTGTATATCATAGTAAATAAAATGGAAGCAATTAGCTTGGCGTGTCGAAGCGTTGCTCTTTTGTAAGAGGTCGTTTTTGAACACATTATTCCCTATTGTGATTAAAAACCTGCCTCAGTTCCACTCTGAGTCAATCCGCGTCGTTTCATCCAACCTGTTATGTTATGCAAATATCATGATGTTTATTGAATATACAAATCATTCATCAACGAGTATGCAGATGTCTTCCAGTCAAGTCCCCTCTTATCGCCAGAGACTTTCCCCTGAGACAACACACCGTGCCGGCCGGCCTCTCCACTGCGAAACTCGTCACACGCTGTGTCTGTGCAGGAACCCACATCATCACACCACCAGGTTACCTTCATGCACGCTCCAGCACGGCACAAATGTCCATGACGTCATGTGTCACTCATCGTACGTGACGTCATCCCAAGTGGAACGGCACGTAGGAGCGTACCACGGCGGCCTGGGGGCTCTAACACACCGCGCATTCCTTCTCGTTCGACCTGTATGACGTGTCGAACCGCTGCGGAACATCCGGAAATGACGTGACAGCGCCAGGGTCACTTGTTATTAAAAACGCGTCCTGTTTTCTGCGGTTCGGTGTGTTTCTACATGATTGCGCTGCGCAGGCAGACACACACACACACACACACACACACACATTTTGCCATGGTGCCATTTACAGCAGGTAGCAGTACACTAAGTGTCCGGTAGGAGGCGGTATTCACGAAGCGCAGTGACGTAGAGACTTACGCACTCGGCGCAGCGCCTTCACGTGCGCGTGTGGGTTGCCATGTTGGCGGAATTCACCCCGCCGATGGGCCAGAGGAGTGACGTACTGTAGACTCTACACTGATCATCATACACACTTTCACCTCCTTCATACACACACACACACACACACACACACACACACACACACACACACACACACAGGGGAGCAACTGCACATTTGCTGAGGGGGATGCAAGATCATGGGTCCCCCTATTTAATGTCATTTACATATAAAATAGCATCAGTCAATGTCGAAATCATTAGAATGGCAGCTGCAAAAATAACTTCGATTTTCAAATAACCTGCAGTACTCTGACAAGGAAAAGTGCGTACAGTACGTACTGTACGCTCAGACCCTGACGTGGTGCAAAGCACTTTTCCACATCAAAGGCCATTTTTAAAAATGTGACCGTTGCCGTGGATTTCGGCGTATCTTCATCTTCACAACTGAGTAAACAAAACAGATGTTTCACAAGCTTTGTTTCTTAAGGCTACATTAACTTATTCTGCACGTTTCTTAATACTGTGTAAGTGATAAAATCCTGTCTGGCCTTTACCTCCCTGTTTTCTTCACCTGCTCTGAACTCATTTTCTATCATTGCTTCATTGGCCTCCTTCATCTTCATGGCTGAGCAAATGAACCAGATATTTCACAAAATATATCCCTTAAATCATCAATCCCAAATTTATGTTTTTTATACTGTTTAAAGTGGTCATGACAAGATGAATTCAATTTTACTTGATTTTTTTTTTTTTTTTTTTTGACAAATAAGAGGTCACTGCACTATAAAAAAACATTTTGTAATTCTGGTGCACAAAAAAACTGTAACTTACTTTATAAGTGTACATCGGAAAACACATTAAAATGGTAAATGTATGACATGAGCCCTTTAAGTCATAGTATCCTGTGTGGTAGCGCCTACTGTACCTGTTCTCTTCACCTGCTCTGGACTTATTTGCTTTCTCTCTGTACTCTTCATCTTTTTCGTCTTTTTTATGAACACTCATGTACAAAGCATTAAAATTAGTGTATTTGCTAAACAGTGATGTCATTTCATTAGCACTGTTATTACAACAGAAACAGAAAAAAAGCTCATGCATTAATACATTTAAACTGCATATTTTTTTTAGAAACGTTGTGGTTTTTCAAGCTGTTTTGAGAATCCTGTTTACAAAAAGCTTACAATAGGGTCCGGAATACTGTATGAATGAAGGTGTAGAGGATCCATACGCCAGTCTCGTTCTGGTTACACAGCAGGGCTTTTATTGCGCCTCTTTTTACTAAATAAGTAAAAAAAAGTTTTAAACCAAACACCTATTTTTTTCAGGAATAATGAGTTGATATTAACGGACGGTAACTGCGCCCAGTCTCGCTGGCAATAACGTTAAATATTCATGAACTTACCGTATTACAAAATGAGAGGTCAAGCTTACCAATCTCTTTTTATCCACTTTGACATTGCTGTCCTCATTTTAAGACACTGTTTTTCATTTTCTTTTTTTTTCTTTTTCTGTTCTTCCCTCTTCTGTCCATTTTGCATACGTGACTGGCAACTATAGGGGGCTCAATTGATATATATATATTTTTTACTCGTTTAAAATGCTAAACAAAAATAGTCTCTTAACAAATATAATTTTTCAAATATTTTAAAAGCTTTATTAAAGACAATTTTCAAACATTTGTTTTTCACAATGGCGCCCCCCTCCGTGTGGCGGCCCCATGCACTGCATATACTGCATACCCCCATTTTTGCGCCCCTGCACACACACACACACACACACACACACACACACACACACACAGACAGTCCTGAGTGACGTCACACTGATTCGTCATTGCTGTGGTGTCACACCAAAGGTGATTTTTATTATTTGTTTTCAAATATCAGCTGAATAAATTCCTTCAGCTCAAACATTTCTGATAAATGAATCATATCAATAATGAGCAATAAACACGTCATCTACAGACACCTTCACTGAAGCTCAGGGCTACTGAAACCCCGGATCTACAGGAACAACACACAGGTTTCAGGATCTGCATGTGAGCAGAGCCCAGGGTGCCGTCTATTATATAACCTGTAAATACAGTGTGTCTTGGTACTCATGCAGGGCATTGGTGGCAAAACCCAAGTGCCCAAAGCCCCCCAGTGCCCAAAGCCCCCCAGTGCCCAAAGCCCCCCAGTGCCCAAAGCCCCCCAGTGCCCAAAGCCCCCCAGTGCCCAAACCCCAGCCACTGGTTGCAGTGCCGCTCCCAAGCCAGGATACAATAGGAGGGTTGTGTCAGGAAGGGCATCTGGGGTGAAACCTGTGCCAAGATGTTGTGCGGATCGAACAGTCTGCTGTGGTGAAAGACTAACTTACTTACAGTATGTACTCATGTGAAAAGATGAAGAAACAGAAATTCATTGCAGAACGACAGAAACCAGTCAATAAACTGTCATTTGAATGGTCCTGATAACTGTAAAAGGTCTGTAAATGTAAGTAAGTAGGTAAGTAAAGCCTTTATTTATTTGTCACATATACATTATAGCACAGTGAAATTCCTTCTTCGCATATATATATTTTATTAATATATATATTACATTAAGTCAGCTGAATAAGTAAACCTGACGAGGCATAGACCTTCTTTCTCAGTAATAAACAAAACACATACATCAAAAATCTACGATGAAACGAGTATAATAGTGTATAATATTCAGTGAATACAAAAAAGAAAACAACATACAGTATGTATTACCTAATTCATATTAAACATGTTCAAAGTAATATAGATACAAACTGTAAATCAATTAATTTATAGATATATTTTAACAATAATTATATGAAACCATACATTCTTCGGTACATTAAATAGTCCGAAAGTCCAAAATAAAGCGATTTTTTTAAGCGAATTTGAAAAGATCCACATGTCGTCAAAAGTTTGTGCCCCCCCCCCCCGTGGGATTTCGAATGATCTGGCAACCCTTGTGTAGGGGCTTCGACCTAAAGCACACATGACGTGTTTTATATATATATATATATATATGGAATATAATATATTGTGTGTCCAAAAATAACATCATAACAACAGAACGTGCACAGGGGGTTCGATCTAGGTGTGTGTGTGTGTGTGTGTGTGTGTGTGTGTGAGAGAGAGAGAGAGAGAGAGAGAGAGAGTGTGTGTGTGCTGTATATGTGTGTGTGTGTGTGTGTGTATCCCGTGCGGAGCAGATCCCGGTGGTGGTGGTGGTGGTGTGTGTGTGTGTGTGTGTGTGTTACGCAGTCTCCGCTCGGGCCGCAGTGTGAGTGTGTCTCTGCGCTGCGGGTTTGGAGAGGAGAATCCCAGCACCGCCCGAGTCCGAGAGAGAGAGAGAGAGAACACAGAGAGACCAGTGTGTGTGTGTGTGTGTGTGTGTGTGTGAGCTGCTGCTGCTGCTGGAAGGGAGATAAACACGGAGCAGAAGCAGTCACACCCTGCTCGCGCGTTACGCACGGCACGTACAGAGAGGCACTGAGTGTGTGTGTGTGTGTGTGTGTGTGTGTGAGAGAGAGAGAGAGCGGGAGCTGCCTGCTGGAGCGGGACAGGGGACAGCGGGGACAGCGGGGACGGAGCAGAGCAGAGCGGCCGCGCGGACGGACAGCGGAGCGGGGGACAGGCGCGCGCGCGCAGCGGGGACTCATCACGCCTCCGCCGGCCGCTTTGATGTTCGGAGGGACGCCGGCAGTGTTGGGCTTTGATCCACTGCACCCACAGAATGACCTGCTTTGTTGTCTCGCGTTCTGAACCGCTTTCCTGAGGAGTCTTCTTCTTCTTCTTCTTCTTCTTATTGATGAGGAGGAGGAGGTAGAGATCTTTCAGTGTGAGGGAGGACATAAAGGAGACAGGGACAGCTCGGCTATTTCAGTCCTTCTGCCCGGGAGAGACGTCTGGGTGAAGATCCGTCTGCGGAGGATGGGACAGAGACCAGAAGCGGAGAAGACGACGGTCTCGGGAAGACGCCGTCCTAAAACAGGTGAGGGACATGGTGGGGTTACAGGTGTCCTCTGCACGGACCGTCACAAGTGGCACACGTATTCCAGGCAGGGTGCAACATCCAGCTCCTCTCATTGGTCATTCTCTTAGTCTGTGTGTGTGTGTGTGTGTGTGTGTGTGTGTGTGAGAGAGAGAGAGAGACAGAGGCAGTGGAGCGCATGCTAATGTCCCCTGATATCACACCATTTATCAGCAAACCGTCCACCGTTTCAAATGCAGAAGTCGTGCGAGTACAGCAGCGCATCACACATGGCCGGCTTATCACAAGCATCAAGCATGCTGACACACACACACACACACACACACACACACAGATCCACAGATAGACCAAATGCTCCGGGAAAAGGAAACGATGCTATCTCACGGATGTGCACAAGCTTAGACGCATTAAAGGCCGGCTTGTGGTTCGGCTATTGAAAGGGTTTAATGGACGCCGCGGTGGACGCGCTCTGTCTCTCCTGGAAGTGCGTCTGCTTTCCTATCGAATGAGAATTGATCAGACTGGAGGTTTGTGTGTGATCAGACCTGCACAGTGTTTTCTCGTCAGCTGCGTGAGATAGAAAAAACCTAACTCGGTTCTACTGGAAAAGGCCGTGCCCCTGTGCGAGAGCGCGGGTTCTTCACCGAGAACACAATCCCATCATGCTGTTCGACCACCGACCGCTCCAGAACATCCGGGACAGAGCCGGTTCTCTCGCTCTGTAATTCAGTCTACAAAAAAGAAAAATATATCAATCTAATGGACGGGTTAATCTAATCTACTGTTGATGTCCTGACTGTTTCTGCGTCTAGATCACGACCAAGAAGGTTCCTGGTGGTGTGTACAGCGAGACCTTCTCCTCGGCCCACGGTGTTGGTCTGCCGTGACACTAAAGCTAGCCAGGCTCCTTCCCGTTTCTTCTTCTTCCTTTGCTGATACGATGCCAGAAAACCAGAGCTCAGAATATTGTCCAATACTTAGTGTCCAAGCGAACTCTGCCAGGTTTTTTTTTTTTTTTTTGCTAGCAAGTTATGTAAAGCACCGCTAGGTGTGATGGTGGTGGTGTGTTTTAAAACATGTCCTAGATCTGTGTGCAGGATCCCACGCATCCCACAGACGAGAAAACCTCATGCCAAATGATTTGTGATTTAGTATTTTATATACACTCGTATGCACACCTTTTGTCTCAGCGCGCTAATTAGTACTCATTAATGCTAATCCGTGCGACGGTTAAACTTCAACGTAACTACGACATTAATCAGAGTGAAGTAATGAGCAAAGAGGGGAAAAAAAGAAAAGTTTTCAGGCGTTTGCGTTTGGAGCTTTTGTATATAAAAAGACAAATGTCCTCAAAAAGGTCAAATTTGACAAATATCACTGTGGACACTGTAGATGTTTTCATTCATCACAGAGACGTTAACGACATTATGGAAATTCTACTCATCATAAACGTTATAGACTTTATTATCACTGTAAACTATTTACATCACTACAGACGTTTTATTGCCATATGTTTATTATCAGCATTGTGGACATTATTATTGTGATTGATGTGTATCGGTGATGGTCCTGGAGACACGATACACTACATACACAATATAAACTGTATACATTATACTGTATAATTACCCTAGGCATTATTGTCACCATACACATACGACTGTTCGAGGTATCACAGGCACCATAAGTGTTCTCGGTTTTATAATCAGCATGAACAGATTTCACAGCTATAGCTGGCTGTACATTGGGTCAGAACTCGCGCTCTCACTGGAGGACCAGGAAGCAGTCAGAAGAAAATCCCAAAACCTCAGGAGTAAACTATGAAAACGGAGCCTCCCAGGATGAGTGCTCAGATCAGTGTATGTTTATTCTTCCTGCAGGAAGTTTCGAGCCAGTTTGTCTCAAGAATCATTGTCTCAATGAGATCAAACACAAGTCGTCAGATCAAACACATCCACAGCAGTCCAAGGTGAGGGCGTGTACAGTACCTGAACTGACGCTAAAATCGAAACGTTGAGTAAAAGATGGCGAGTTGGATTCCCGGGTGACGCTGTAAGGAGGTCTAGAGCGAGCTGATTGGCCGAGCCCTCTCAGAGGGGCGGGACGAGAGGTGCTTAGTGCTCCCAGCCAATCAGGCTCTAATCAGGCTCTACAGCCAATCAGGGGCGTCTGTGAGCTCGCGCGAGCGGAAGGAGCGGATAGCGCTGTCCTCCGAGTGTGTTACTCCCCCCGCAACGTGGTTCAGAGGAACCGTGGTCACGCGGTTCTGAGGAAACACGTGATAGTCTTCGGCCCACCCGGCTGAGTGGTAGTAGTAGCCTTAATGTGGAGCCCCCTAGTGACGGGGAGGAATTGCACACGACTAAAGTAGGGAGGAAAATCTGGGGGAAAAATCCCCCCCGAAAAAGACATGATCATTCTTATAGATGTTGAAGTTAGCTTACAGACATTATCACCACCACAGACCTGATCATCATCATCATCATCATCATCATCATCTTCGTCGCTGTAGACGTTATCAGTAGAGGATGAGGACTGCAGTTACATAACGTTTCCCAGCCCAGGAATTCGGCTCATTTCCATAGTCCATGATCAGCTCATCGTACCGCAAAGTTTCATTATGTTATTAGTCGTGATAGCCTGGCGAACACACTGAAGCTTTAACTGGTCATGTGAGCGAGCTAACGAACGCATGATTTGTCCTCCCCTGTGTCCATACAGCAGCTAATAACGAGCCTCTGCTTCCCTCTAATTAATTAATCATTTCTGATCGAAAGCTTTAATGATACGCCAGATATTTAGGAAGGTGTTAAATAACACTGTTTATTTGGCGTTTTGTTAACAACTCTCACTCATCCTCACACACACACACACACACACACCCACACACACACACACACACACACATTAGTTATGTAATTATTTTGCCTTAACACTTTTCTCTCGTCTTGTGTGAGTGACTTTGTCCTTACAGGAACCTGAGCAGGTCTGACACGAACCAGCGCTGCGCGTCCTGCAGCTTCACCCCGGGGTTACGAACAGTCGTGTAAATAAAGCTGTAGTGTGTTTGCTTGGCCCTGATCGAGTAAACAGACATGGTGTGTGTGTGTGTGTGTGTGTGTCCACTGAGATGTGGCTGCTGCTGTCTCGGCCCACGGTCACAAGTGTGTTTGATAACTGGGCGGGGTGCCTGTGTGTGTGTGTGTGTGTGTGTGTGTGTGTGTGTGTGTGTGTGTGTGTGTGTGTGTGTGTGTGTGTGTGTGAGTGTGTAAACATCTCTGTGGAGATCATTTAGACAGAAAGCTGCAACTATTAGCCCTAATAGCGGTGTAGTAGTGACCTGAGGTGACTATATACACACACACACACACACACACACACACACACACACACACACACATTATCAGTGTTCAGCCGCTCAGCATTACTCTGAGCATCTCTGTACTCTGTACATTTCTGTGCATAAATGTACACAGAAATGTTTCATAAAATATAGTCAATCAGCTGTTTAGCGAGTCTGAGGACATTTCGAGCGATAACTCTGAGATTTCTGACCTGGACATATTCCCAGGACATTCAGTGATTAGTCTTCACTGTGACGCTAGTTTGTACTGTGGTTTCACGGCACCGTGTTCCCGCCGGTCCTCCAGCGCGGCTCGACTGGTCCCGCCGTCTCTCAGGGATCGAGGAAGACGCGCGTCTAGACTGTCCTCTGTCCTGGGCGCTAGGTGGTGGAATGAACTTCCTCTAGATGTCCGTACAGCCGAGCCTGGCAATCGTATCTGGATTATAGCCAGTCACCCCCCCCATCACACACACACACACACACACACACACACACACACACACACACACACACACACACACACACACACACACTACCACCCCAAAAAAATAAATAATCCCTTCCAGTAGTGTTGGACTGATAAGCACTTCAAAGCGCTGATGTAAGTCTCTCTGGAGAAGAGTGTGTGTAGTGTGTGTGTGTAGTGTGTGTAAATGTCTTACCATAATGCTAGCGTGTGATTAGTCTTTACTGTAACGCTAGTTTGTACTTGTAGTTTTCAGTCTGCTGGTGGTTGTGATTGGTCGTCACTGCCGGGCTGGTTGTGGTGATTTCAGGAGGTTGTTCTCGTCCTGCTCATCTCACACACAGTCTCATCATGTTGATTCATATTTCATTTTTTTGACCATAATTCCCTTTAGATTCTGCAAAGCTACTGTGCAGCAGTGACGGCTGTTAAAACCGGTAGAGTAATAAATATAGTGCAGGCTTGTTTCCTGGCTGGTATAAAGATTCACACGGTCGTGTCCGCGCTGTCTGTGAGTGGGACATCAGTGGGACATCAGTGGGACACAAACGGTGTGGTGGAGGGACCGCTGGAAACTTTCTGTCTCAAACACAGAGAAAGTTCAGTGACGACAAAGAGGAGTGTGTGTGTTACTGTGCTGCTAGGCAACTGTGTGGCAACAGTACGCCCTGTGTGTGTGTGTGCGCGCGTGTGCGCGTGTGTGTGTGTGTGTGTGTGTGTGTGTGTTCATATGAGCATGTATACACTTTGGGTAGAAACACATCGAAATTCTGTCCCGGAAACATTATTATTATTATTATTATTATTATTATTATTATTATTATTATTATTATATAATGTATATATACACATCATCAAATAAAACATAAAGCACACACACACACACACACACACACACACTTCTTACATACTTCACACATATGAATAAACTCTCTCTCTCAACTTGTTTTAAAGACTTTTTTTTTTTTTACAATTATTTATTTATTTATTTATTTATTTTATTCCTTACATGTTAGTAAAACTGCTCCAAATGACTAATGAATAACTGTAAATAAAAGTCCTAAGTATATTCATTCTCTGTCTCTCCCCCTCTCTCTCTCTCTCTCTCTCTCTCTCTCTCTCTCTCCGTGCTCGTCTCTTGTCCTCTACTCGTGCCCTATTTAGTTTTTTTAGCATGGTTTGTCAGCACGCTGCGTTCCTCCATGCTCCTCCTCCTCCTCCTCCTCCTCCTCCTCCTCCTCCTGTCCCTCAGGGCTTCTTCTTCAACCTCTTTTCTTCGCCCCAGACTCCTAACACTTGTCCTTCTGTCCCTCATTCTCGTCATTTTCTCGATTGTTTTGGAGGAGCGGTGTGTGTGTTAAACCCAGCGCGTACACGTGAACACGTCTCCTCGCGCTCGGCCTCCGCGGCTTCGTCCTCCATCTTCGCTTCTCCCATCTCTCCTCGTGCGCAGCTGCTCCTCCTCCTCCTCCTCCTGCACTTTTATCTCACGCATCCAGATTCAGAGTCTCTGGCACTGAACTGGCATCATCTCCTTTTTTTAGAATGAGGACTGTGTGCCACTCACACCCACTCCGCTCTCCCTCTCGTCTTCTGCTCAAACTCTCCCTCTCTCTCTCTCTCTCTCTCTCTCTCTCTCTCTCTCTTTATCTTTGTTTCTTCTTCATGTTTTTCTCGCTTCACTCACTGTCTTTCACTCCCACCACCACCCACTCGCTCCTTTTCACCTCTTTTACTGGTGTGTGTGTGTGTGTGTGTGTGTGTGTGTGTGCAAGCGCATATATGTGTTTCTGCACAGATGCACAAACACACACTGCGTTAATGTATAGGTGTCAGAATGCTGTATACACTCTCTTGCTCGCTCCGTCTCTCTCTCTCTCTCTCTCTCTCTCTCTCTCTCACACACACACACACACACACTCACACACACAGATGAATGCAATCCCATTTCAATTAAAGAGCCACTTGACCACAGTTTCTGCTGCCGTTAAGCGAGCGTCCCGGTTCTGCGCTCCGGTGATTATCTCACTTCCTGCGTCTTCACACTCGGGGTGAATCCTGGGTAATGCACTGATGCAGCGTGACTCACCCATGCGAAGGTGGACATCCACCTGCATATATTTTATATAACGTTATAATCGATGATATGTTTAATGGAGTGTGTGTGAGTGTGTGAGCCTTTTTTTTTTTTTCCCTCTAAACTGAAATTTACACAAAAGGCTGCTGAGAGGAAAAAGTTTACAATCGTTCCGACGAGTTCATCTTTTGAATATTTTGGTTTCGGGACTGTAGAGCGGTTATTTGGAGCGATTCATGCACGACTCCCGCGCTCTCCTGCCCCGTAGCCCCAGAGGATGATGGGTATGTTGCGTGACGCTCATCGCTCCCTCGACGCTCCGTGATGGACAGAAGAACCCCGAGGTCGATACGGACAGATCAGTGTTCTCCTGCTTCCAGCTTCCATCGGTTTCCATCGGTGGTGTATTGGTGTGTGTGTGTGTGTGTGTGTGTGTGTGTGTGTGTGTGTGTGAGGCTTGATCTCAGGATCGCTGCATCCTTCAGCTGTGCGGTCATGTGGTGCTGCAGCTCGTCTCCCAGGGCGCCACTGGGGTCCACTAACCTCTCTGTCATGTGTGAGACGACGTGAAGGAGTCGTTATCCGTCAATCCGTCATCTCTAGCGCTTATCCTGGGGGCAGAGAGCTCAGGGCAGAGGGTAAGCGTTACACCCTGGGTGGGACGCCAACCTGTCGCTCAAACACCACAGCCAATGTGTATGAAGCGTTTCTGCTCTGGTTCACGAGCTCATAACTCAGATATCCAGCAACATCAGCCGGTCCGTGTGGTGTGATTTACGCACTGGTGGAGATGTTCACACGTCACAGCGGTGTGAACCCAGGCGTCCCTCAGGGCCCTGCTCGCACTTCCTGCACAGACGTGACTGATAACTGTTCACGCCCGGCATTCTCACGTGTGTCTCCTGGAGTGTGTCTCCTGGAGTGTGTCTCCTGGAGTGTGTCTTCAGTGCCTTGTGGCATGTGATCACCCTTCATCAGTAGCAGGGTTGCCAAATCTGTCAAAAGTAGTCCATGTGACCGGTCGGCCAGTGCATGTGCACGTAGGTGTTTTTTGATAGTAGGATTTCGTATGTACTGTATGAGTCGAGCGTGCACGTGGCTGTGTGTCCCCGGAGTGATCGCCTGATGACCCGACCCACTTCATCCCTCCACAGCTCCCAGTAAAGCTTGTGCTCCTGCACAGGTCCGGTCTCTCCCTCATCAAATTTCAATTTTATTTGTAAAGCGCTTTTAACAATTGACATTTGTTATTGACATATTTAACAATTGACATATAATTGTGTGTCATCAGCATAACAATGAAAACTAATACCATGTTTACGAATTATGTTGCCCAGAGGAAGCATGTAAAGGGGAAAAAGCAGTGGGCCTAAAACTGAGCCCTGTGGAACACCAAACTCCACTTGAGAACATGAGGAATGGTCACCATCTAAATCTACAAACTGATAACGATCAGTCAAATAGGATCTGAGCCACAAGAGGGCAGTTCCCTTAATTCCAACTACCTTTTCTAATCTGTGAAGGAGAATACTATGATCAATGGTGTCAAAAGCTGCACTGAGGTCCAGTAACACAAGTATAGTGACGCAACCCTGATCAGAGGCCCATAGGAGGTCGTTTACTACTTTAACAAGTGCTGTCTCTGTGCTGTGATGAGGCCTAAATCCTGACTGATACACTTCATTTATGCTATTTCTGTGTAGATGTGAACAGAGCTGCTGTGATACTACCTTTTCCAAAATCTTGGAGATAAACGGAAGGTTTGATATCGGCCTGTAATTAGAAAGCAGACAGGGGTCAAGGTCAGGTTTCTTAATTATTGGTTTAATAACGGCTAATTTAAAGGATTTGGGGACGTACCCACTACTGAGTGAACAGTTAATTACTTGCAACAGGGGTTCTATTATTGCTGGTAC
>QNUK01000385.1:382500-387500 GCA_013621035.1 Clarias magur | reverse complement strand
CAGACGGACCACATGGGGCTCCATGTGATCTCTAATCAGAAGTGGGACATCAGGACGAGTCAGACAGGTCCAGAGGACAGAGGGGGTCTGGATCACTGGCAGCTCGAGAAGAGACAGGAGAAGAAAGACAAGCGGAGAGAGCAGAAGAGAAGGAGAGACGGCAGTTAGGTCTGGTCACAGTTACACAATGTAGAAGGTGAATGTATATTTAGTGCAAAGTGCAAGCAGGGACTCCGGCAGGACTAACTATGACATCATCACTAAAAGGGAGGAGCCAGAAGGAAACACAGACATGAGGGGGAACTGAAATGTAAAGCAACCATTCACCTCACCGTCAACAAACCTGAGTGATCAATGAGAGTGGGGAAGACAGCATCTAAACACTTTATCACCGCCTAGAAGCACAGTGAAGTCTCTTGTTAAGAAGTTTAAGGTATTTGGTACAACGCAGACCTCCCTGGATCAGGACGTCACTCCAAACTAGATGGAAGAGCCAGGAGGAAACTGGTCAGAGAGGCTA
Source organism: Clarias magur (assembly GCA_013621035.1). Lineage (NCBI taxonomy): Eukaryota > Metazoa > Chordata > Actinopteri > Siluriformes > Clariidae > Clarias > Clarias magur. Next base: position 386,980 of record QNUK01000385.1, on the reverse strand, counting down.
CCAAGAGGCCAACAGCAACTCTGAAGCAGTTGCAGGAAATTTATGACAAAATGTGGTCTTTGTGTGCATGTGACCCACAATCTCACAAATTCTCTACAAATGTGGCTTGTATAGTTGGAAGGGTTGCAAGAAAAAAGCCTGAGCGACTGAGCGTTGTAAAAACGCATGTTGAAGAAGGCCACATGGAAAAGGTGTTATGGTCAGATGAGACTAAAATGTATTTTTTTGGGTACAAAATCAAACGATATGTCTGGGGGAAACCCAATACAGCTCACCATCCAAATAACACCATTCCCACGGTAAAGCACGGAGGTGGAACGGTCATGTAGTAGCAGGGACCGGAGCACTTGTCAGGATAGAAGGAAAATGAATTGGGCAAAATACCATCAAATTCTTGAAGAAAATCTGCTACCCTCTGCTGGTTTACCTTCCAACATGGCAACGACCCAAAGCTCACAGCGAAACTGACCACATTAAACCTGTGGAATGACTTGAAGACTGCAGTCCACAAACACTCGCCATCAAATTTAACTCGACTAAAGGCGTTCTGCAAAGAAGAGTGCAGAGTTTCGTGTTCCTTTGAGACGATGATTAGCTTCACCTGATTGAGTTTACAAGTCAGGAGGGGTGATCCTTTTCCAAATTAGATATTCTATTTATTATATATTTTTTTCCCTGACATGTTGGTGTTATATCTTTCACCTGGATGTTAAAGGTTGCACTGAGTGAATTCAGCTGAATAAAAACTGTTTGTCTTAATTTCAGGCTGCAAAGCACCAAAATGTGATTGTTTTAAAGGGGCTGATTATTTTCTCTACTCACTGTGATTAATGTGTCTTTTTAAATCATGTGTAATATTATTATATTATGTTTCATTCTTTCTTTTCCCTTTTTCTCCTCTCCTCTCCCCCTCTCAGACACAGGTTAGAGGAAGGTCAGGCCAGCAGCTGGAGCAGGAGACTCAGGTTCTTTATGTGCTGCACTAGAGCTAAGGACACACAGTCTGTAAGTATGCGCGCGCACACACACACACACACGCACACAGAGTTGTATATCCGGACTAACATTGCTAATAACAGTGTGTAAACAGAGACTCGTCCTGTATACATGCAGATGGTGAACATTAACGGGGTGTTGCTCTGTGCTTTCTCAGGATGCTTATTCGGAGGTGGCGAGTCTCTTTGCCGAGTTCTTCAGGGATCTGGACATCGTCCCCAGTGACATCATTGCCGGCCTGGTGCTGCTCCGGCAGAGACAGAGAGCTAAGAGATCCGCCATCTTGGACCAGGTACCAACCAGAGCCGGCCTAGTTCACATACCGAACACATGCGACATGAATTTTGTTACATTTCAGACGTGTGTGTGTGTGTGTGTGTGTGTGTTCCTTAGCCAAACAATGACATCTTAGCCTTCCTCTCTGGGATGCCAGTAACACGTAGTACACGCTACCTGGATCTGAAAAACTCGGTGAGAACATGTGTGTGTGTGTGTGTGTGTGTGTGTGAAGACTTGTTCCTGTTGTGACCTGTACCTACGCGTGTGTAACTGTTCTCTCTTACGCAGACGGAGATGGCCATGTATAAGGAGGTGTGTTACTACATGCTGTTCGCCATGGCAGCATACGGCTGGCCCATGTACCTGCTGAGGAACTCCACCTGCGGCCTCTGCAGGCTCCTCAGCTCCTGCACGTAAGAACCGTTCTCCAGCACATGGCCAGGAGCAGCTGGACTGGGAGGGTGTGTGTGAGGGGCTGAGCGGAGAAGAGTTAAACACTCACCCGGAAGAGGAACAGTAATAATGAAGAGGAAGCTGTGAGCAGTTACCAGGGTATCAGTGGTAGTTTCACTGGTAGTGTCACTGGTAGTTCCAGTGGTAGTTTCACTAGTAGTTTTGCTGGTAGTTTTGCTGGTAGGTCCAGTGGTAGTTTCACAAGTATTTTTACTGGTAGCTTCAGTAGTCGTTTTACTGGTGGGTTCAATTGTAGTTTCACTGGTAGTTTCAGTGGTTGTTTTACTGGTGGGTTCACTGGTAGTTTTACTGGTAGTTTCAATGGTTGTTTTACTGGTGGGTTCACTGGTAGTTTTACTGGTAGTTTCAATGGTTGTTTTACTGGTGGGTTCACTGGTAGTTTTACTGGTAGTTTCAATGGTTGTTTTACTGGTGGGTTCACTGGTAGTTTCAGTGGTTGTTTTACTGGTGGATTTACTGGTAGTTTTACTGGTAGTTTCAGTGGTTGCTTTACTGGTAGTTTCAGTGGTAATCTTATTGGTATTTTCAGTGGTCATTTTACTGGTGGTTTCACTAGTAGTTTTATTGGTAGTTTCAGTGGTTGCTTTACTGGTTGTTTCAGTGGTAATCTTACTGGTACTTTCAGTGGTCGTTTTACTGGTCGGTTCACTGGTAGTTTCAGTGGTTGTTTTACTGGTGAATTTATTGGTAGTATTAATGGTAGTTTCAGTGATTGTTTTCGTGGTAGTTTTACTGGTAGTTTCAGTGGTAGCTTTACTGGTGGGTTCACTGGTAGTTTTACTAGTGGTTTTAGGGGTTGTTTTACTGGTAGGTTCAGTGGTAGTTTTAGTGGTTGTTTTACTGGTGGATTTACTGGTAGTTTTACTGGTAGTTTCAGTGGTTGCTTTACTGGTAGTTTCAGTGGTAATCTTATTGGTATTTTCAGTGGTCATTTTACTGGTGGGTTCACTAGTAGTTTTATTGGTAGTTTCAGTGGTTGCTTTACTGGTTGTTTCAGTGGTAATCTCACTGGTACTTTCAGTGGTCGTTTTACTGGTCGGTTCACTGGTAGTTTCAGTGGTTGTTTTACTGGTAGGTTCCCTGGTAGGTTTACTGGTAGTTTCAGTGGTTGCTTTACTGGTGGGTTCATTGGTAGTTTTACTGGTGGTTTCAGTGGTTGTTTCACTTATAGTTTCAGTGATTGTTTTCCTGGTAGGTTCAGTGGTAGTTTTACTGGTAGTTTCACTGGTAGTTTTACTGGTTGTGTCATTGAAATAGTCACTGGTAATTTCACATCTAGTTTTATGGTAGGTTCTATTTTAGTTTTACTAGAAGTTTCAATGGTCGGTTTACTGGTAGTTTAAATGGTTATTTAAATTATAGTTTCTGTGGTTATTTTATTGGTGGGTTCACTGGTAGTTTTACTGATTGGTTGTTTCACTTATAGTTATAGTTTTAGTGGTTGTTTTACTGGTAGTTTCAGTGGTCATTTTACTGGTAGTTTCAGTGGTAAATTCACAGGTAGTTTTACTGATAGTTTTATTTGTTGTTTCACATATAGTTTTAGTGGTAGATTTACTGGTATCTTCACTGGTAGTTTTATTGGTTGTTTCACTTATAATTTTAGTGGTAGTTTCTTTTTTAGTTTACTGGTAGTTTTTAATAGGAGTTTAAGTGGTAGTTTCACTGGTGGGTTCAGTTGTAGTTTTATTGGTAGTTTCAGTTGTAGTTTTACTGGTAGTTTCTTTTTTAGTTTACTGGTAGTTTTTAATAGGAGTTTAAGTGGTAGTTTCACTGGTAGTTTCAGTGGTAATTTTACTGGTCAACAACAGCAGAGAGCTTGACAGTGTCTTTAACATCACTGTAGATTTAATCACTAAAGTGTTTAATCCTGATGGACAGGGACTTGGTTCTTCTGTCTGTTCATAAGATACACAGTGAGTAGACCGGTGTAATTAAATCACTTACACAGTTTAATGGATGTTTTGCTGGTTGAATCGATTCATTGAATCAACGAGTCAATTTTCAATTCGGAATCAATTAACTTTTTACACACTTTTTTTTTTAAGTAAACTTGCTATAAAATTGACAAATTCATTAAATTTACCACAACTTCTTCAGAAAATAGAAGCTTCCATCTTCTGCAAAGTACCTGCTTAATACTCTCGTTTAGCAAGAGTATAACTACTACTTTATTTTGAGCCCACGTTGCTTGGTGCAATACTGCCACCTTCTGGACTGTTGTATAGAGTGGAAGAAGAAAGGGTTAGGATATGCCTTTTAAACACGCAGCACCACATGTTGCAGCTGGAGACAAATCAGACAGTGAAGGTTAACTCTACTGAATCAACTTGACTTCATCCAGTGTGCACAGACACGTATGTGAAGCCCTGTCTCAGCAGCTGGGAGTCTTTCAGTGCGAGATTGAAATCCGAATGAAGAAACATTATATTTAAATATTCAGATGTCTGTATAAATGAGAAGAGCCGTTACAAAGGGAATGTTGTTCATTTCTTTTCTTTAAGATATTTTCTTCTCTCTCTCTCTGTCTGTCTGTCTGTTAGCTGCACGTCTGGCTCCAGGTCTCGTCTCTCCCAGTCTGTAACAGTAGAGGAGGACAACTGTTGCGGCTGCAACGTCCTCGCTATCCGCCGACAGTTTTTGGACCGGGACCTTAAACAGGTTCAGATCGTCTACACGTCCTGCCATGATGCGGTGAGAGAACACAAACACACACCCAGTTTGTGAAGCC
>QNUK01000385.1:257500-380000 GCA_013621035.1 Clarias magur | reverse complement strand
TTGTGATTTGTGTATCCTCAGGATCGGCCTCTCTCAGCTCGAGGGTTTCCGTCGGCACCTGCTCGAAGTCCTGCAGAAGAGCGATAAGCCCAAGGTTAACACACACACACACACACACACACACACACTATCAGTTCAGAAGGGCTATATTTTCATGAATGTTAAATAATGACATTGTTTATAAAGTGATTACAGTGGAACCTTGGATTACAAGTATAATTCGTTTCAGAAGTGGGTTCGGATTTCAAAACACTTGTAAACCAAATCCAATTTTTCTATCAGAAATAATTAAAACTCAAATTATTTGTTCCACAGCTCAAAATAATAAATACATAAAAATTATTAATACAATATATAAAGTAAAAATAAAACAAATTAACCTGCACCTTTAAACATTTACCTTTAAAAAAGTGCCGTGTATTTGTGTGTGCGTGCGTGCGTGCGTGCGTGCGTGCGTGTGTGTGTGGAATTAGACCCTTCCCTCGCCTCCTCTTCACAGTAAATCTCCTCCTCCGTCCCCCCACCTCGCTTTTTAAGTTTCACAACAAACACACACACAACGGAAACACTGTTTTAACAGTGAAAAACAGTGAAAAAAAAAGAAATCTCTCTAATGACACTCACGTGAGCGCATACTAATGGAATCTCTGCTGTAAAGTAAATAAATAAATAAATTTTAAAAATCAAATGAACCAGCACTTTACCTTTGAAAAGAATCGCGACAGAGCTGAGTTTTCTGTGTAAAGCAGAGAGTGTGTGTACGTGTGTCGGTGTGTGTGTGTGGGTGTCAGTGTCAAATTACACGCGTGCACACATATAGGAGACGCGCTGAAACAGAGAGGGAGACGTTGATTATACCAGTAAGAGACGAGCACTAAGACCCAGCAGGGGAGACAATTACCCACAATTCCGCAGCGCAAGAGAGAGAAAAATAATTTTTTCATCAGTTCTGATCACGTGTCGCTAGGTGTTAAAACAAGAGTGTATGCATGATACATGGTCCTCGGCACTCGTAAACCAAGACTTGCTCGGTTTTTTAAGTCAAAATTTATTAAAAATCTTTGCTCATCTTGCGGAACACTCGTAAACCGCGTTACTCGCAATCCAAGGTTCCATTGTTGGATTACATCATAATTGTTTGATATACATTTATAAATATTATAAACTCTCTGTCTCTCAGTGGAGGATCATTATAGGAGGCACTAAGTGTATCCCTAAGACAGAGCTGCCGTTAGAGGACGACCCCCCGTCCCAGGGCGTGACCCCGTCCACCTCCCGGCTGTGTCTCCACCCCAGTGACCTGAGCATCGCCCTGTCTGCCTCCACGCCCCTCTACCTGCCCGGGCGCATCATCCACGTCGTACACAACCACCCACCCGAAACCTGGTACTGCCCTCTACTGACTAACCTCACACACACTTCACACACACATCACACACACATCACACACACACACATCACACACACATCACACACACATCACACACACATCACACACACATCACACACACACATCACACACACACATCACACACACACATCACACACACACATCACACACACACATCACACACACACATCACACACACACATCACACACACGCACTTTACACGCACTTCACACACACAAACTTCCCATGCACATCACACAGTTAGAGTTGTCTAGGTGTGCATATATTATTATTATTATTATTATTATTATTATTATTATATAACCAGCCCTCTCCTGTGTGACGTCCCCAAGGGTCTTTTATTTAATTCTGTTTTTATTAATTTTTTCAGGAACATTTTATTCCCTCGTTTCCTTTCTTTCTCCTCTGTCCCTCTCACCTGGCCTTAACGAATGATGTCATAGTGTTAAATAACGAGGTCTTTAATAATAAAAATTTAATGAGTGCAATTATTTATAGCTCTCATGAAATAAAACAAGCTCTTAATGGACAGAGGGAATTAATACTCTGTCTCTCTGTCTCTCTCTCTCTGTCTCTCTCTGTCTCTCTCTCTCTCTGTAGCTGTGGTCAGGAGGAGCCCACCTACTCGGCTCTTTGGGGCGACAACAAAGCCTTTGATGAGGTCATCATCTCTCCGGCCATGCTTAATGAACACATGCCTCACGTGGTGTTGGATGGCCTTAATAAGGTGTGTGTGTGTGTGTGTGTGTGTGTGTGTGTGTGTGTGGCCTGTCCCGCTGCTGGTGGTTGCGGTCGTGGTTTTCCTTTTGGTATCTGTGCTGAAGCACTCTTTTACACACACACACACACACACACACACATAGAGAGAGCAGATAAGTTTTACTTTGTTAAACACGTGTGTAAGGTCTGTTTATTATCAAGCTGAGATTCTGTAGAGTGTTCGGTGTGTGTAAGCTGTTGCTATGGAAACACTACAGTTTTAGACTGAGCACTTTAATATAAACATGGTGTTACAGCCGGAACTGCTGCACAGACACACTGCACAGCTCCTGACCAATCAGAGTGGAGAACTCAGTCACGCTGTAGTGTAAATCACACTGACTACTGAAGGTTCCTGTTCTCCCCTGCTGCCTGTGACTGAGCCTGAGGTCACTGCACGGGAACGGGAGCGCACTGGTGTTACAGCGCTCTGGTGTGTTTGCGCGTGCGTGTGTGTGTGTGTAATGCTTAAGTGATACTAGCTGAAGGGACCTGTGTAAAATCTCATATTTCATGCAGCTCTGTGTAAAGCGGCGCCATTCATCAAAGCTGGGTTCTTATGGCGGTGTAACCCTTTCTCTCTCACGCCAAGGGAAGGAGGCGTGGCCTCTGTGAGTCAGTGTAAGGAAAGGAGGCGTGGTCTTTGACAGTCAGTGTAAGGAAAGGAGGCGTGGCCTCTGAGAGTCAGTGTAAGGAAAGGAGGCGTGGCCTCTGAGAGTCAGTGTAAGGAAAGGAGGCGTGGCCTCTGAGAGTCAGCATATGGAAAAGAGGCGTGGTCTTTGACAGTCAGTGTAAGGAAAGGAGGCGTGGCCTCTGAGAGTCAGTGTAAGGAAAGGAGGCGTGGCCTCTGAGAGTCAGTGTAAGGAAAGGAGGCGTGGCCTCTGAGAGTCAGTGTAAGGAAAGGAGGCGTGGCCTCTGAGAGTCAGTGTAAGGAAAGGAGGCGTGGTCTTTGACAGTCAGTGTAAGGAAAGGAGGCGTGGCCTCTGAGAGTCAGTGTAAGGAAAGGAGGCGTGGCCTCTAAGAGTCAGTGTAAGGAAAGGAGGCGTGGCCTCTAAGAGTCAGTGTAAGGAAAGGAGGCGTGGTCTTTGACAGTCAGCATGTGGAAAAGAGGCGTGGTCTATGACAGTCAGTATAAGGAAAGGAGGCGTGGCCTCTGAGAGTCAGTGTAAGGAAAGGAGGCGTGGTCTTTGACAGTCAGTGTAAGGAAAGGAGGCATGGCCTCAGAGTCAGTGTAAGGAAAGGAGGCGTGGCCTCTGAGAGTCAGTGTAAGGAAAGGAGGCGTGGCCTCTGAGAGTCAGTGTAAGGAAAGGAGGCATGGCCTCTGAGAGTCAGTGTAAGGAAAGGAGGCGTGGCCTCTGAGAGTCAGTGTAAGGAAAGGAGGCGTGGCCTCTGAGAGTCAGTGTAAGGAAAGGAGGCGTGGCCTCTGAGAGTCAGTGTAAGGAAAGGAGGCGTGGTCTTTGACAGTCAGTGTAAGGAAAGGAGGCATGGCCTCAGAGTCAGTGTAAAGAAAGGAGGCGTGGCCTCTGAGAGTCAGTGTAAGGAAAGGAGGCGTGGCCTCTGAGAGTCAGTGTAAGGAAAGGAGGCATGGCCTCTGAGAGTCAGTGTGAGGAAAGGAGGCGTGGCCTCTGAGAGTCAGTGTAAGGAAAGGAGGAGTGGCCTCTGAGAGTCAGTGTAAGGAAAGGAGGCGTGGCCTCTGAGAGTCAGTGTAAGGAAAGGAGGCATGGCCTCTGAGAGTCAGTGTAAGGAAAGGAGGCGTGGCCTCTGAGAGTCAGTGTGAGGAAAGGAGGCGTGGCCTCTGAGAGTCAGTGTGAGGAAAGGAGGCGTGGCCTCTGAGAGTCAGTGTGAGGAAAGGAGGCGTGGTCTTTGCAATGATCTTTCTCACTGTTATGGTTTTGTATGAGCATCATGTTGCTTTGGGAGGAAAAATGTGTGTTTATTTATTTTTATGTGTCCTACCTTCAAAGCACAGGAGACTGTTAGGTTTAAACTGGAAGAGGTTCTGAACTGTGAAGTTTTAAGACGAATTAAAAGAAGAAGAATCCCTGCTTGTAGTGTTTGGGTGTATCTTGGTCTGGATACGGGCCGTAGGAAGTGTTACCATATAAGGAGTCTGGAGGTACCATGGCGGGGCTGTTCTATGTGCACAGGAACCCTTTCATTATATTATAATACACACAGATTGATTAAATAGGCATCACTATCTGTCTCCCATCATCCAGCACGTCGCATGTTTTTCTATCCGCAGCTCCTCGTAAACAATTTATGGGAATTTGAGGAAACATTTTTTAGAAAGTTGTTAAAGGCGCGTTCAGTGGGCATCTCTCTCTCTCTCTCTCTCTCTCTCTCTCTCTCTCTCTCTCTCTGTGGTGGTGTGGACTTCCCCTTGACCTTCTCTTCCCGAGCGTGTGCGTGTGTGTGTGTGTGTGTGTGAGAGAGAGATAGACAATAATGTAACCTCTGGTATGTGTTCACAGGTGCTGGAGAACCCCTTTTATCTTTCAGACCTGTTTGCTGCCAAGGACGAGGAGACTCGCGCTCCAGCGTCGTTTTTTATCGATCGAACTCCTCCAGATTCGCCCCTCACTCCCCTGCTCTCCTGCGACGCGTTTGTTTTCGGTTCGTCCCCCGCCCCCCCGCCGGTCACACACACCTCCGTGCAGGAGCAGGAGCACGAGGACAGTTCACCGCAGCACGCTGTAGGTCCGTCATCACCAGCCTCTCCTGCAGCTCCGGGAGGAACGGTCTGATAGACAGAGTGCTGAGGGAGAGGTTCCCACCGGCTCAGGTCTGGTGTCTGAAAGTTGCTTCTTTAGTTTGGAGGCTGCGAGTAACGCAATGCGACGCCGTTAAACATCGCGCAGCTTACACTGGTACGCTGGTGGAGCGCTTTAAAGTCGCTAAATAAAAGCATGACGCGTGGCAGAGCTGAAACGCAGATTCGTGTCCTCAGAGGCGCGTCCCGTCTACAGGACCGCGTCACTACGGGACCGGCTGGTTGTTTACTGTTAAAGTGACTTTTATTGTTGTGCATCCTTATATTCAATCTTTCTTTTTCTTAATCTTTGTCAATTTTTACTAACGTTCTACGTAAATTATATATGTAAAAAAAAAGAAAAGTGTTTTTTAAAGAGTCACAAAAAAACAACAACGATGTTTTATTTTCTACCTTTCTTTCAGAATGAATTGTATCGTAAAACATCCAGCAATTTTAGTTTCAGGTTTAGAGAAAACATATAAAGGGATAAAGATTTACAGATAAATAATTACTGTGTGAACTATCTCATATTTCTATTGAGGTCAGAGATTCCGTACACACACACACACACACACACACACACACACACACACACACACACGTCCTTTAGGAAATTTTAGGCTACACGAAATATCTATTTTTTATGCAAAAAAGCTGCCAACAGATGTCGAGTGCCGTTAAACCGTCAAAGTAGTCGAGCGTCTCCTGTCCGCCGGACCGTCCCGTTAATTCGCTGCTCGTTCGGTGAAGATGTAGTATTTATCAAGCGCCGTTAGATAACTCGCTGCTGCAGAACGTTTCCCGTGTTGCTATGACGACTAGCCTACATGAAGTATGTGCTGTATTGTGAAGTGAAGTGAAGTGAAGTATGTGCTGTAGTTACTGTCCACTTCCTGTCGTGTCCTCTCTCAGCTCTGCGCTTCACGGCTGGAGAGTCGAGATCCCTCGTCACAGGACATGAGACACTCTAATGTCTGATCACCGTGTGGCGCTAGAGTCAAACCCTGAGCGGAGTAGCTTTGATGCTTAGATTTAGCGTGTCTCTGTGGAGTCGCTTCAATTCTGCTGCTCTTATTTTAACACTGCTAAGAGAGGTGTGTGTGTGTGTGTGTGTGTGTGTGTGTGTGTGTGTGTGTGCTACTGATTCCTCAGCTGCAGTGAAAAGCTGAATCATATATTATGCAGCATGTCACGTTAGTATTCAACACACACACACACACACACACACACACACACACACACACACTCAGGTGTTTTGGTTTTCCTCAGTTCTCACCGTTCTCCTGATGCCCGTCTCACACACACACCTGATGGATTCGCATCATGGCCAGCCAGATATTCTCTTAACACACACACACACACACACACACACACACACACACACACACACGCCATGAACACTGAACAGTGTTGAAACAATACATTTCACCTCCTCATAACTCCTCCCCTGTGTGTTCTTCACTCCACGTCTCCGCTCCTCACTACAGACCTAAAGCTATTTATGGTTGTTGCCATGGTAACTCAGGCCCGGGATGCGACCGGGATGACATCCGGCAGCCGCGCAGCATCCAGTCTGTAGTGTGATCCGCTTCAGCCTGCCGTGCCTCTGTGTTAAACATGTTTACGTATGAACACACACACACACACACACACACCAGTGCTGTACACTGTACAGAGTGATCCTCACTGGCTCGACTTAACACATCTGGAATGTTTAACTGATGTGGTATTAACGTCACAGCTTGCTGAGTAAATCACACACACGCGATCACACGCGATCCTCAGCGCTGGAGTCGCGACGTCTCGCACGCCCGAGTGTCACGTTTTCTTAAAACTTGTGTTAATGTTGTTTTATCTCTGCACTCTCGAACCTCATCGTGTGTCCATGTGCAGTTTGTCTTTACTTTCTTTTTAACCTCCTGAACATTTCATCATCTGTATTTAGTGTTTTGTTTTGAACTTGTTTTAATCTGACTAATAAACGAACCATCAGCGTTTCATCCTCATCGGCTGTGTGTGAGTGTGAGCGCATCATCATCATCCAGGGTTCAGGACCTGCAGTAGGTTCAGGGTCTCACTAACACGATTGTTTAATATTATTCTGAAAATCATACGTGTGTTTATTTATCAGGCGGGAAATACATGAGGGGTGTTCGAGTCAAAGCGGGACTTTTCTGTGCGTGAAAGTGATGTAGATTTCCAGAAGACTTTAGCGACGGTCCGGTGATGAGACTCTCAGCCGCAGTAAAACATCTGAAGGTTTTAAAGAAGCCGTACGTGTGTGAGTGACGATCCCGGGCCGAGGCGCCTCAGAGCTCACTGCGCTCGTTCACCTGAACAGTCAGAGAGTGGAAGAGACGTGTGTGTGTGTGTGTGTGTGTGTGTGTGTGTGTGTGTGTGTGTGTGAACTGTACACACACTCACTCACCCACACCACACACACCTTACAGGAACTCGGCTGGGAGTTATGGCCACGCCTACAGTCCTGACCGCGAGTTCCTGGGAGGCCGGGGTTCCAGACGTGGATCAGACAGACGGTGTGATCGTGTCTCTGGTGTACTGAGAGAACTCTCTACCATGATGGTGTCCAAGCCCAAGTGACACACTGTGATAAGTGCATCAGTGTAGCAGGAGACTATATAGAGGAATAGAGGGAGTGTTTACTCTCTGAACCGTGGCAATAATAAATCCAGCTTTGACTTGAACGCCCCTCGCATAACAGGACCAAAGAAGTGAATTTTCTTTGCTGTGAAAAATGACAGCTGAGCAAGTGAAAACAGAACAAAAAAACTATTTAATCATAATTATTTATAGTTCCTTAGCATTAAACAATAGCAAACCCAATCTAACATTCTTGATTCTCTTTCTAGACAAATCTACTTGCTTCAAGTCTAAATTGTTTGTTCTATTAGCAGATCAGTGCTTAAAAACGAGTAGAATGTGTCTAGGAATAGGTTTAAATATCTTATATTTAGTCTTACATTTTTGCCTTGTGATATAATGGACGGAAACGAGAGGATGGTGAGCGTCACTGCATGATCATTAATGATGACGGGTTTAATCGACCTGCATCGGCGTTCCACACTCACGATTCAGCAGCACCTCCTCGTCAAGCACCTGGATAAATTACGCCTGATCCTGAGCATGCACTCTTCTGTACAAAGAAGATGAGTGTGTGATTCTATCCTGGAACTGTTGTGTCTCTTTCTAAGCAGTACCTCAGATTACGATCCTAATAGCAGATGCTCACTAAATGAGGGAAGGGGGCACAAAATTTTGCTCACTTATAGGAATGATAAAGATAATTGTCTGTGTCTTATTTAATGTTGTTTTGTGTGTTACTGAGTGTTCAGGACATACATTTCAGCACATTGTCCTTGCGGATGTGTGTGTGTGTGTGTGAGAGAGAGAGAGAGAGAGAGAGCATAATACAGATGTAATGACTTGACGTAACTCAACATTGAAAAACACTTTGTATCAGTCACACACACACACGCACGCTAATAATACACACTTCTATATAGACTAATGCTTCCCGATGATCTGACTCGTCTACACACTCGTCCTCCTGAAAGTTCCAGCTTTACTCCTTACGCTCCTCTCTCCTCCTTCCCCTTCCACCTCCTCCGTCTTATTTTTAGGTTTTGGAGAACTACAACAAGGGCAAGACGGCTCTTCTGTCCGCTGCTAAAATCATGGTGAGCCCAACTGAAGTGGACCTGAACGCCGAGACCTACTTCCATGGCGTCTCCAACTCCCACGAGCCCACGCCGCAAACCCAACACCGCAGGAACAGCAGCGTCCGGTGAGCTCCGCTAGCACACCTACACTCAGTCCACTGACATTACAGCGGGACCTCGGCATACCAACGTAATCCATACCAGAGGCCAGTTCTTAAGCTGAAATGTCGTATTGCAAAACGCATTTGTCCATAGAAAATAATGTAAATGCAGATAATCCGTTCCAGCCACACAAAAATATTACCAATTTCCAACACTACAATCATATTTTTGCATAAAATGATGTAAGATATGAAATAAATATGAAATTAATCCTCACTTAACCTTAATTTATGATTCCTCTCGGCACCGGCTGCTTTAAAAACCAAACTGAAAGCGGCTCCCTTTTCTTCCTGCTACCGTCCTTGATAACGCTTTTGGGATCCATGGTGCCGTGTCTTCACTAAATCTTACACAAAATGCAAAAAAAAAAAAAAGTAACAAATAAACCTCGCTTCTCTTGGCTTTAATCTGACACAAAGAAGTCTTAAGCGGCTGCCGGACATAGGCGTAACTTATGCTTCTTACGTCGAGGAAAAGTTATTCCTCACAAACACAATTTCAGTTCTTAAGGTGAGAATTGGCAGGACATTTGTATGCTGAGGTAGCACTGTTGATATGAAATGGTGCTAATGCGGTTTTTATTACATCACAGTGTCGATGACATCAGAACACACGTGATTAGTTGAACGGAATCCGCTTGTGAGCAGTTCAAGTGTCACATGACCGTTGAGGTTATTAGAGGATATTCTAGGACAAAGATGTTGATTACTGCTGGATGATGGAGCACATTGAGGAGGAGGAAGGTTAGAGAAGCAGCAATCAATTCCTCAAATAATTGAATGCTTGAGGATTTCTGTAGGAAAAGTCGGGTCACATCGTCTCCCAATGTCCACTTAGCCTCAACCTCCAGCCAGCTAACAGTTCAAGAAGTCCTGCAAAAAGAAATCCTCATCTGTTATCTAATCACTAGACACAACTAGGCTTCACTGAGACACAACTCCGGAATCAGGAGCGCTTTGGCATGCATCCAGGTTGTGTTCGGCCATAAATTGGTCTCGCACCAATTAAAGTACCAAGGGATTTTTAATTAAAACCTGTGACAAAAAGCTACATCACAGTCACAGCACAGAGATCAACAGGGCTGGTGCGTCTCCGGAGATTTCTGTATTAAACAGGAGATAACTTTTATAATGTCAGCGGGGTGGGGTCTCAAAATAATTTTGAAAAATGTGATGAAATGGATTGTTTAAATACGGTGATGGTATAGGATTGTATAATAAACAATGTAGAACATTACGTACTACACATTGTAATACACACTATGATGTATATAAAACGTAGGATGAAGTATTTGTGCTTATTAAGTCACTGTAGCTCGATGGCGCACGACATCAGAGCAGCGTAATGTGTTCTAGCTTTATGGATTTAGCCCTAATGCGATCATGTGATCTGTCTGATCGTAACCACAGGCTCTCTCCTCTCTCACTCTCGCTCTCTCCAGAGGAAGCACGTATGGTAGTATGCAGTTCCCCCTCAGGGTCAGTAGAGAAGCACAGCGTAGATGAAGTCCTGCCGCATTAACTTAACCTGCGTCTCCTTTTTCTCCCTTTTCTCCCTGTACCTTCATGGCCATGTCTTTTCATTCTTCTTTTAACATCTTACATCTGTATCTTTCTTTCATTTTTTTTACTTTATATCCTTTACTCTCTTTTGTTTTCCAACATTTTCTGTACGATCCTATATATCGATCGCTATGGCTTCCTCTCTGCCTCCCTGTCCTTTCCCTCCTCTTCTGTAGCTCCTGCGCTCGATCCGAGATCTCTCTGGATGGTTTTTCGGAGTGCCCTCCTCCAGCCGTGCCTGTGGTGCTGATGGGCGCTCGTGAGCGCTTGGCCCTGGAGCTGAGAGAGCGAAAGGCTCCGCTAGCGGTCATGGAAAGCCTCTCGGACGTCGACTCGGTCTACAGCATGGACTCTCGTCGCTCTTCAGCTGCTTTCAGAGGCTCGCCGTGTCTCGGAACGCTCACTTTCCCGCTCGACGCCCCGATTCCCGAAGAGAATCCATCCCTGAGCTCACGAACTGAGCTGATTCAGGCCTCACCTGAACGAGAACTTTTGGGCCAAACCGGGCCCTGCTGCCCCTCACCACCAGAACTCGCATTACCTCCCAGTGAAAGTCACAGCCTCTCCCCAGAACTTGCGGTACCTTCTAATCAAGGCCATTCCCTCTCTCAAATCAACCGCGGTGGCCATTTTACCCGGTTTGCATCCAAACACACCGGCGAGGGTCAGACAGGCCAGCAGAAGGCACTTTTACGCTCCAAATCGGAAAGTTTTGAAGTGGTTCAGCGGTCTAACAGCAAGAACTCAAGTCCTGTGGTACCGTGGACTGGGATTACAAAGAGGCAACGAGGAGAGAATACAAAAACTGAAGGTGTGAAGAAAGAGGTGCGAGTGACGCCACTGTCCAACGGAAACACCAGTCAGGCAGTGCTGGAGTTCGCTCAGTACCTGGATTCCCTTTTCAAGCTAGACGGAAGCGACTCTCTTCCTCTGGACAATTCTGACGCAGAGTCAGAGTCGGGACGTGGCTCTTCAGTTCAGACAGAAGAACAGCGCATGGAGGATTTGGATAACGAGCAGCAATTACTGGCCAGAGCCACACTCGAGCCTAACCTCGTCCCTAAGCCTCCTCGAACCTTCGCCGGCTCTACCGAACCCGAGTCCGGTGTCTCTCTCTCTCCGTCCTTCCCTTTATCCTCGTCCGGAGAGATGAACGACCTCTCGCCCGTCAATCACACGGTCCTACGGACTCCCGCTGCTTCCTCTTACGCCGAAGAGAACACGTTATCATCTGTAGTGTAGTGCGAGACGGACTTCAGGAAATCGGCTTTCTCTGTGTCTGTATGTTTAATTTTCCAGTTCTCCCCTCTCCTGAGGTCCTTCCTAACTGTGAAGTGGTGGCATGGGGGAATTTGATCCTCGCTCTAAAAAAGATGCATGCGTAGCAATTTGTTCAAGACGTCCAGGCTGAGAAGCATTCTGAAACCTCATTTTGTACGACGGGTGGACGTTCATATGCCAGCGCAGTCTACATGCACTGATACGAAGGGTTTCTCATGAGATCAAGGACACACAAAGACGCTTCACACAACATTCTCGCCAGGCCTGAGCTTATGTTTACATTTACGTCAAAGCCACCGAACAGCGCGCGCAGAGCGGTTTGCAGGTTAGCGGATGAGAGACGACGGACGGACGAGTCGCGGACGGAGTGACGCTTCCTCAGGTCTTTTAAGAGCAGAGATGAAAGAAAGATGATTTCTGTGCTTAGACTTTTCGGATTAAGGACGGCGCGACGTGTTTTGTTGAGCATGTGCACACGGGCACGAGGGCGCCCTGCGGAGTTAAGGGGCCTTTTTTATTTTTACTTTTAATTTACAACTCTGTTTTGGTGTGCATGAGAAAATATTTTAAAAAATGAATGCTAATTTATAGCTCTTTTTGTCGATATTTCCCAGCCAAATATGTGTAGGAAATGACCTGCGAAAGAAAAAAAAAACACCTACATGGATTTATTGGTATTATATTTATTGGTATTTTTTCATGTTTTGCCGTATCAATGCGCCGCCGTGGGCCATGCACACCAGGCACCGACTTACAGGAGTTTTAAATAAAATTTTTAAATTTTATTTAAGTTAAGGAATCAAATCAAGAACACGTAGCAGCAACTGGTTTTTTGGGGAGTCTCAATCTCTCTCGTACACACATACACACACATCTGCATTTTTATCATTTCTACTGCTGTTGCTATGACTTCTGTTGCGTTACTCGGTGGTTTTATCTTTATTATGAATATTTCAGTAACTGTTCCAGTGCGACTTGCCTTTTCTAATTTTTTTTTTCCCTGAAAGAAGTGTTTTGATTTAGAACTTTTTTATTCTTTTTTTTTTTTTTTTTTTAATAGCAGGAGTTCATTTTGTGTTTGTAGGAAAACTACAGCAGTGGGACACTTTCAGCACTAAAAGTAAGTGCCCCCCTCCTGATATGGTATTATAACAGCACATGCCTACTTTAAATCCATCCAGGGCAGTTTTCCCTCTCAGTGGTAAAAGCTCCAGGTTACTCATCCTGTACAAATTCTCACTCTTCGTCCCCCTTAGCGTCCCTCGCTGCTGTACTTTTCCCACTACGTGATCGTGAATAGCTGTTTATTTTATGCAAGTAAATCTCCCATCTCGTTTTTTTTTCTTCTTCAGTCTAAATAAATAATAATTAAATAAATATTCCACTTGGACATTCTAATGACAAATGGCTGGATCATGTACCATAGTGACGACTTTATCTGAAATCTATAACTATATGGAGTATATAATATAAATATTTCAGGGGTGGGCGGGGTTTATCTGTGCATATACTGATTTATTAAGCGAATCAGTAAGAGTAGCCATTGATCTTCTGAAGAAACACTTTTCTTTCTATTGTTGCCAGATAACTTGCCGGTCCTTACTTTTCATCATGAATGAGAATGTATTTAAAAAAAAAACTGCCTGCGTGCACACACACATACACACATGCACACACATACACAAAGTACTTTGCCTGTAAAAGAATAAAACACTACAGATTTCAGACATTCTCATGCTGTCTTGTTCTCTTATTTCTGATTCTCAAACACATGGCCGAACAGGTGGCGTTGAGGAGCTCGGTGATTTAACAACCTGGCTTATGGCAAAGATGATGACCTTTAGTACAAATCAGTTACTTATTTCGTTTGTCAAATGTAAGCTCTTGTCTTGTAAACTAGAGGGGTTTAGGAGCGACAACAGCTGGCTTTCCATGGATGAACAGGCCTAAGACTGCGCACGGCGTGTGCGGTGCCAAGCGTGGGCTGGTGTGAAGTGGTTCAAAGAACTACCTCTGGACTCTGGTGCAGTGGAAACGTGTCCTCCAGAGGGATGAATCATGCTTCACAGTCTGGCAGTCTGATGGATGAACTTGGGTTTGGTGGACGAGAGTAGAACGCTTTCTACAGAAGGGTGGGGTGTTGGCGGTAGAGTGCGGCGGAGGTGGGATAGCGATACAGGGCTGTTTCTTTTGCTTTCGTGCCACTGAAGGGTGAAGTTAATGTCAGTGTTTTGAACAGTTTTAGGGAAAACCTGTAAGACCGGGTCCAACGTCAGAGCTTGACCTTGTAGTTACTGACATTTTGATGAAGTTCTGGTTGGAATCCAGTAGGTCACATTACCGGCAACTGTAGCTCTCATTCTCGCTCATTGTCCTCGCCTCTTAAAGTCAATTCCAGCCTTCCTTAAAACGTCTAAAGCTTCCTTCCCTGATTGTATCTTGACTTGTTTTGTGTCTTGAACTCTTCATTTGCTTTATCCTACACTTTCATACACTCTATCTTAAGGAAGGCGGCACTTCAAAATGGGCTTTGAGAGGCCGGTAAGATGAAGGAGGATGAGACCTACAGTTGGCGGTAAGTAATGCAACTGTAATGCAAAAATGTAGAACGTATTTAGCGGAGAGCAGAGGCTGGTAATGTTTTTTTTTGTTTGTTTGTTTGTTTTTTTACTTAGATGTCTACAAGCAAGGCAGAACGGTGGCTTAGTGGTTAGCACTGCCACCTTGCACCTCCAGGATTCGATTTCCACCTGTGTGTCTGTGTTTGTGGAGTTCTATGCATGGTGGGTTTCCTCTGGGTGCTCTGGTTTCCTCCCACAGTCCAAAGACTGGCAGATTAGGATCGTTGGAGTTCTCAGATTGCCTGTAGTGTGTGCATTGGTACACCGTCCAGGGTGTAGGCTCCACAACCCTGTAAACACTATAAAGCGGTATAGACAATGAGTATCTACAAGCAAATAGAGTGTCCATATATACTTTTGGACATGTAGTGTTTAAGATCTTACCTAAAGTATCATTACAATCCTGTACATAGTTATTTCAAATTATAATTTTATTTGTCATGTACACAACCATACACAGTGCAGTGAAACGCTTGTGCGCCTGTTCCTGACCTAAAAAAGGAAAGATGAGATCGAATAAGAAGGTAAGAAGAGGCGAATCGCATGTGAACAATATTGTAAAATATAACATCTACAAATATACATTTAGAATAAAATTAAATTGTAAATACAAATATATCAACTGTATTAAATGTAAAAAGCACAAAATGCATAAATAAATGATTAAGCTGTATATCTATCGAAAACAATAGTAACCCCAGTACATTCAGTATAATATAAACTCAGCTAAACTCGCTTCCCGACTACGTCATATTCATAAGCAGCACGTATGAATGGGTGCAATCCCATTGGCTCAAGTTCTCGTACAATTAGCCAATCATAGCGCAGGACTCCGGACACGCTCACCCAATCAGAACGAAGTCGGGTGGAATGCGGGTGACTGGAAAGCGCCGCGTCCTAATCCACTTTAGCACTTCGTGTGGCGTACAGCTCGCGCATTCAGACCCGCGTAGTGCACTCGTGTGAGGAGAGAACAGCTTCATTTGGGATTGGACCATAGCGTTAGCCTAGCTCTGTGTGCTAATGCGGCTGCAGCTTCTAGCCTGGAGAGCTAGCTTCAGTTGCAGAGCTGTGTGTGTTGTGTTTGTTTATTTGTTGTTGTAATATTTTTTTTTAAAGCTTCTTTGTTACAATAAATACACATAATAATAATAATTAAATTAATCACGCTAAGGAATGGACTCAGACGAGGGCTATAACTACGAGTTCGACGACGAGGAGGAGTGCAGCGAGGACAGTGCTGAGGAGGAAGCCGACGACGACGCGCTGGAGCTGGGCGAGGTGGAGCTGGAGGAGCCGGTGGTGGCCGGGGGAGAGCGGGACGGCTGCGGGGAGCCGGGTGGCGGGGGAGGCGGCAGCGGGGGAGGCCTCGGGGCTGACCGGGACGAGGAGGAGGAGGACTACCGCTACGAGGTGCTGACCGCCGAGCAGATCCTCCAGCACATGGTGGAGTGTATCAGGGAGGTGAACGAGGTGATCCAGGTATTCAGGTTGCGACACACACACACACACTGTCCCCGCTCGGGTACGTAATAATGCTGTTAATGATATTAAGAATAATTATCATAGTCTCTGACACCAATAACACTGCGGCCCCTCTTAGCACCACCGAGTTAGCCTAGTTTCTCTTATACATCATGACCTGAACTCAGTAATGCACACACATAAGGACAATCCGCTGGGGTAGTGAAGTTTGTGACTTATAGTCAGAGAGACATTGCAGTGTGTGTTGTTACTGATTGTGGCAGTGTGCCAAAAAGTTTACACAAGTGTCGAAGTGAAAGCAGAGTTTTACGACACCTGAGGCGGTTTGGCGACAGCTGGAGATAAGCGCATGGGAGAAAAGCCTGCACAGTTTATTATTATTGTGATCATAATAGGTTTCAAATTGTAAAACACAGCGAATACGTTTAACCTAAGTTTTGCAACTATAAAGAGAATATATCAGGATAAAGAGTTTTTTAAGGTAATATAACTTAAAATAAAATAATATATGGCTTATGATCATTTTATTCCAGGGTAAAGTATCAAACCATCTAATATAATCTCATTGTAATATATAGTTACAACTTGCAAAAGGAAACATAATTTGTTTGTAGCAATAATAATAGACTTTAAAATGTTTTTCAAACAGAAAGAGACTACTTAAAACTACTTCTTTATAACTACAAAACTACAAAATGAATCAGGATAAAGAGTTTTTTTAGTGTCTATGACTGATGTTTTTAGATCATAAACCATATAATATTTACTATATAATATTCACACTCACTCTATAGCGCATTATCCTTTATATAGTGTCAGGGGGCCTGGAGCCTATTCCATGAGACTCACATACACTCGCTCATTCACACACACTACAGGCAATTTGTTTATTTATACATATTTATTACAAGTACCCTGCTGTTACCTGCATACAAAAATCTGTTTCTATATTGAACTGAATGCTGATATTTTATAAAGACTTTATATACTGCATTAAAGAACACTTGAGAGAGAAGAGAACCGATATTTCAATTCCTCTGTATGTCTGCACATATGGTGGCAAATAAAAAAACTTAGATAGTTACCTCTTGCAAAAGAATACATCATATATTAGTAGCATCATCATCATTATTATTATTATTATTATTATTACATCACTTTTATCCATGAGATCATTAAAATATTTATATAATCAAGTAGTTACAGATTAAATAATAAAATAATGTAATAAGTGTACAGGATCAAGTTAAACATAAAAGGCAAATAAAATGGAATAAAATAAACAAGGATCACAAACTTTAAAAGTTTTTTTGTTGCAAAACTATATATGGAAGTAAATAAATCCATAAACAGACATTGGTTTCAGTTTCAAATGCCATGTATTTTTTTATTATATTTACAATTTATATATATTATATTATTTATTATTATTATTATTAATCAAAAATTATTTATTTATATTTTAGTAGTCATATATAATATATATATATATATATATATATATATATATATATATATATATATGTATGTGTGTGTGTGTGTGTGTGTTTATGAAGTTTTCCTGATTTAATTCTATAACATTTATTCCTTATCACTTGTGAGAACACCTAGCATGGTAGCTTACTAGCCTAGCATGCTCGCAATATTACTAATTATTATTATTATTATTATTATCATAAAGGAGTGTTTTTCTTGGCGTTAAACACACACACGGTTTGTTGCCGTCAGTCTGCTGTTAGCTCGGCGCTAGTTTACCTCACAGTGCTAAGCTAACACCCGTCTCCTGAGCGCGCGCGCACACACCCACAGTCACGGTCTCATCTACTGACTTCCCGCTTTATTGTTTTATTTATTAATATAATAATCTTGAGTGTGGTGTTATTGCCTGAGTGTGGATTAGCATTAGCGGGGTGGTTTAGCATTAGCTAGCCGAGCCTCTGAGACTTTCCCTGGGCTAGTGTTAGAGAGAATTAATGAATAAACACAAACAAGTAAATACAGTAAAATAATTTGGCTCTTTAATGATAAATCTAGCGGTCAGTCAGCGGGGTTACTGAGTCCGCTGGGTTTTATTTATTAGTTTTTATTTTATTTAGGGTTTATTTTGATCATTTCCTGACTCTAAGGAGCGCTCGGGGTTCTCACCAGGGTCACCGACTGACTGACTGTTCTCTGGCTCCTGTTAGCACAGAGAGAACAGCTGTCTGATCGCCTGTCTCTCTGTCTGATCGCCTGTCTCTCTCTGTCTGATCGCCTGTCTCTCTCTGTCTGATCGCCTGTCTCTCTCTGTCTGATCGCCTGTCTCTCTGTCTGATCGCCTGTCTCTCTCTGTCTGATCGCCTGTCTCTCTCTGTCTGATCGCCTGTCTCTCTCTGTCTGATCGCCTGTCTCTCTCTGTCTGATCGCCTGTCTCTCTCTGTCTGATCGCCTGTCTCTCTCTGTCTGATCGCCTGTCTCTCTCTGTCTGATCGCCTGTCTCTCTCTGTCTGATCGCCTGTCTCTCTCTGTCTGATCGCCTGTCTCTCTCTGTCTGATCGCCTGTCTCTCTCTGTCTGATCGCCTGTCTCTCTCTGTCTGATCGCCTGTCTCTCTCTGTCTGTCTGTCATTCTGTCTGATTGTCTGTCTGTCTGTCATTCTGTCTGATCGCCTGTCTGTTTGTGTGTCTCTGTTTGTCTGTTCGTCTGTCTGCCTTTCTGTCTGGCTGTCTCTCTGTCTGTTCGCCTTTCTGTCTGTTCATCTGTTCGCCTTTCTGTCTGTTCATCTGTTCGCCTTTCTGTCTGTTCATCTGTTCGCCTGTCTGCCCGTCTCTCTGTCTGTTCGCCTGTCTGCCTGTCTGTCTCTCTGTTCGATCGTCTCTCTGCCTGATCGCCTGTCTGTCTGTCTTTCTGCCTGATCGCCTGTCTGTCTGTCTTTCTGCCTGATCGCCTGTCTGTCTGTCTTTCTGCCTGATCGCCTGTCTGTCTGTCTTTCTGCCTGATCGCCTGTCTGTCTGTCTTTCTGCCTGATCGCCTGTCTGTCTGTCTTTCTGCCTGATCGCCTGTCTGTCTGTCTTTCTGCCTGATCGCCTGTCTGTCTGTCTTTCTGCCTGATCGCCTGTCTGTCTGTCTTTCTGCCTGATCGCCTGTCTGTCTGTCTTTCTGCCTGATCGCCTGTCTGTCTGTCTTTCTGCCTGATCGCCTGTCTGTCTGTCTTTCTGCCTGATCGCCTGTCTGTCTGTCTTTCTGCCTGATCGCCTGTCTGTCTGTCTTTCTGCCTGATCGCCTGTCTGTCTGTCTTTCTGCCTGATCGCCTGTCTGTCTGTCTTTCTGTCTGTTCGCCTTTCTCTCTGTTCGCCTGTCTGTCTGTTCATCTGTTCGCCTGTCTGTCTGTTCATCTGTTCGCCTGTCTGTCTGTTCATCTGTTCGCCTGTCTGTCTGTTCATCTGTTCGCCTGTCTGTCTGTTCATCTGTTCGCCTGTCTGTCTGTCTGCCTGTCTGTTCGCCTGTCTGTTCGCCTGTCTGTTCGCCTGTCTGTCTGCCTGTCTGTTCGCCTGTCTGCCTGTCTGTCTCTCTCTGTTCGCCTGTCTGCCTGTCTGTCTCTCTCTGTTCGCCTGTCTGCCTGTCTGTCTCTCTCTGTTCGCCTGTCTGCCTGTCTGTCTCTCTCTGTTCGTCTGTCTCTCTGTTCAATCGTCTCTCTCTGTCTGATCGCCTGTCTGTCTTTCTGTCTGATTGTCTGTCTCTCTGTCATTCTGTCTGTCTGTCTTTCTGTCTGATTGTCTGTCTGTCTGTCATTCTGTCTGATCGCCTGTCTGTTTGTGTGTCTCTGTCTGTCTGTTCGTCTGTCTGCCTTTCTCTCTGTCTGGCTGTCTCTCTATCTGTTCGCCTGTCTGTCTGTTCATCTGTTCGCCTGTCTGTCTGTTCATCTGTTCGCCTGTCTGTCTGTTCATCTGTTCGCCTGTCTGTCTGTTCATCTGTTCGCCTGTCTGTCTGTTCATCTGTTCGCCTGTCTGTCTGTTCATCTGTTCGCCTGTCTGTCTGTTCATCTGTTCGCCTGTCTGTCTGTTCATCTGTTCGCCTGTCTGTCTGTTCATCTGTTCGCCTCTGTCTGTTCATCTGTCTGCCTGTCTGTTCGCCTGTCTGTCTGCCTGTCTGTTCGCCTGTCTGTTCGCCTGTCTGTTCGCCTGTCTGTTTGCCTGTCTGTTCGCCTGTCTGTTCGCCTGTCTGTCTGCCTGTCTGTTCGCCTGTCTGCCTCTCTGTTCAATCGTCTCTCTGTCTGATCGCCTGTCTGCCTGTCTGTCTCTCTCTGTTCACCTGTCTGCCTGTCTGTCTCTCTCTGTTCACCTGTCTGCCTGTCTGTCTCTCTCTGTTCGCCTGTCTTCCTGTCTGTTTCTCTCTGTTCGTCTGTCTGCCTGTCTGTCTCTCTCTGTTCGTCTGTCTCCCTGTTCAATCGTCTCTCTGTCTGATCGCCTGTCTGTCTGTCTGTCTGTCATTCTGTCTGTCTGTCTTTCTGTCTGATTGTCTGTCTGTCTGTCATTCTGTCTGATCACCTGTCTGTTTGTGTGTCTCTGTCTGTCTGTTCGTCTGTCTGCCTTTCTGTCTGGCTGTCTCTCTGTCTGTTCGCCTTTCTGTCTGTTCATCTGTTCGCCTTTCTGTCTGTTCATCTGTTCGCCTGTCTGCCCGTCTCTCTGTCTGTTCGCCTGTCTGCCTGTCTGTCTCTCTGTTCGATCGTCTCTCTGCCTGATCGCCTGTCTGTCTGTCTTTCTGCCTGATCGCCTGTCTGTCTGTCTTTCTGTCTGATCGCCTGTCTGTTTGTGTGTCTCTGTCTGTCTGCCTTTCTCTCTGTCTGGCTGTCTCTCTATCTGTTCGCCTGTCTGTCTGTTCATCTGTTCGCCTGTCTGTCTGTTCATCTGTTCGCCTGTCTGTCTGTTCATCTGTTCGCCTGTCTGTCTGTTCATCTGTTCGCCTGTCTGTCTGTTCATCTGTTCGCCTGTCTGTCTGTTCATCTGTTCGCCTGTCTGTCTGTTCATCTGTTCGCCTGTCTGTCTGTTCATCTGTTCGCCTGTCTGTCTGTTCATCTGTTCGCCTGTCTGTCTGTTCATCTGTTCTCCTGTCTGTCTGTTCGTCTCTCTGCCTGTTTCTCTGTCTGTTCGCCTGTCTGCCTGTCTCTCTGTCTGTTCGCCTGTCTGTCTGTTCATCTGTTCGCCTCTGTCTGTTCATCTGTTCGCCTGTCTGTCTGCCTGTCTGTCTGCCTGTCTGTCTGCCTGTCTGTCTGCCTGTCTGTTCGCCTGTCTGTCTGCCTGTCTGTCTGCCTGTCTGTTCGCCTGTCTGTTCGCCTGTCTGTTCGCCTGTCTGTCTGCCTGTCTGTCTCTCTGTCTGTTCGCCTGTCTGTCTCTCTGTTCAATCGTCTCTCTGTCTGATCGCCTGTCTGTCTGTCTGATCGCCTGTCTGTCTGTCTGATCGTCTGTCTGTCTGTCATTCTGTCTGATTGTCTGTCTGTCATTCTGTCTGTCTGTCTTTCTGTCTGATCGCCTGTCTGTCTGTCATTCTGTCTGATTGTCTGTCTGTCTGTCATTCTGTCTGATTGTCTGTCTGTCTGTCATTCTGTCTGATTGTCTGTCTGTCTGTCATTCTGTCTGATCGCCTGTCTGTTTGTGTGTCTCTGTCTGTCTGTTCGTCTGTCTGCCTTTCTCTCTGTCTGTCTGTCATTCTGTCTGATCGCCTGTCTGTTTGTGTGTCTCTGTCTGTCTGTTCGTCTGTCTGCCTTTCTCTCTGTCTGGCTGTCTCTCTGTCTGTTCGCCTCTCTGTCTGTTCATCTGTTCGCCTCTCTGTCTGTTCATCTGTTCGCCTCTCTGTCTGTTCGTCTCTCTGTCTGATTGCCTGTCTGTCTCTCTGTCTGATTGCCTGTCTGTCTCTCTGTCTGATTGCCTGTCTGTCTCTCTGTCTGATTGCCTGTCTGTCTCTCTGTCTGATTGCCTGTCTGTCTCTCTGTCTGATCGCCTGTCTGTCTCTCTGTCTGATCGCCTGTCTGTCTGTCTCTCTGTCTGATCGCCTGTCTGTCTGTCTCTCTGTCTGATCGCCTGTCTGTCTGTCTCTCTGTCTGATCGCCTGTCTGTCCGTCCATCTGTCAGTTTTCCATCTCTGGTCATCTGTATGTTTGTTCGGTCTTTGCCCAGTCTTTACCCCAAGGGTGCTCCACTGTCTGCCCCCACAGCACCACCTTTAAAACATTTATCACTTCCACTGTTTGTATAAACATTATCATGATAAAACCGACTGGGAGAGGGCTTTCTGTGCCGGAGAACGTGATGACTGTTAAAACCAGCCGTGTGTATGTGTGTGTGTTTACTTTCAACAACTGATCTGGATTCATGGCAGTTTTCAAGATTTGGCAACCCTGCGATTACTACACACTGTTCCTTAATCTCTGCTGGTTTGGGACTGCTATTTAATCTCTCTCTCTCTCTCTCATGGGCATGCGCGCACACACACAGATGTTTAGTTTAGTTTTCTGTGTCGTATTAGAACACACTCTCTGTTCTCTGCTGATGTGTTCGAGTGTGATGAGTTCAGATTACTCGGTCTCTTCATGTCTTGTGTGTTTTTTATTGCAGAACCCAGCGACTATAACCAGAATCCTGCTCAGTCACTTCAACTGGGACAAAGAGAAACTCATGGAGAGGCAAGTGTCCCCGTCTTCCTCCTCCTCCTCCTGTGTGTTAAAGGGCACATCTGTACGCCTTTGAGATGTCTGCATGGTCAGCGTGGTCAGTTATCTGGCCAGATGTTTTTCCAGTGTGATCCGTGTTAACGGAGGTGGGACGAGTGGAACAAGATGACTGGATAAGACGGGAAACGGGGGTGTGTGGAGTCAGGAATGTGATAAGGAAATGACTGTAGACGGAAATGAAACGAGGGTCAGGTCCAGGGCTGCACCGGACCAAATATAACATCCATAAAAAGCTTGTTCATTAAAAACACCTCTGTGGAAGTGTGTGTGTGTGTGTGTGTGTGTGTGTTTTATGACTCTGACTGATATCTGTTGTTTCTTCACAGGTACTTTGACGGGAATCTGGATAAATTATTCTCGGAATGCCACGTCATTAACCCCAGTAAGAAGGTGAGGACGAGACCCATGAGCACGCGCTCGTCTAATCAGGACATGCACTGCCAGATCTGCTACCTGAACTACCCCACCACGGTCAGTAACGCAGATGTACATAAGGGTGTCGGGGAGTTGACTTTTCTTATATGAGGTCACAACAGGGGATCAATCTGATTGGCTTGTTTAAACCTGGGTCAGTGCAAAAATAATTAATTGATACAGTCTCAGACGTAAACGATTCTCTACAGAGCGCAGAAGTTTCCGAGTGACGCGACAGAAACGCAGATTTATGGAGTTATAAAAATCACACTCATAAAAAGGCGATCTGCATTTTTCATCAAACTAGTCTGAATTAGTCTCAAACACACACACGCACAACGGTCTCACAACTCTCACAGCTGCTCAAGGCGGTAATGCGTCACCGTTTCTTCATAATCCTACAGGAAAACTATTCACAGTCCAAAAAAATATTTAAGTTTGAATTATGTGTTTTATTAATTTAAATTAATTAGAATTTTTAATTTATTAATTATTTATGTGAGAAAACTAATTTTTATAAAGAACGGGCCACATTTTAATTACTCATAAAACTTTTTAAAGGTTTTAAATTGTATCCTGTGAAAATGTAAAACAGAATTTGGATATTTATAAAAATATGATTTTTATCAACTCTATTCTTATCAATTTTAATCAAGGTATGGTGATACGATATTATCAGGTGATTCCCATCCCTATTGTGTGTATATGTATATACATACACACACACACACACACACACACACACAAACACACACATACACACACGACAGATCTGAATGTTTAAACATGGCTTAAAAATGAATTCTGTGTAACGATTAGTAAAGACCTCTACACTAAGTGTTTTTCTCTCTCTTCCTGCGCATTATTTGTAAATATAATTATTAATAATAAATTTTTTTCCCAGTATTTCACAGGTCTGGAGTGTGGACACAAGTTCTGCATGCAGTGCTGGGGGGATTACCTGACCACCAAAATTATAGAGGAGGGCATGGGTCAGGCAAGTTCACATCCTGTCACTAGTTAATGAGCGCGAAATAAACCACTGTTAAAGGTTTTATAATGTGACGTACGAAAGGCGTTCGAGTCAAAGCAGGACTTTTCCGATGCTATTTCTGGTGCCTGAAGATGTAAAAGTGATGTAGACTTCCAGAAGACTTTAGCGACAGTCCGGTGATGAGACTCTCAGCCGCAGGAAAACATCTGAAGGTTTTAAAGAAGCCGTACGTGTGTGAGTGACGATCCCGGGCCGAGACGTCTCAGAGCTCACTGCGCTCGTTCACCTGAACATTCAGAGAGTGGAAGGGACGCGTGTGTGTGTGTGTGAACTGTACACAGACTTGCTCACCCACACCACACACACCTTACAGGAACTCGGCTGGGAGTTATGGCCACGCCCCCTACAGTCCTGATCACGAGTTCCTGGGAGGCCGGGGTTTCAGACGTGGATCAGACAGACGGTGTAATCGTGTCTCTGGTGTACTGAGAGAACTCTCTACCATGATGGTGTCCAAGCTCGAGTGACACACCGAGTGATAAGTGCATCAGTGTAGCAGGAGATTATATGGAGGAATAGAGGGAGTGTTTACTCTCAGGACCGTGGCAATAATAAATCCAGCTTTGACTTGAACGCCCCTCGTAAGATAAACCTAATGACAAAATTCCAACTTTTAATCTCCTGCTATTTATTCTGAATTAATCATTGCTCTTCTTCTTTTAATTGTAAATCCTCAGTACTGCACATGGTCCAGATTTCACAGTCCCTCTCACGGCGGTACCTCGGCACACGAGTTTAATCCGGTCCACAGGCGAGTTCTTGAGGTGAAATTTCGTACTGTGAAGCGCATTGTCCCATAGGAAATCATGTAAATACAGATAATCCGCTCCCAAACATATTACTAATATTACCTACACTTTAATTATATTTTTGTATATTAAAACATTTATAAATGACATGTAAATGAAGTAAAATATGTAATAAATAGATATTGAACCTCACTTAACATTAATTTATGATTCCTCTCGGCAGCGGCTGCTTTAAACACCAATCTGAACGCGGCTCCCTTTACTTGCTACTTGCTCCGTCCCTGATAACACTCTTGTGACTCATGGTGCTGCGTCTTCACTAAACCTTACACAAAAGACTTGTAAACTCTCTTTAGTTGGCTTTACACTGATGCAAACAAGTTTTGAGCGTCTCCCGGACGTACGTCTGACGTTAGCTGGCGTTCAGTGATGTTCGGTTCGGTCACTCGGATACCAAAAATGTTCCGAATGTCGAGGCAAAATTTCAGTTCTTAAGGTTCGTATGCCGAGATACTGCTGTACACTGATACGGTCTTGTCTCACTCTCACTCTCTCTCACACACGCACACACACACACACGCACACAATTATATATATCCTGTGTGTTTCTCTCTCCTTTCCACAGACCATCTCCTGTCCTGCTCACAACTGTGATATTCTGGTTGATGACAACACTGTAATGTAAGTTCTGCTTCAGGATATTTCACTCACTCCATTTAGCATGCATTACCAGTCATGAGTGTGTGTGTGTCTTGCAGGAGGTTGATCACCGACTCCAAAGTGAAGCTGAAGTACCAACATCTAATCACAAATAGTTTTGTAGAGGTACGAGTCTTGACCAACACACACACACACACTGTCACAGCCTTTTTTTTATTAAATTTCTTTCTCCTAACAGTGAAAGTTCAGTGACTAATGAGTGTGTTTTTCTTCTTCTCTCTTTCTGCAGTGTAATAGACTGTTAAAATGGTGTCCGGCTCCTGACTGTCATCATGTGGTCAAGGTTCAGTATCCAGACGCCAAACCAGTGCGCTGCAAATGCGGGAGACAGTTCTGGTAAATATAAATATATATTTTTAAATAAAAATAAAAAAAAGCATCTTCAGTCTGACTCGTTCCTCCTCACAGCACTGGTCCACACTTGCACCGCACCACACTGACCGTAGCCTCTCCTGCCCGCTGTCTAATCCGTGTACCTCTGCTCTCATCTGTTTAGTTTCAACTGTGGTGAGAACTGGCACGACCCGGTGAAGTGTAAGGTGTGTCCATGTCACTGCTCAGCACTGACGCTCTCTCATGCTCCCCAGGTAGAGAACGTGCTTTGCTTATTGTGTGTGTTCTCATGCGCTCTCCTCTCACTAGTGGTTGAGGAAGTGGATAAAGAAATGCGACGACGACAGCGAAACCTCGAACTGGATCGCAGCAAACACCAAGGTACGGCCGGGCGGGCACGGAGACGCCGCCACATGTCACATAAACGGGAGCACTTCCGTCATCCAAATCACTGCTCACTTCTCACAGTCACGTAATGTGCGTTTGTGTATGAACGTGTAAACAGGAGTGTCCCAAGTGCCACGTGACCATCGAGAAGGACGGCGGGTGTAACCACATGGTCTGCCGTAACCAGAACTGTAAGGCGGAGTTCTGTTGGGTGTGTCTGGGTCCCTGGGAGCCTCACGGCTCGGCCTGGTGAGTGCTCTTTATCCGAATTACTTTACGGCTGTACAGTATATACACTGGAGATGGGGACGGGGGCGGGGGGGGTGTTGGTCCTGTATCACCACACTGACGCCTAAATCAGTATTTGGTAAAACGCATTTACATTTTTGCAGTTCCTCTATTAGCCTACAGGTGGTGCACTCTAAACTATTTACACATTGGCAGGAGGACAGCGTCCTGAAAATAAAATAAATTAATAGATAAATTGTCCTGCAGGTACAACTGCAATCGCTACAACGAAGACGACGCCAAGGCGGCCCGAGACGCTCAGGAGGTAGTGTGTACCTGCTTTCTGCAAGGTTTACACTCTGCTAATTTAATGATTATTGATGAATGTTTACAGAGCCTACAGTGGTGTGCAAGCGTGCACTTTAAAGCCTGTCCACTAGAGGGCGTGAAAGTAGAATGAATAACATAACCTGTTTAATACATAACCGCTTATTTGGTGTTAGTCACTCAGACAGGACATTTTGTGAGGTTTTTCTTTTTCTCTTAAAACATGATTGAAGATAATTAACTACCAAAAGCTGCTACTCTTATTTTACTTTACTTTTTAAACAAATAAACTGTTAAACTGTGTTGAAGTGGAGAAAAGAGGACACTGAACCTGATTTTCAGCTTTTATGTAGTGTGTGTGATGAAGTGTAAACCTGTTTGTGTGTTTGGTGGCCAGCGGTCCCGCGCAGCACTTCAGCGTTACCTTTTCTACTGCAACCGCTACATGAACCACATGCAGAGCCTGCGCTTCGAGCACAAGCTGTACGCGCAGGTCAAGCAGAAGATGGAGGAGATGCAGCAGCACAACATGTCGTGGATCGAGGTGCAGTTCCTGAAGAAGGCCGTGGACGTGCTGTGCCAGTGCCGATCCACGCTCATGTTCACCTACGTCTTCGCCTTCTACCTCAAGAAGAACAACCAGTCCATCATTTTCGAGGTGCGCGTTAACAGGATCCGCATCAGCGTCATTCAGATTAGCACCGCTTGCTAATTGATGTAATTGATGAAGCCTTGTTAAGGATCAGAGCGCCGTCTAGTCCGTGTGTAGTTGTGCGAGGAGTAGTGTGAACACTTTGTGTGGTTCTACACTCTGCATTCACACTAAACACCCTGCTGTGTGTCATTCAGAACAATCAGGCTGACCTGGAGAACGCCACCGAAGTGCTCTCGGGCTACCTGGAGCGAGACATTTCCCAGGATTCCTTGCAAGATATCAAACAGAAAGTCCAAGATAAGTACAGGTGAGGCGATCTCTGTCGCTAAAGTGTGATGTCAGTACTAACAGTACACCCCTAACACCATGTGTTCTCTCTCTCTGTCTCCCCGGTCCAGATACTGCGAGAGCCGACGGCGAGTTCTGCTGCAGCACGTGCACGAGGGCTACGAGAAGGACTTGTGGGAGTATTTAGAGGACTGAGGAAGATTCCTCCGATCATAAACTGTCTGTGCGAGGGGGAACCCCTCCGCCGGTCCCGGAAAGAGCTCTCGACCATCTCCACACATCCGCTCCTCACCGCATCCCTTTTCATCCATCATCGTTCTGTTTGTTTTTATTAAGATTCTAAATTAATTTTATTCTAATAAAGAGGTAGCATTATTAAAGATGAAACCCAAACCCCACCCCCACCACCCCCACCTTATGGTCGTATGTCAGTATTGCAGTTTAGTTTGCACCGAGGAACCGCCCTCGTCCCTCCAGCAGGTGGAGGTCTTTATGGAGACTGCCTGAGTCTCAGTAGTAGGGTTGTTTTCTTTCTTCTTTTTTTCTTCTATAGTGTTTTAAAAAGTTTTTTTTTTTTTTAATCAGGTTATCAGGTGTAAGGGCTCAAGCATGGTTTTAGGTGTGAACGTCCAGGCTTAAAGTTTTTGCTTAAGAACAAAAAGCCTTGAGGTGTTGACAGCGTGGTCGTGCATTTCAGTCTGTAAATAACATGCGTGTATGGAACATGGCGTAAGATGCAGTTTCGTTTTTATTTAAAACATTTTTTTTAACAACTATTTATTTTTTGCAGATATTCACCAAACCCCAGTGTGTCTGGGACGGCTGCTCTTTAGCTTCATGTTTTTTTTTCTCTCTCTTTTTCTTTTAACTGCTAGAGGATAGAAATCACATCATATAGAGAGCGGGAGCAGCGTAGCCTTAGAGGTAAAGGAATGCTTTAGAGTGGGAGAGAAAAAGAGATCCCAAATGCACTTTCATACCTTTGCTCTACGATGTAGGTGATAGTTTCTTTAGTTTTGCGTCTCAGTTGCAAGACTCAGAATCGTTTCCACCCCAAGTTGTGGGGGTGTCTTTATTTTCGATACCCCGAGATGGTGACTTCCTGCAGCAACGCAGCGAGTTTGATAACGGGGCAGTAAATCTGAGAACGTTAAGACGACGTCCTGTATTTAAAGCATTGTCTGCAGCCATGAGCTCACAGCCTTCTGTGATTGGCTAGTGTCGCTGTGATTGACAGAAGATCGAAAGCCCCTCCCACCCAACATGCACAGCCACTTTTATCAGAGATTAGATTTCCACCGACATATTCACTTCAGTGCAGAACTAATGACGGAGTGTCGGCATCGACGGGAAGAGCTGTGTACGCGTCGTGTGTGTTTGATCAGCACTGGAGTAGCTGCAGGGACACGCCGACCCACACTGACCTGGTTAGACGTGCTGGACGTGTGGTTGTGTTCCTCATCTGTGATCGCAGTGCTCGTGCGCCTTGCGTGAATTAAACACATAATTCCACCACATGAGTGTTCGCACTGTGCTGAAACAGATAACTGTGTAATCCGTAAGATGATACACTACACACACACACACACACACACACAGACAGACCATAGAAGCTTCTCTAGAGCTTTCTCTCTGATAGATACCGCTCCAGAGCTCACCTTTGATACGTGCGAGGACGCAGATAGCACGACGACGATGCTAGTTAAGATGCAGAACTGCACACGGAGCCCTGCTGTGTGTAAAGTGAGAATACTAACAACGCTAACGCTCACAGAGACGCGGCTCAGGTATCTGACAGGTGTTCAACATGTACAGTGGAGTTTATTGTGAACGATGTAATCAAATGGAGGATTAGTGTTGCTTGTGTTCTTCCAGAATGAAGGTTAGGCATAAGTATTGACACCCCATCCATACCTGGCACTATGATGTAATCATGACGGTACACAAAATAGCCATGATATTGATGTGGTAGGAGATAAAACGATAATGTTAATTAAATAATAATAAGTGATAATAAATGATTAAATAATAAAAAATTAAATGATAAATAGACAAGTTGTGATTAAAAAAAATCGTCATTAAAGCATAAATTAATGCGTGTGCCTTCTGACGGCACACAGTGAGTGCCATGTCCCTAGTTGAATAGCTTGCTTGATCTTAATGCACAAACAAAACAGAATCACAACTTTGATGACTTTAAAATACATATATAATATAATAATGTGATGTGACTGGATCATGGGGTGTGAATACTTACGCCAGGCCCTGCGCTGTGATATGAGAGCATAGGTAATATTGGCGCATGCCTACTGCAAACCAGCTCCTTTAACTTTGGTTATTGAGTTTTGCGAGTCTTTTCCTCATGAGTCCTGTTATTTCCTGCGTTGTCATGCGCACCTGTCTGAACACTCGGCAACCGATTCCCGCCGATCCGTACCTACTCGATCTGTGATCAGGTCTGTAAGATAACCGACAGCTCTGACTAACCGTCATCGTCTCATGAAACTCATGACTTTCTAAACTCTTGACTGGAGTGTACATAGTTTTTTGTGTTTCCCTAACAGCGCCATGGTGAGATGCCTAAAGGACTCCAGTGATGGCTCTACTGGGAGATCTCTTCACCAAAGTGTGAATATTGAGTTGCAAAAGAAAATGAATACTGCCTCCGATGAGAGAAGTGTTCGTCTTCAGTGGCTTTCGTGTGTTATAACCATTCTTACAAATGAAAAATTGTCCTATTTAAATAAATCTCATTCAAAAGTGTTGTTTTCTTTATTCATCAAAGCCATGATTCAAGAGGAATTATCTCAGGAAGCTGTGTGAAGCGGATTTGTTTAGAAGTGAATGAGATTTATCATACTATGGAGTCATGTTTAATAGATTTTCGGTCGGTTTCTCATATGTATTACTAGCGTTAGTACGTGTCGTTGACATTTAAAGAGTTTGTAGAAGAACCTGCTCTTTAATGTAATGAGTGATATAATTATTATTATTATTTGAGGTTGAAGTCCACGTACATGTCTGTGTGTCTCTCTGTACAGCAGAACTCTCTGTCTCACTTATTAATAGACAGAAATCACATTCTGTAAGGTTGAGTATCTGACGCCTTGTTTACACTCAGTTGTACTTCTTTGGTGCTCAGACAAACACACTCCCTGTTCGGTAATCGGAGAGAGAATCACAGATGATAAAACGACTCCAGCGTGTTAAAATTCACTTCTACCACTTCAGGGCTGTTATTTCAGCCAAAGTGAAAATCTGAACTAATCCCAGTCAAAATATTCACTTTATCTTTTCTAATTAATATCTATTGGTGCAGGTGTTTGTTTACACTGAGACAGTAGCGCATTAGTAGATTATTTTACAGTAGATTATTAAATCCCACACATAACTGTTCATAACATCACTTTTACTCAACATTGTGATTTCACTGATGGTGCAGATTAAACTTCAGGCAGAGATCTAAAAGTTTCATTTAATTCTGTCCAGATGTTTTGTTTCTTGTGATGCTGCGACAACATCTGGCTGGGCAGACAAACATAGAAAGAAATTTTTTCAGAGACTGGTTCCGGGTTCTCCAGTGTATGAAGTTATCATTGAAAGAGTTCTGTACAGACAAAACCTCTTTTATTTCTACAGATCAGCAGTATTGTGAGTAGTTTCCTCCTGGGCCAAAGGTTTGACTCCACCCGAGCATCACACGTGTGAGGGTTGGAGTGGAAGAACCCGGAGTGTCCTGATGGGACTCACTGAACCATCAGGTTTGGGATGAACTGGAGGCTTCTCAGCATTACGACATCAGTGCCAAGCACACACAGGATCAACACAAACACAACATGTTGGGCATTCTTCAAGGCATACATTGTGAACAAGACGACTCCGAGTCGACTCCGTTAGGTGAATCTTGAGAATAGAGCATTGATATTACTCTTGATTTCTCAGTAAACATTTCAGACAAGCGATTTTAGTAAACAAAATGTTTTCTTTAAATAATTTTAATATGTATACTTGAGGTAATGCTCGCATTCAGTTTATCAGGAAAGGAAATGATTCATCAACGGAAACGACTCATTTGTACCGAAGCCGAGTCACACATGCGCTGATGCTTTCCGTATTCACTGTTGTTTCGAGAACAACTCATCACATACAGTGCAACGTAAAACGATTTCTTTTTAAAGAGGTTTTTAAAATTCCGTCGTAGTCCTGAGGAAACGATAGAGCCCTGATTCATCTGAGATCCTGGGGAGTCGATTTCTTTGGTGATCCGAGTCAAATGAACCGACTCACGGAGAAGATTCGGGAATTCTTACATTAATTGTGGCGCGAAAGCGTTAAAAAAAAAAAAAAAAACCTAGCAAACACAGTTAGCATGGATCATCACAGGCTAACACCGTGTGTGTGTGTGGAGGGGGGCGGGGGGGATATACTGGTCAGAAAAATGAGATATATAACGACATACAGTATGAGCATAAATAAATAAAGAGACTTCCGGCACTGCAGTGATGCCTCCGCCCACACACACACACACACACACACACTCCTTAGGACGACACTATTCTCTACTATTCACGGTTCATGGCGTTATAAAGCGCAGGGCACACATCTGGTGCTGTGAGGATCAGTGTGTGTGTGTGTGTGTGTGTGAAGATCAGTGTGTGTGTGTGTGTGAAGATCAGTGTGTGTGTGTGTGAAGATCAGTGTGTGTGTGTGTGTGTGTGTGTGTGTGAAGATCAGTGTGTGTGTGTGAGGATCAGTGTGTATCAGTGTGTGTGTGAGGATCAGTGTGTATCAGTTTGTGTGTGTGTGAGGATCAGGTGAGATGTTGTGTAACTCCTGAATGTTCAGATGCTTAAAGCTTCCAGGACGGATGAGTTGTAACCTGGGTTTTATTTGCTAGGAGATGAAGCTCAGCCTCCTGTGGTGTTCCATCTGATCACAAAAACACAGTCTGAAGTGGATCAGCAGCAGGTAAGGGAAACCTTTTGTGTCTGATCTTCTAGGTTTGTGTCACTGACTCCATCCACCCAGCCAGCCATCTATTCATCCATCCATCCATCCATCTATCTACCCATCCATCAATCAATTCATTAATCCATCTAGCCAGCCAGCTGTCCGTCTGTTCATCCATCTATCAGTCAATCCATCCATGTACCAACCCATTAATTCATCCATCTTTAGTAAGGTTGCTGCGATGCCACCTGCTCAGGTGTGCTACTGTGAATATTGTAGGCTGCCTATAAATGAGGTCTGCTCCCAGTGCATTATGGGAAATTCATTTAATGTCTTATTTTCTTGTATTTATGCATTATGGTCTTTCCCAGGAGGCCACAGAGAGCATGAGAGCTGCTGAGGATCAGGAGCACTGCGGCGGTAAGACGCATCACGGCCTGGTCATAACAGCGTGCCGTAGTTGTACGTAGATGCGGTGGCATTTGTGTTGAATCTGTTGCAGTGCTGGACACTCTGAGGAGACACTACCTGTACATCTACAACCTGGTTCAGTTCTTGGGCTTCTCCTGGACCTTCAGCCTCCTGACAGCCAATCTCATCCTGCATGGTCAAGGTGAGACATCGCTTGATATCGAAACTTGATATATGACTACAGATGATGATGATGATGATGATGATAATGTCAAATGGTTGTGGGTTTACCGTCTGTCCATAGAGTAATGTAGAGCTTTGATCTCTAGGTGCGTTGTACAATGCCTTCAGCTCCTGTGCCCCTGTGCTGTACGGCTGTCAGATGCTGGCGCTGCTGGAGGTGATCAACGCCGCAGTCGGGCTGGTCAAGACCCCCGTCTTCCCCGCCATGATACAGGCAAGGCTCTCCAGCTGTGACAGAGCAAAGGAAGCACTTGTAGGACCAACTGAAAGAGTCTCAGTACCCTTATGTGATTCTACACGTGTTCCTGTTTAGAAAAGACCTCCTCCCAGTTGGTGTGATGATGATTATGATGAAGATTTACTCTTTAGCCTCTAGACATGTTAAACTCCAGCGCTTCTGTATAACTCTGTGTGTTGCCGGACGTCACACTGAGAACGCTGTGCTGTGTTTCTGTGCTGGTGTGAAGGTGATGGGGAGGAACGTGGTCCTGTTTGTTGTTTTCGGCAGTTTGCCCGAGATGCAGGAGCGCAGTGTGGTGTTCTGGGTTTTTTACCTGTGGAGCATCTCCGAGGTCTTCAGGTGAGTGAGAACATCTGGAGAAACTTGTGTAGGTGTTCAGGTCTCAAGTTTAAATGTGTATATACACAACAGGCTTGCGTTTCCCGTGCTGAGTCTCGATGCCAAGTTCAGGACGCTGATCTGTCTCCGCCATGCCCTCCTGTACCCCCTCAGCACCCTGACTGAAGGTGAGGAACGTTGTCCTGTGTGACTTTTAGAAATGACCCTCTATCCTTGTTTAATGACTGAAGGGAAGTGTGTCCGTGTGTGTGTCCGTGTGTGTGTCCGTGTGTGTGTGTGTGTGTGTGTGTGTGTGTTTCAGCTGTGGCCGTGCTCCAGTCTCTTCCACTGTTTGATCAGACCAGACTCTTCAGCGTAGCTCTCCCCGAGGCCGTGGGCTTGTCCCTCAGTTTCTCGTTCTCGCTCCGTCTCTACCTCCTCCTCATGTTTGTCGGTGAGACTGAACTCCATCTCCTTGTGCACCAGATCGGTGTGTTTTGCGAGCAGAGTTGTGTATAATGTGTTACTATGTAACGCGTTAGTAATGTAACACATTACATTTTAAATGCATGTACATAAATTTGATTACAGTTACCAATGTCAATAACATTACGTTAATAGCGTTAAAAATCACGTTTTGCGCGGCAGCACCAGTTAACGAGCAGCTTTAATCAACCGTCGGAGAGCTCTGTAGTTTTACATTTGATGCTGTAACGGGTTCACTCTTTTTGCACGGACGGCACCACGGTCACACGGACACGAGACGAGGTCTTACGGGAAAAGGGATGATTTTATTTAGAAAAAACAGGGACGGAGAGGGTTACAGGAGGATGGAAGAGAATAAAGCTGAGGATCTTTAAACTTAAATTTAAGCCTGAGATCAGGAGCACTGCGGCGGTAAGACGCATCACGATAATTAACATTAACTTAACATTAACTGGCGATAATTAACATTAATTATCGCCAGCTGCCCTGACCTGGAGGCCCGCCCCTTTCCGCACCAGGCAGGGGGGGCTACGTAGGGAGCCTACTGAGTGATCGAGGAGCGACAACAGGTTGAGGCGCAGCCCATCACAGGTTGAGGCGCAGCCGATCACAGGCGCAGGCCGGGACAGATATTTACTATTAATTACTAGATATTACTATATTAGTAATTTGTAGTAGATTACGTTTTTTGA
Source organism: Clarias magur (assembly GCA_013621035.1). Lineage (NCBI taxonomy): Eukaryota > Metazoa > Chordata > Actinopteri > Siluriformes > Clariidae > Clarias > Clarias magur. Next base: position 345,081 of record QNUK01000385.1, on the reverse strand, counting down.
GTAACTTCCCCACCACTGGTTGCGAGTCTCATGATCTAGGCGTGTTTTACTTAATTAGCTGTTTTTTTTTTTTTTTTACAGGATTTTTCATCAACATTAGACATCTGGTGATCCCAAGCAGAAGATCCATGCGACTGAAACCGCACACAGACTGACGTTTCCATGGCGACATGGTGCTCTTTAAAGGGCTGCACTCTCTGCATTACAGCAAGTGCAGTAGAACTGTTTTTATCAATAACGTGATTTGCTGTTCTGTACATATAGTCAGTTAATACAGTTTCATGATGGAAAAGATGTCTTTATAATAATAAATGGTATTAATGCTGTCGGCCAGATCGCACATTTATGTGTGTGTTTGCGTTTGTGTGTGTATGTGTGACTGTGTGTGTGTGTGTGTGTGTGTGTGTGTGCACTGATGTGTTAATCTCACACAGAGTGACGTTATACTTTGTCTGAGCGGTCAGTCTGTCAGTGATCATAAACGAGAAGACGTGTGACAACCAGACTGAGGCGGTTATTTATTTACATGGACATGAAATAGTCTGTAACAGAATTTAACACCTATTTATAATTTATTAGTACAATTTACGTAAACATTTTGCATTTCATCTAAATCGGCTCGAGGCTTTGTCCCCCGCAGTACAAGAGCTCACTACGGGAAGAGTCTGCGGACTTTTATGTCTTCAGCCGAGTCCAGCACGCAGGCTCGTCTCTGGTAGTGAGACAGCAGTTTGCGCCACAGCCCGCTGCAGTTCAACAAGTCGCGATTACCTGCGAAAACATAAAGAACGTTCTGTCGTCATCTGCTGATGGCTAAAGTATTTTTACAAATTATCACATTTAAAAGTTTCACATTTAAAGGGCCTCCGTGTGGCGCAGCGGTAAAGCGCTCGCCCTATCATCCGGAGATCGCTAGTTCGATTCCCGGGTGGTGCTGTAACCTCTCGCAGCCGGAGGTCTAGAGAGAGCTGATTGGCCGAGCTCTCTCAGAGGGGAGGGGTGAGAGGTACTTAGTGCTCCCACATTAATCACGGCTCTACAGCCAATCAGGGGCGTCTGTGAGCTCATGCAAGTGGAAGGAGCGGAGAGCGCTGTCCTCCGAGTGTGTTACTCCGCCCCCAACGGTGCGTGAGCATGCCGTTTGAAAAGATGCGGCCGGCTGGCGTCACGGGGTTCGGAGGAAACACGTGATAGTCTTCGGCCCTCCCGGCTGAGTGGTAGTAGTAGCCTTAATGTGGGAGCCCCCTAGTGACGGGGAGGAATTGGACACGACTAATTTAGGGAAAGATCCCCCCCAAAAAAAGTTTCACATTTAAAACATATAAGAAATGCTTTGAAAGTAAACGTTGAACAAAATGTTTGTTACATTACATCTTCAGTTTACTTCATCAGGACACAAAAATATTACATTGTAATCCTGATATAAAATTTGGGTGTGTGTCTGCACACTGTGACCTGGATACTGAAGTCTTCATCTATCTGTATCGGACTGTCTGTGAAATCAGAGACATTTCAGGTGGGTGTTTTCTTTGTTGTTGATTTTGTTTTACCCAGAATGCAGAGTCCGTCCTGAGCGCGCGTGATGGCCACGTTGACCTGGTTTGGGTCCGTGATGAAGCCGAGTTTCTTCTTCAGCCATCCTTTACTGATGTACGACTCTTTTTCTTTCTCAGAAAGTGGACACGATCGAACTGTAGAGAGTATCACATAACGCCACTCGCTTCCTACAAACACACACACACACACACACACACACACACCCTATATTACCATGCATATATAGGTACATCCCAATAAATTAGAATATCACCAATACTTGAATCAAAAAGTGAAACTCATATACCGGAATATACAGATTAATTCATTCTTTTTTATAAAATGCTACATTAGTTTTATACCAGATTTAACAGATGCTACAGCTTCCAAAAAGTTAAACTTTTGTCTTATCAGTAGAAGGAATATTTGCCCAGAAGCCTTTGGGGATAGTATTATGTCCATTACATCATATCTGCTTAACCTGACTTAATAGAGTTCACTAAATTAAAAGATAACAGCATCATGATCACTGTGGTAATGTTTCACTATTTTAGATTGACTGTTTCAATCCACAAAGTGTACATACTTTAAATCAAATATATATTTTTAATACTGTTCACACACAGGTGTACTGTGGTACATTTTCAGCAACCGTAACCGTAAAGTGTGTTCCAGTGGCACTGAGATGAGTTACCATCTTACAGAGTAATTCAGTACCGCAAAATCTTTTTACAGTTAAGTTCGCTCAGTTGGACACCCTTGATCCTGGTCAAGGAAGCAATAAAACCTGCCTCACTTGGACTTCTTTCAATTCTTTTACTGTTGTAAGAAATTTAAAAAACCACTAAGCATATTTTACAACAGTATGTACAACTTTCATCACAGAACAGACGGATGTAACCAGGATAGAATGAGAAGTAATGGATCCTAAACTAAGGGCAAATCCATCAAATCTCTAGTTATAAGAAAGAGCCAAAGCCTTTGAAGCCACCACCCTGAAACGCATATCCTAGTGTTTCAGGGTGCTGGTTTCAAATAAAACATCACATTGAAAAACAACACAAACACTGAATGTCGGATGTTTGGAGGGGGAAAGCATTATGGACAGATGAACCTAAGCTCTTATCAAAGAGAAGATTTTTGAGGAGCAGAACAAATATAAAAAGATGTTAGAAGAGAGCTGGCTTGATGCTATCTGTTGGCAAGAACAGAGTCCTGGAGTCCTGCTTCTGGTTGGAGAGCCTCCAGGAACAAACTGGACTCCATTTAGTTTAAACACATCTCCTGTTATACTGAACTTCCAGTCTTACACATTATTATGCTGATCATTCTCTGCTCTCCGTTATCACCCAGATGAGGATGGGTTCCCTGTTGAGTCTGGTTCCTCTCAAGGTTTCTTCCTATTACCATCTCAGGGAGTTTTTTCTTTGCCACCGTCGCCCTCGGCTCGTTCATCAGGGACAATCTTATCATTTTGATTCATACACATTGCATACAAACTTACTTCTTTTGATTGTGTAAAGCTGCTTTGCGACAATGTCAATTGTTAAAAGCGCTCTATAAATAAAAATTGAATTGAATTGAACTTCAACTTAAAAGAGAAACCCCTAGGTCTGAAGGCTTCAGGGGTCTTTAGGGCAGCAGTGGACTGGATGGGAGGGAAAAGCCAAACTTGTATGCGGTGAATTCAAGAAATGGGGAAATTTCCTCAGAATACCTTAACTACCTAACAGCTGGAATGCCTGTCAGGCTGTAACACTACAAAGGGAGGATTATTTAATTAGTGCAAAGTTTGAAGAGATAAAGTTTGAATTCAAGCAGAAATAATCATCATTGCTCACTTTGCCAATGGCTTGACTCTCTGTTCTCTGTTCCTTCTGTTCCTATGATAATTTTTTTTTTTCGATGAATAAACCTGCGATTTTTTTTTCTCAGAAAATTGAAAGTGATTCTAAACCTTTGAACAGTGGTGCATGTTGTGTGAAGTACTGATTAAAACCCACCTTGGCTTTTCATGATTGTACAAACGCTGACATCCTGAACAGCCTGGTTTTTCCTCTGCCCCAACATCTCCTTGATTTTACACATCTGCGCGTTGTAGGGGGTGAGAATGGCGATGTCCTCTGGTTTCACTCGAGACTGACGCACTAACAGGTTTGCAACCCGGACCTGATTTGTGTAACAGGAGAATGGTGATGAGCCAATTTGTTAGCATAGTTGCTAACACTCTTCTTATAAAGAATTTTGCCCCAGTTAATGAAAGTAGCTTTCACTCTGTTTACCGCTTGCTCCGCCTCCTGTTCGTTGGCGGCTGAACGTTCATTTCCAGCTGCTGTGGAAACGACTAAACTGATCTCCTCTCCTTCAACGTGACCGAATAGGATGGCAGTCGGGGCGTCGTTTCTGTCGAGTAAAAGGCAGGTTCTCCGCTTGGGTCCAGTCCTCAGTTTCCCTCCGTAAAACTCCTCTGAAGGGAACTCACAGATATGCTCATGCTAAAAGAGACAAAAGCTTGATTATGTTTATATTAAAGGGGTGAATTCATTGACAGTACTTATGTTTGTGTATCCTTTTACCATTCTGTACTGTGTGTCCAGCATCAATGCCCTGTCCATATATCGCTCAAAGAGGGACTGATCCATGCCAAGCTCCTTCACACGGGCACATGTCACGATTGGCCGGATCTGTTTGTGATCGCCCAAAAGCACGATCTGTAAAAAAGAAAAATAGGTACACATAATCTAATACTATAGTTTCATGCTTTAATAGACTATAGCATTGTCTAAAGAAGAAATCTGAAGATGTTCACACTTAATTCAGGATATACAGTAGGGTGAACACTGGACACAGCATGTTCTCACCTGCTCGGGTTTATGTGAGACTAAAGGAATGAAGGCTTCTGGTTCTGTGGCCATGGCACACTCATCGATCAGGATCTGTCGGAAGTCCATGGTCTCCATCAGGATGGGCTTCAGAGCAGTCGAGCAGGTGCACAGGATCACATCATGCTTCTGGAGTTCATGCTTCTGAGCCTCCCTCAACACCTTCTTGTAACTATATACATGGTTTTATTATTATCAGTATATTTTTTCTTTACACACACACACACACACACACACACACTCAGGAACTTAGGAACTCAGTACATTTTTAATCTAGGTTGAAGTTAAATACCTGTTAAATAAATAAATAAATAAATAAATAACCTGTTATCTGTTAACTCAAAGTTTTTTAGCGCTCAAACAGAAAAAGCAAAAGGCTGCTCCTAATTTCATCCTTTGGGTGCAGAAAATGGGCCAGCTCCAAAAAAGTATACACAGAATCCTTGACACAGCACAAATGACCGATTTGGCATTTGGTCAAATGTCAAATTGGACCAAAAACCAACATCATTCAGTCAACTGGGATGAGCACAGCATCACATCTGAATACCCCACTGTTTTAGGTTCTGACTGGCTGTCAACTAACACTCTCCAGAAATCATGAAAAAAAAAAGGTCTGCTAATATTTTGGAGCCAAACATGTCTCTCTTTGCCACTTCACGGATGTACAACGTCCTGAAACGCAGAGAGAAGTGGAAATCCCTGAACCAGTCTCTGAACTATCTGAAGTCAGCTAGCTCCAGGGTCACCCAGTTATCTCCTCATTTCTCTTTGGACTAAGCCATTGCCCTCCTGGCAGGCTTGATGTCTACATTTGCCTGCCCCCATCACCCAGCCATAGGAGAATATTATCGGTTTGCACTTGTCCTATTCACCACAGAACAGAACAGGTAAGGGACCAATGGACTAAAAAAAAATGATTCATGAAATGTATGCAGATTTTTGGTGTCACACCTGTCTGGATTGAAGTTAACAGAGAATTCCAAAGAAGCAGCTCCAGCTTCAGTGGTATTGCATAACAAAATAACAAAAAATACATGCAACACAAAAACAGACTTTCATAATAATCTTCTTTACCTTTCAATGGTAAACTCCATCCCGCTGTTCTCAAGTCGGTTTATCTCTGCTGAGTGGGGGTTGTCAGAATGTCGTACCAAGTGCATCAAAGAGATGCCTCTGTAAAACAGCAGAAAATGGATTTTAATCACAATTTCAGGTTAACACAATTTTCAGTTTGGTTGAGGCTCAAAAAGTCTAAAGATAGTCTGTGTTATTCATTAAACAGTTCTCTTTGGTGTGAGTGTTTCTCCCAGTTTCAGCTGTCAGCTAATTATTTGAATCTGAAGAAGAATTCCAAGTGTCTCCTCCTTCTATATGATGCTTTGTCCAGTGGACCAGTTCCACTGGCAGGAGATGGTGTGATGTTGCCACCACCAAGTTAAACAGCTCCTACAGTGTTCTTCACTCCAAACATGCCACTGGTCAAAACTTTCTTTGGTCCAGGGGCAGCCTTTTTTGATTATTGGACAGCAGCCTTTCAGTCCATGGTGAAGAAAAACTGGCTTGATTGTAGACAGTAACACAGTTATTTCCGGCCATTTCAAATTGATGGCAAGTCTGTGCACTGTTAATTCTTGGTTTATTTCTGTCCATTTGAAGCAGTTTTGTCCCAGCTTATTAAAGTGGCTTCACCTCCCAATAAAGTACTTATAGTGTGTACAAAAGTGACCTGATCTTGAAATCCACACTTGTTCAGAACTGGCTTTCCATTCCCTCCTCTAAAATGCTGTGACCGTGTCGAGTTGTCGATGGCGTGATCATGGAGAAGGGACCAATTTGCCTTAATGTAGTCCTTTCCCAGTGATGTCAGCCATAACATTACAATGCAAACCATTAAGCCCAGTATTGTGTAGATTTCCCTCGTTCCCCGGAGGTGCTCTGACCCCTCTGGGCAGGGCCCCTGGGGATGTGCTGTGTGTCTGGCACCAGGATGTTGGCAGCTGATCATTTGGATGCTGGGGAGGCCAGGTTTGGGCCTTGTGCTCTTTGCCTGCTGGGCCCTGTGTGCTGTGGCCTGTGGTGCACTAGGTGTTCTGGTGCTTTTCTTTTGTGGCCAGTATTGCCTTTTCTCTTTGCCAGAGATTTCTGCGATTGGCTTTTCTGTGGGATCAAACATGACCGTCTGGCCTGTGGTCCCTGCGGGTATGGGTGAGCCTTGGGGCCCCATGATCCTGTCACCAGTTTACTGGTATAGAATTCATAAAATAAATAAATCAATGTCTGTACTTTGGTCAGAACTAGATCTTCAATGATGCAGTATCTTTACGTTTCATATATTGGAGGACCTGAAAGCAATCCCAGACATTTTTCTGTCTTGTCTGTCTGTTTGTATGTCTGTCCAGCCAGATTTTATCATGGCATCACGCAAAACTGGCTGGACAGAGTTTCATGAAACTTTAGCAGTAAGTTAAAACTGTACCATAAGTGAATAAAAATGTTAAGTAAAAGTGATGTTACAAGCAGTTATGTGCCAGATTATGTCACGCCATCTCACTTTTTTATTTTTTCTAATTTTAGTGTGCTTTTTCCCTCGAGGTGGTTATGGGTATATGAACAGAGCCAATCAATGCGATAGTTTACCGTGTATAGACATGTATATAGAGTATGACACAGAAAGGCCCATAATGCACGTACAAGCTGCAAAACTCCTCAAGAAACTAAAACAAAGGAGTGACATAGCATTCATTAATTAGAACCTCCTCCTCTTTTCTGTGTATTAATAAGTTAGACGGAGAGTTCTGCCATACAGACAGACAGACATGTGCGTGGGCTTCAACCTGAAATAATAATCATATCACTGATTACATTGAAGATCAGCAGATTACTTTTAGATTGAACCTTTTAACTATTTACTTACTCTAAACTAATATAAATAATTTAGGAAGAAAAATTACTTGAGTGCTTCCTTTGGCTTCTCATCACGAAGGGCTCTGCGACAGAGTTTTAGGTCACTTCCAGGATACGGGTACTCTAGCATTTCCATCTGATCACAGTAGATCCGAAGAGGCTTAAGGATCCCTTTTAGCTTTAACAGCTGCTCTGTCGTACAGTAAAATATTATTTTTATTTTATTTTATTGATTTCCTTAAAAGATTTGTCAAATTAAACCCTCAAATACTGACTTTCTATAGAATACTATAGATTATGAGTGAGGAAACAACATGTATGTTATAGGAATACTGAAAAACCTGGCCAAAAAGGTGTAAATGTAACGACCCATACATTGTAGAATTGGAAAGCAGAAATATTCCTTAATAAGTTCACAGACAAATTGACACACCTTAAGCAGGTGTAGGGAGGGGGGCGGGGTTAGGAGTGAGGGTCAACATATTTTTTTTATATTCTGTATGTGTGTATCTCTGCCAGCTTGCAGTCACAATTCACCTGCCACAATATCTACAGACTTGTTGGAGGGACCGCAGTACAGGATGCCACGCTTCTTGGGTTTTTTCTCATCTAGTGTTGGTTTTGTTGAATTCTTGAGAATTTGTGCTTCATGACGTTTGTTCATCATGTAAAACTGATATGTGATATAAACCCCAACTACAGTTTTCCCAGTACCTGTTGAATGGATAGATGTTAGAATTTGCTACAGATCACTACTAAGACTGTATTTGTTGTCAATTTCTCTACAAATGTGTACCTGGTGGTCCTTGGATCACAGTAAAAGGATTGTTCAAAGCCTTCTGCACAGCTGTTTTCTGACTTTCATTTAAGGGTGGCAGGTCCAGGTTGTAATCCATGACATCATCTGCTGGCTCTAGCTCTTCAGTTGTATCTGGTGGGATTGAACATGAACGCAGTGCTTTAAGTGATTTCGTGTTTACACAGTTTTGAAATATAATTCCAAAGGAAAGATTTAGTTCAGATCAAGCTTACTGTAAACATCGAAAATGGTCCCCCTTGCAATGCTCTTCACCAGCTCATTAGCTTTTTTAATATTTTCTATGGCATGTTCATATTGCCTAAAAAATCAATACATTATATTTTTTACTCTTATTATTATCAAGTACAGTGGAACCTTGGATTGCGAGTAATGTGGTTTACGAGTGTTCCGCAAACAAAAAAAAGCAAAGATTTTTAATACATTTTGAATCGGAAACCAAGCAAGTATTAGTTTACGAGCGCCGAGTATCATGTATCATGCATGCGACTCTTATTTTCACACCGAGCGGCAAGTGATCACAACTGAGCCAAATTGTGGGTAATCGTCTCCCCTGCTCCCCTGGGTCTTAGTGCTCGTCTCTTACTGGTATAATCAACGTCTCCCTCTCCGATTCATCGTGTCTCATATGTGTGTGTGCGTGTAATTTGACACCGACACACACACACAGACACACACACACACACTCTCTCGGCTTCACACATGCACACGCAGACACACTTTCTTCACACAGAAAACTCCGCTCTGTCAGGATTCTTTTCAAAGGTAAGGTGCTGGTTCATTTGTTTCATAATTTTTTTTACTTTACAGCAGTGATTTCATTAGTATGCGCTCACGGAAGTGTCATTAGACAGATTTCTTTTTTCCCCCGTTAAAACAGTGCTTCCATTGTGTGTGTGTTTGTTATGAAACTTAAAAAGCGAGGTGGGAGGAGTGAGGAGGAGTTTTACTGTGTAAGACGAGGCGAGGGAAGGGGCTAATTCCACACACACACACACAAATACACAGCGCCTGCCCGCACAAACGGAAACACTTATCTGTCTGGAATTATTTTTTTTTTTAAGGTAAAGTGCAGGTTAATTAGTTTTCTTTTTACTTTCTATATTGTATTACTTATTTTTCTGTATTATTTTTTTTGGGGCTGTGGAACGAATTATTTGAGTTCTCATTATTTCTTATGGGAAGGTTTGACTTGGTTACCGAGTGTAGCCCGCTTCCAGAACGAATTATGCTCGTAATCCAAGGTTCCACAGTATATTATTTTGTGCAAAAGATCAAATACAAGATTTTGAGATGGTATATAACATACACGTATGGGATTTTCTTTGGAATTACTTCGACAGTAAACTTTGTGTCTTTCTCTTGAAGTGTACATGGAACGTCCAGCATATTTTTGGAGTTTATTTGGAAATATATTTTGATATTGGTTTTATTATCCGTATTTTTATTTCCTTGCTTTTCTTCTTGGGATTTGATGGTTCTACCATGTGCGACCCATGTGAAGGGCAGTGCATTCTGCAAGTCAGAGAGACTAGAGTCATTGCACTGTGTTGCTTCTGTCGTTTCCTCTTTTTTAGCATATTGATCCCTGAGTCTGAGACAGAGGTAACAGTTTGTTAGATCAAATTCCAGAGACCAGTCTTTCGTCTGTGTTGGCGTCATCTTAAAGTAACCTTTCAGAGACGTGTCTGTGATTCCCGTCCATTTTATGCTCACATCTTCAAGAATCACACTGTTATTTTCTTCTACAGCATTGTAAGCCGTGTCCATTTGACACAATTTCCCCCAAATCTTCTGGTACTCCTTATAATCCTTGTACTTTGTTTTTGATGGATGACATACTGTGCCATCTATGGGGGTGAAACACTTGATTGGGTTCCTTGCATGCTCCAAACAGACCTCAAAGGAAGGACTGAGAGTGAGGAGGTTTACGGCAGGAAGTGTTGCCCCATTGACAACTTCTGTGCCAAGCTGCACTTGGAGCACTTTTTCAGACTTGAGTTCCATCGTCCATGCTTTAAAATGCTTCTGCTCAGTCGGGCAAGTTTCTGACATTATTACATTATACTTTTTCTTTCTTTCTTCTTCTTTAACATCTCGAAGGCACTCGCTGACCTTACCCCAGTCCTCACCTTTAACTGCAGATATCATTCTTATCCAGTTCTTAACCGAGATCAGGATTATATTTTTGCTCTCTAACACTTCAGGTTGTAGCTGTGGCTTGATGGAATCATTAAATGAATACACTCTTCTCTTCCAGGTAAGAGTGCAGAATTGGGCTTCAAAGTTAAACGCTGGCTGCTCTACCACTTTGAGGTTCCTGTATTCAATCTTCAGCCCTGATAATCTGTCAAGTGGAACTGAGATGATAAATTCATGCTCTTTTGGAGAAATCTGGTCCACTACTGCCACTTTGGTCACATCTCTAGAACTAGATTTAGTTGCATTGAGCAATCTTAACGACTCCGAATCAAAGTCCTCAGTAGAGTCAAATTTGTCACAAAAATGATCAATTTCTTCCTTTGTGTAATCCGGGTCTAATTGGTGCTTATCAGAGAGCACGCTATGGAGAAGCCTCTGAATAACCAGGTCCAGATAGCGTCTCATAGGCGATGAGGCCCTAGTGTATGCATTTAGCTGCAGGTCATAATGTCCTAATCTTGAAGAAAAGTTAGAGCATGATCTCAGGATAACAGCTTTGTTTTGAATTTCCTTGAATTCCTTGGCCATGTGACGTAACGTAGGATGGATTTCGTCATTTATGATAAGATAAACCAGCTGGTGATAGTCTCTTTTCTGTGCCAAGGTTTCCATGTGCTCGAACACAGGTCTAAAGACATGAATGAACAACTCTTTGGCTTCTTCACATTCTGCCTCTGGAACATCACATATTTGTGAGAGGTACGGAGACAGTGGCAGTAGGGGAGAGTATTTTCTTTTAAATGACTCAAGCAGTTCAGGATCTGGCTTGAAGTGGCACCTCAGTGGGGTGAGATCTCTTGTTAGGTCTTTGGAAATTAGTTTTTCAGCCACTGCATTGTTGTAAAAAATCATTAGCTCGTCTACCATGCAGTGGGCCCTACTTCGTCCATGTCTTTGGCCATTGCTCCAGCGTCCTTCCAACCTGAAGTTTCTAAGTACCTTGGTAAAGCAGTAGGCGACAGCAACACAGTCTTCTACACTAGAAAAGTGTAGAGGTGCCTGGTTATCACCTGAACAGCGCTCTTGTATTATCTTGTCTGCTTCCTCATACGATAGCCGTCTGTCAGATTTGATAACAGAACGAGTAAAATCACTGGACTCTATCATATTGGTGGCCTTGTTAATCATTATTTTCAAGGATATGGTCTTACGTTTCTGACCTGGGAGCAAGCTCAGACTATTATTGCTTGATTCTCTGGAAAGCATGAATGCTGTGTTTGCTTTCAAATGTATATTGTGAAATGTCCTACCTTGCTTTTTTGCAAATGTATCCTCCTTACTGCCTTTCCTGATGTAACTAGCTACATCAGTAATGTGAATAGCAATCATATATTGTTCCCCATGGTCACTCAGACTGAAGGCATCATCCAAGTCTTCTGCATCACACGAGTCTATGGTGAATGTTGGGTTTTTTTCTTCATTTTCCTCTTGGTCACATTTTGGTTGAAAAGGAGGAGGAGTGTCTTTGATGCCATATTCTAGTTCCAGAAGCACATTATAATACTCCTTCTGTGAGATAACATTTGTAACTGCTCCAAGAGGATACTGATGAGTCTTTTCCCATTTCAGCACCTTGACCACTAAAAGCTGATCCTCGGCCATGTCTATAGATCTCTCAGAGAAATAGTGTCCATCCTTTGGATTGAACTTTCGTATTTCTATTTTGTCCTGGTGTTTTTTCAGAATACATATCCTGGTCATGTTTTTCTTGACTGGCGTAGCTAGTTGTTTATGTCCCTCCATCCTGCAGATAACGGTGCAGCTTTTTTCAGATCTATCCAGCAACCCTACTACTTTCCCTTTCACCGATTCACCTCGATTAGGCTGCCAGGTTCTGCTCAAGATCTGAACACAAACCTCATCTCCAGGAAAGGATCTGCCCACAGCATCTCTTCCACTGATGCAGATGGTAGAAGTCGGATCGTTGAGAGGTTTGGCGTATGCCAGATCGTGTCTCTCCATTTTGAGTTTACAGCGTACGTATTCATGAGGTTTGGTATCCAACATTTCTTGTAGTTCCTCCTGACTGTGCTCTTGTTTAAACAGAGGCTCCCAGTGAAAAGCTCGACTGGAGAACTTGAAAAGGTCCTTGTGGATTTCTGAAGCTTCATCCAGAGTTGTTCTGTCACCAAACCATCCATTTGCATTTTTTTGATACATTTTCTTCTTGTCCATGGTTTATTCTGGAAGTTCACAAAAGACAATTCAGATTATTGCAGCCTGCCACCAAATATATAAAAATGTTCGTTCAAATGTATGTAACATTATATTTTTATGTCAAAATGTTATGTAACACATATGCCCTGCGATCAGTCTTCTGGGATAGGATCCACCAACGCCACCCTGAATACAGGATAAAGCATATAGATATATAGGAAACTGCTGTTTGTGGATTACTTCTTTTAAATGACTCATCCTGAATGTTTATACAGAACACAAACTTACCGCACACATGACACGGGTCTAGCAAAACTAATTAATCATGCAACAGGTGTTTGAAATCAGAAACCGAGATAGATTCAGACAATAATGAAAACAGCATGGTCACACACACACACAGAGAGAGAGAGAGAGAGAGAGAGAGAGAGAGAGAGAGAGTCTTTTTTTCTCTTTTGACTAAATTCAGTACATTTGATAAGTTAAGTAAATTTGAAGGCGAGTACTTTGGTACCTTTAGTCAAGTAGAAATTTAAATATATGAACTTCTACTTTTACTTGAGTAATACAGTGGAACCTGGGTTTATGAACACCCCTTACTGAACGACCAAAAAATTTGCATCAAATTTGTCCCTGTATGTGAACTCCTCCGTGGAAAACAACCCTGAAACCGCCATCACAAGCTGCTGCTATCAGCTGAACAAAGGCTTGAGTGTGTCGCCCAGCATCAGTGTTGCTCAGTTCGTGGTCACAAGTGTGATGTCCAAGCCATTGTCGAGAAGGATCATCTGAACAAAACTGTGACAATTGTGTAGGTCAGAGAAAACAAATCTCTCTGGACAGAGAGGCCAAGAAACAAAAAAGAGAGAGTCCCCAATGACAGAGAATTACCCAGTGTTATTATGGAAGGGGAATCTCCATCCAAACACTAACCTCCTCCCCACCAAACACTAATCTCCTCGCCACCCATCTTCCTCTTCCCTAAGAAGGGGCCATGAACAGTACATGTACATGTAAAAATGAACTGTTTGCGCTCTCCTGTATAGTTCTTTGTTATATATTAAGTGCTGTATTATTTCTGTATAATTAAGGCTTTTTCATACTTTGTTTTATATTTTGTGATATAAACAATGAATCAAAAGTTAAATATACTGTAGTTATAGTTTTTATAGTATAGTTACAGTATAGTTTTTATATAGTAATTGGGAATGGAATAATTTTATTGACATGTATTCCTATGGAAAAAAAAAAACTGAATCGGTCTATGATTGGAATACGATTCATAGGGATACAAGTAAATAGAACTAATACGGTCAGGATCCTGTCTCTCTGTTTTTTTTTTTTTTTCCACAAGAAGAGTTTGACTTTATATTCAAACCATTCTTGTGGAACAAAAAACAGAGAGAGAGACATTTATACCACTTATATAGTACATTTGAAACAGTGGAGAAATGTTTGTCATTCAGTCTCATTCTATTTGTTCCAATTGGTAAAGTAAAAACTCACCAGTGACAAATAACTTCACAACAACAAGCACAAGCCAGACGAGGACTAATCACTGAGTATATTATACTCCTTCATCACTTAAGGAGTATGATATACACTGAGCTAATTACACTGTAATGTAACTTAGTCTTCCTAATACAATATAGCATTCTGTGCTTAATAACTCTCTGCAACAAACTACCCACAATTACTTTTTTTAAATCCCCAACATATATGTCTAAGCTTTACTTACCGCTCTTAACAAAGACACTGCAACTGCTCCAGGCTAAGGAATCCACACACCATGGCCTCGCTCCACCCTCTCCAGGAAGGTGCACATGACTTTCCAGTTCATAATAATCAGAGCTGGTGAGTTAATTTTAGAATTATGTCAACATTTACATGGAGTTTTGTTAAACAAATGTTGAGATTTGATTTTTGGTTTTGCCTGTTCAGGGTGTTAAAATTGGCAGATTTAAGTAATAAGTGAAATAAGTGAAATAAGTATTGGGGTCAGGGGCAGTTGTGTCTTTAAACACGAGCAAATGAGGGATAGAAAATATGGACTGTAGAAAGCTTCTTGTTTTGAAAAATGCTTTTGGATATAACCTGGTGTAAACGCATGAAAATTTAAATGAAAAAACTAATTTGATATTTGCCTCCACTTAAATTGGATTTGTACACTATGTATAAGATTGGTGTGTGTTCATGTATTTACAGTAACCACAGAAATGCTTGTGATTACCTTTCAGGAATCGTAAGCTAACAGGGTGGAGTCGCATTGCTCATTGCTAAATAAACACGGAAACAATTTTGTGATCACCATTCAGAAAATGAAACCTAACAGAGTGTTTCGATTCTGTAGCGAGTCACATGGCACGTTGCCAAATATGCAGATTAAAAGATTAGTGTGCGATTAAGGGATTGTTTTTTCAATAATGGAATCTTGAAGACACAATGTTGATGTAAATGGATCTCCAAAACAGTTTTTTTTTCTTTAAATAAATCTTTAAAACTGTCAGGCTAACCCCTAGAGGGTGGCTTGTGCCCTAAGACTCCTTTTGTTTTGGGACTTCATTTCCCAGAGTGCACCTCGGTCAGTTGATGGAAAGACGTCACCTCAACCCAGGGCACCGACCAATCAGCACTGCCATGATTCCCTTCACTAGAGGCGAACCACCAGATGAGAATGAAACGTAACGCAAGTAAACAAACAAAGCTTCATACCTTGCTGAAAACTGGTGCTCGATTCATGACTAAACCGTAAGATTTAGCCCAAGGCTCTGCTCTTGTGACTTTCTCAGTTATAGTAAACCTAAACAAAAGAACTCCATTAACTTTAACAGTCTAAACTATTCATGTGTACTGTATGTGTGTGGGGGTGAATGATTTAACTAGCGTAGTTTCATGTAGTTTCATGTATCGTAGATTAGTTCTTCTAATTCTTGTTTCTTTATAAAGAACTGTTGTCTTGGTCATGTATTTTAAAGTTTAAACATTTGCCCAGATCTTACGTCACCTTGCTCATAAATTGGTAAATATCTGATTTTGTGTTATCATCGTCGGCCGCGGGATAAACAGAATTGGTAAGATACACTAAATTGTGCTAAACGCTGGACGGATAGATGATTAAGTGTATGAATTCATAACTGTATACATTTTGTTCAGTTTAATCAAATTAAATCGAATCGTTAAAGATTCGATTCACCTCTAATCCAGAGTTGAAACCCTACATTTTAATGGTGGAGAATGCGTTCAGCATTGTGTCCACATTAAAAATACTACAGAGACTTTGTGCCAGAACTGCAACGAAGAAACCCACAGAAGAAGTTCCAGAGCGCCGTTGGTTACCAGGCAACCAAGCCTCACCAAAGGGCTTTCCTGAAAGACATCATTTCAACCACAGCACCAACCAATCAGCAACGTCGTGATTCCCTTCGCTGGAGGCGAACCATAAGAACGAAACGTAACGCAAGTACACAAAGAAAGCTGCATACCTTGCTGAAAGATGGTGCTTGTTTCATAACTAAAACTGTAAGATTAAACCCAAGACTCTGCCCTTGTGACTTTTTTTGGTCTAGTAAACAGTACTAGATGAACTTCACTAACGTTCACCCTGCAAACTATTGGTATGTTTGTGTGTGCGTATTTTCAAGTAGAATAGTTTCATGTATCGTAGATTAGTTCAAATAAATTCTTGTTTCTTTATAAAGAACTGTTGTCTTGGTCATGTATTTAAAAGTTTAAACATTTGCCCAGATCTTACGTTACCCTGCTCATAATTAGGTAAATGCCAGATTTTGTATTATCACCATCGGCTGCGGGATAAACAGAATTGGTAAGATACACTAAATCATACTAAACGCTGGACGGGTAGTTGATAAAGTGTACGCTATAAATTTTTTATTCAGTTTAACAAAATTGACCCGAATCATTAAAGATTCAATATACCCCTGACCCAGAGCTAAACACTACATAATGAAGGTAAATAATGACGCGGCAGTCATTCTAAGTCAACTTCACATAAACCCTTAATATTGTTACAACCCGCAACATGTTGGTCGCTGTGTGTGTTTTATGTGTCTGTGTTGCTGTGCTTTGTCGCGTGTGTGTGTGTGTGTGTGCGTGTGTGTGTGTGTATATTGTATCCAGGTCGCGCGCCGATCCGGATCCACTCCAGATTTTCCAACTGCCACTACACCGGCAACTGCCTGACCTTCCACACGTGCGCTTCCGCCCTGAGTGACGTCATCAATCAGCGGACCAATTATAAACCGGAGAGAGACGCGGGAACGGGGAGGCGTAGTGTTGGTGGTTTTGGAGAGTTTGGTTGTGATTGTGAATGTTAAAATTGAATTGTGTATTCTGGCTTTTGACTTTTGGCTTCCATTTTGACTTTGATTCTTGCTTTGTCCTTTTGGATTGTCTGCTAGCTCTTTGTAAATACTGTTTGTTTGTTTGTTTGTTTGTTTGAATTCACTGTATGTTTGTGCACTCACCGGTAGTAGGGGTGTGGCTGCCCCTTATTTTGGGGAAAGGGCTTTTTGTTCACTGTTTTTGGTTTAGGAAGAGAGGGAAGGCATCTGTATATTTGTTTGTGTTTTGTTTGCTAGGTAAGCTAGCTGCTAAAATACAGATACCTTTTTGATTATTATTTTGGCCTGGGTCCACCCTGAAGCTAAGCCTGGTGTTGTGTATGTGTCTTTATTTGCATGTGCTATTGGTCAAGCAATACAAACCTCACTTGTTTGTAAATTACCATATCTGTCTTGTTCTTTGTTCCATTACACCACTGTGTCCCACATTGAACATACAGTTTAAAATTTGTCACAGGGCCGCGCTCAGGCAGGAGAAGACAGGCGACAGAGGACACGGTTATGCAGGTGAAATTAGTGTTCCTTTTATCTTCTTAAATTTTTAAGTGTTGGTGGCACACGCACACATATGGGATTACTCAGAATGGGGATTCCGTGGAGGAGAGAGAGAGAGGGACGAACAGAAGATGCAGCCCCCTCGATCTAGGGAGACGGCGGCTCTACTCGGACATGGCGGCCGGCGGCTCCGTGAAACGGCAGGGAAAATGAATCAGGTATTTTGTCCACATTAAAATGTTCTAACATTATGTAATAAAACCCTTATAGATATTGGTGGAGAATGCGTTGGGCATTGTGTCTGCATATTAATGGTGAACAATGCCACAGTCATTCGTTGTCATTATCATGTAAACCCTACAAATACTAATAGGAAAAAAAATAAAAAATTCTGGTTCATTAGCTTTACGCAAATGATGATAAAGAAACCAATCTGTATCTTTGGTTTAGTTAATATAAAAAATGACTTTTTAAAATTTATTATTTGTATATCATGTTCTAAAGACCTGCTTAGTATCACTCCTACAGAGTTTGGTGCCAGGATGCCTGATGTTGCCTGGCACCAGACCACCTTCATTCAGGATTCAAGATTCAAAAATGTTTTGTCACATACATGGTTGTACAAGTACAGGAGTAGGGAAATGTGATTGCAATTACTCCAGACTGTGCAGATAAAAAAGAATATAAAAGATGAAAACACTTTTTAATAAGAATAAATATGGACAACAGACTATAAGTTATACAGCGCAAATATACATTTAAATATACATTTAATATAAAATATACATTTTCATTGTGTAGTTAACTGACTGTGTGTTAAATTTTATCAGTTACTGTCATGGTGGTTTATTATCCCGTTATCACCTGGTGAAAAAAGGTGGTGTGTCTTTCAGTTTGTGCCCTGAGTAACCAGATTCTCTTGCCAGATAGCACCCACTGAAACAGTTTGTAATCTGACCGATGAGCTTCTTTAATATGCACTGACCCTAGACCTGCACCGCTTGATTTAAATGTCCTGTAGATCAATCAATTCAGTCCTGGTTATGCACTCAACACACCTGAGCACTTTCCGTAAGTCTTGGGAGCTGTTATTCCCATATCAGATGGTAATATTCCCACAAACAAGGACTGGATGATGGAGATATAGAATGTTTTGCAAACTAGATCCTGATTTTCCTCGGGTATCTGACATGGCATAAACACCTTCTTCACCCTTGAGGAGATATGAGGTGTCCAGGACAAGTCCTCAGAGATATGGACTCCCAGATACTTACCGATACTTACTTGCTACTCACCATCTCCACCAGAGTCCTGTCGCACTTGAGCGGCGTGTATAGATGATCTTGCTTTCCTTTCCGGAAGTCCATCACCGTCTCCTTAGTCTTTGAAACATTTAAGTCCAAGTTATTACCCTTAGCTCTTAGATTGTCCTACCATCTCCTCCATATAAGCTGTCTCATCATTGTTCTGGATCAGACCAACTACCACTGTGTCATCTGCAAATTTCACAATGGAGGTGGAGCTGTGTCAAGCATAGCAGTCATGCGTGAGAAGAGCAGAGGACTCAGAACATAACCTTTAGGTGATTCGATAAGAGAATTGAGAAATTCTATGACAGAAATCGATGTCCAATCTTTACCACTTGTGGTCTGTTTGCTCAGGATCCAAGAGCATAATGAGTGGGCGAGTCCCAGTTCACAGAGCTTTACAATGAGTCAGGAAGCAACTACAATGTTAAATGATGAGGTGTAGTCAATAAAAAGAGGCCTTGCATAATTCCGTATCCCAGTGTCAAGATGTGAAAGCGTTGTATGAAGGACATGGGAGATGGCATCATCCATGCTTCTGCTTTGGCGGGAAGCAAATTGTAGGGGATCAAGGTTTTTTTTTTTGTAACAATGCGCAGATAAGATCCTGTATGTCTCTTGAAGCACTTCATCATCACTGATGTCAGAGCCACAGTATGATAATCATTCAGACTAGCAGGGTTGGAATTCTTGGGAACAAGAATGATTGAGAAAGAGTGGATTTCTTGAAGTATGTAAGCACTGTGGACAGGGCAAAAGACATATTAAAGATAGAGGTGAACACTGGATCCAGCAGATCTGCTCAAGCCTTTTTATTCTCCCTGGAATTCCATCAGGACCAGCTGAATTTCTGCTGTTTACTATCCTAATTCCATGCTCTGAGACACTGAGTGGGTGGTCTTCATCGTCACTCATAAGGGCTCAAGCTCAGTTATTAGTGGTCCTATCCTCGAAGCATGCATAGAAGAAAAGTCATTAAAGAGTGTAGAATCAGTTTCACCTGATGAGTTTTCTCATTCTCTGTAGTCCATGATCGCCCACACATTATTGCGATGATCTCCACTTTATTCCTATAGCGCCATTTTGACACTTTCACTGCCTTCTGGAGGTTGTATGAAGCTGCCTGGCTATGTGATCATATCACCCATCATGAGCCCAGTGTTGGTGGCAGCAGTATGGTCATTCAGCCCCTTACAGACTGATCTGTCCACCGAAGATTTCTGATTAGAAAGACTTTAACGGACACAATGGGTACAATATTATCAGGTACCTTAGCGATGAAGTCACTACTTCCTTAAAAATGTTGACATTATCAAAGCTGCCCGGGAACATGTTCCAGTCAATGTCATTGAGTGCTGACTGCAGCGTAGCTTCTGATTGGTCAGTTCAGAATCTTTCTTTATATTTCAATATTTCAGGATGAAAAAAATGGCAGCATGGTCTGATTTTCCAAAAGCCATGAAGGAGACAGCCTTATAACTGTTCTTGAACGGTGTGTAATAATGATCCAAAGTATTGTTGTATCTAGTTGGAAACTTCACATGTTGATGAAAGCTCTGCAACACTCTTTTCAGATTAGCTTTGTTAAAATCCCCAGCCACGATGAGGGCTGCATCCAGGTGAACTGCAGAGTGTTTACTGATTATACTGTTAAAGCTGTCATAGCTGTGGTAAAGCTGTCAACTTGTTAAAGCTGTCATACTGTCTACTTGTGGAGAAATATAAACATCAACAATATGACTGATGAAAACACTCAGGGCAGATAGATGGGCCGGCAAACAATAGACAAATGCTCAAGGTGAGGTGAACAGACTCGAGACAAGATAGAGACGTTTCTGGGGTTACACCATTTGTTGTTGGTCATGAAGCACACTTCTCCACCTTTAGATTTACCAGAATCCTCTGTGCTGTCTGATCAGGGGATAAACGGTAAAATGGCATCATCAGTACTTTGTGGGAGAACCATGTTGCAGTGAAACATAGGAGTGTTTCACCCCAGCACTCCCACCTTTACACACCTCAGTCAGCTGACTGGACTCATATTTTCGATCCAATTCAATTAAATTCTATATGTATAGCCCTTTTATCAATTGCCATTGGAAATGTGTATGAAATGTAAAAAAAAATGTGTATGAATCAAAATGATTAGATTGTCCCTTATGAGCAAGCCGAGGGCATGGTTGCAAGGAAAAACTCCCTGAGATGGCAATAGGAAGAAACTTTGAGAGGAAATGGACTCAACAGGGAACCCATCTTCATTTGGGTGATAACGGATTGCAGGGATTGATCAGTATAATAATGTGTGTTAAGTGGCTGGAAATTCAATGTAACAGTTGATGTCTTTAAGTTAATGTGGAGTCAAGCTTGTTATTGGAGGATCAGGTAGATCCACCAGTCGTAGAGGATTCTAGAAAATTCTGTAGAATATTCTAGTCCTGAACTATTAAGCGACTGCAGTCACAAGTCGTACAACAACTGCATCAGCCGAGGCCAGGACCATCTTTGTCGTAAAGTGAAACCATCCCCAGTCACCACACAAACAACAGACAACATGGGCCATCCATGACACAACATCTCCAACCAAGATCATTGGCAGCTCAGTTTACTTTAAACAGAAAGGCCATCCAGAGTTATGGTGTGTCCAAAAAGCTTACTTGCAGCTGCATGTGGTCCTAATACCAGAACCTCTGTCCTGTTAGGATTAAGCAGAAGGAAGTTAATTAGCATCCAGTGTCTTATGTCCCCCACCCATTGCTTAACTTTATTAAGCTGGTTTTGCTGAAACATATAACTGTGATGTATTGATTGGATTTGTAATTAATTGATTTAACTAACTAATTAATCAAATTAACACTAAATTGGGGTCTTTTATCTAATTTCCGATGCGGTATATGCCTTGCGGAGCATGAAAAGACGACGACAACAACAACAATTAACCAAAACTCAAAATGTATTAAGTAGCAAAGAAACAAAAACACAATATTTACAAAATATATACAGATACAAAAAACGTGTGTGTGGATAGAATGGAATGTCCAGAGTCCGGGTTATTTATTAGTGTGTATGTGTGTGTGTGTAGCAGGATATCGGGGAAAATCCAACTTGGCACGGTATTCACTCTTTCTTGAAATAATTCCTATAAACAGCGCTGTCTCACCATAAGCTCTCCACCCCGAGTTTCTTCACGGGTGCACTTTTATGCCGGATCACATGACCCGGCACGTCATTGGGATTCCCTCACGCTGCAGCCGCGCATGCTCGCGAGAACTCAAACCCCGGAACCGTTTCACTGACATCGGGACAAAATAAAACTTATCAGATGTGATTATAAGACATCGATGTTTTTTTTTTTCCTTTTTGTAAAACTACTTAAAACAGTCTATATAAAAACCCTTTATGTGGCGGCACTACAGTGTGTCATCAGCATAACAGTGGAAACTAATACCAGGCCTACAAATAATGTTACCCAGAGGAATCATGTACAGTACAACCTTGGCTTGCGAGTAACTTGGTTTGCAAGCATTTTTCAAGACGAGCAAATCTTTCTTTTTTAAAAATACATTTTAACTTAATAAACAAGCAAGGGGTTTGATATAAGAGTACGATGCATGCTCTTTGTCTGCCAAATGCCACGTGATCAAATCTGAGCCAATGGTTCTTCTCGCTCGCTTGCAGGATTGTGGGTAAGCGTTTCCCATGCTCAGTGTGCACATGTAAGCAAATGCAATTGTCATTAGAGAGGTTCCTTGTTAAAGATCCAAGTTTCAAGAGTTTCTCTACCATGGAAAGCAGAGATTCTGTTAGTGTGTGTGCACGTGCGAGTGTCTTTAGGGAAGTTCGTTGTTAAAGAAGTTTCCCCTCAGAGTAGTGTTTCCATTAGTTTCCTACACGGTAGCCCTCTCCCTTCTCCACTCATCTTACTTAGCTTCACACATACATGCGCACAAATACACACACACACTAGCGGAAATCCTCTTTTCAAAGGTAATGTGCAGGTTAATTTGTTTTATTTTTACTTCATATTTTGTATTAATGATTTTATATGAATATTTTTGGGTTGTGAAACGAATCATCAGAGTTTCCATTATTTCTTACAGGGAAAATTCGCTTTGATATATACGATTGATTTGATATACTTGTACATAAAGAGAAAAAAAGATCTGAGCCAGGAGGAGTTCGTTCCCTTAATACCTACTACATTTTCTAATCTATGAAGGAGAAAGTCAAAGGCTGCACTAAGGAGATGCAACCCTGCATGAGTAAAAATTATATTTTTATTTTGGTAATATAAAACTAATATTTTTCAAACTATATTTTTCCTCTTTCTGCTAGCTTTTGACAGTTTACGTGTAACCATGTCTTTTAATATCACTTAAGCATATAGATGACATTGCTTATCATGCTAAACTTTAAAATGTATATGTATAATGTAAATGTATAAATCC
Source organism: Clarias magur (assembly GCA_013621035.1). NCBI lineage: Eukaryota > Metazoa > Chordata > Actinopteri > Siluriformes > Clariidae > Clarias > Clarias magur. The sequence goes on along the minus strand of QNUK01000385.1, from coordinate 321,972 downwards.
TCAATGTTTTTATGCCCAGTTTTGGATAGATTTAGCTTACGGTAGGTAATATATATTTTGCTCAGCTTTAGTTAGCTCATGATACTGCTCATCTATAATGTGATTCAGCGCGAGCATTTCATCTCACGATATCCAAACTATTGCCTTATCAACGTAGATTGTGTTTACAAGTAACTGCTCAAGTGAAAATGTTTGGAATGTGAAAATATTTATGCAAATGATGTCGGTTGATGGCGTTTGCTAATGTCTCAGGTGCAAATGTTTAAGTATGGTATGGTATGGTCATTAGTCATTAATGATGATTATAAAGATTGATACGACTATACAGTAGTTTCTTTTATTGTTATCAACATGCTTATGTGTGTGTGACAGTGAAGATGATCAGCCACCTGTTCGATAGAAAGCAAAGGCAAACAAGCAGACAAGATACAGAAAGCCGACCATGTCATGGAAAACACGAACTGTTGATGACGCGGTTTCACAGACTCTGCGATTCCTTTCATTTTGAAAGTGGATGGACACACAATAAGTACCTGTCTGTTGTACTTTCTGTTCTGGGTGAAATCACAGTCTCAGGTGCCAGGAATGTTGCGACTGCTGGTCACAGGATCTGTGTACATGGCAAGGCAGGGTGTGGTAAGCAGCAAAAAAAAAAAGTTAGGTATGCGATGTTCACCTGTGTCATCAGTTGAACAGTAACTGCTCTCGAGAGTGGCACAAAGATTTGTGTCATGTATAGGGTGAAAGAGTGGGCTCCCGTGTCCCTGTAAGTAGATTATGCATAAGGTGTCAGAGTGGATTTTTTTTTTTTTGTAATTTTGTCTGACAGTGCAACTACATCTACAAAAATAAAATAAAAGGTTTTGCTGTACATGGGCCAGAACTGTTTGAATGATATCTTTAGTTTTCATACACTGGACATGAGACACAGCATGGCTTACTCCAAAAAAAGCAACTAGACTATGAAAACTGAACCTTCAAAGATGAACGTACAAATCAATGGATGTTTATTCTTCATGTGGGAAGTTCAAAACCATACTTTGGTATTTGCCTGAAGTTAAACCTCCACCATAAATTAAATCAAAATGCTGAGTAGAAGTGAAGTTATGAGCGGTGACATGCCAATTTAGAAACCGCAAGTTTAATGTGTCAAACTTGTCATGGGTCTGTTGGTGGTTTGGCTAGACCGGCTGATGTAGTTGCCGTTGGCATATATGGTAGGCATGAACGCAGAGGGTTTTTCAAACAGAAAGTGTCTTTAACAAAACTAACAAACAGACAAATGAACAAAGAAACAAACAACAAACTCAAACTAGGGCTCAGGAAAAACACAGGAACAAGAACTGAACACAGGGAACCAGGAGCTGACATGGGAACTAGGAGCTGATACAGGGAGCTGACAGAAGGAACCAGGGATGAGGAAACATGGAGCTGGAGCTAACTAAAGACACATAGGGGAACTAGAGACAAGCCTGGACAGGACATGGCTGGAACTAGAGATGGGGCGAGGGCTAGACAGGAGACAGGGGCAACAGAGACTAGAGACCAGATGGGTTAGTGGTTAGTGAGGTTAGTAGCTACATGGAATAAGGAAACACTGGATGCTGACCTAACCGGGTTAGTAGCTAAGGGATTAGTGGCTAACCAGGTTAGTACTGACCTAATAGGGAAACAGATCACAAAAGGCAGGGCACACATGGGGCTATACCAAACTAGCGGCTAACCTACTAGTGACCAGAACCACTAGCAGTCAATCCCACTGGAGGCTAACCCTACTAGCGGCTAACCCTGCTAACGGCTAAGCCCTCATGTGGCTACACATACAAGGGAATAAACCAGAAGACAGAACAGTACTTACACAGTACACAGGAGGAGACACAGCCTAGCTAAACATGAAACAGGACAGCTCCATGAATCCAGTAACACAAGGAATATAAAGAAAACTAAACTAGAGCCCTCTTGAACACAGGTTACAAAACAAAATATAAACTTGGAGAAACAAAAACCAAACAAAAGGAATGCCCACATGACGACAGACAGACAGACAATGCTCAACCCAGTTTCCCAGAACAAACTGCTATTTATAGAAACTTTAATGAGCCACCTCAGTTCAGGTGAGCACTCATCACCTGACTGAGGTGCATTCTGGGAAACTGAGTCGACCAACAAAAACTACAGACAGACATGAACAGTGACCTCTGGTGGAGGTTCCTAACAAAACTGTGACCACTGGACAGAATTTATTGAATCTTCTGCAGTACTTAGATCTCTGCCTAAAGTTTAACCTGCACCATAAGTGAAATCATAATGTGTAAAAGTGATGTTATGAACAGTTACGTGCCGGATTTAACAATCTACTCTAAAATGTAAACAAACACCTGCACTAATAGATGTTAATTAGAAAAGATAAAGTGAATATTTTGACTGGGATTAGTTCATATTTTCACTTTGGCTGAAATAACAGCGCTGAAGTGGTAGAAGTGAATTTTAACACGCTGGAGTCGTTTTAAGACAAAACTTCATCTTTATCTGATCGACTTTTTCCACTTCTCATCTGTGATTCTCTCTCCGATTACCGAACAGGGAGTGTATTTGTCTGACCACCAAAGAAGTACAACTTAGTGTAAACAAGGTGTAAGCAATAAATGTTTTTTTTTTCAATAACTACGCATAACTGTTATTTTGTCCAAAATACAAAACAATATTTGTGAACTGGGCTCACATATTCCTATTGACCAGTTTGTGCTGAATACATTGTCATCAGCCTTTAGACATTTATATGTTTATAAGCAACTGAAAAATGCACAAATGTCAGACTGAATGGTGGGGTGTAATGATGCATCATGTATAAAGAAATGTTCAACATGAGCATTTAATTTATTATACATTTAGTGCTAATGTACTGCCGGAGCGCTCTCTAACAGCAATAGTCTTCTGTAACTGAAATCGCTACAACAAAGATGATGCCAATGTGGCTGAGACACCACAAGCCGAAGATGGAGGAGATGCAGCATCACAACATGTCGTGGATCAAGGTGCAGTTCCTGAAGAAGGTCGTGGATGTTCTGTGCCAGTGCCGATCCACGCTCATGTTCACCTACGTTTTCGCCTTCTACCTCAAGAAGAACAACCAGTCCATCATTTTTAAGCTTCAGTTAGTCCAGAATGCAGCAGTCAGTGTCCTCACTAAAACCAGAAGATATGTGTACATCTCACTTATTATTATATTAATAAATAATCTTATTATTATTTAAAATAATACGTTTGATCTACAGAATAAACAATTCATTTATCTAAACATTCATCTATCTATCACCAGATGAGGATGGGTTCCCTGGTGAGTCTGGTTCCTCTCAAGGGAGTTTTTCTCGCCCTCGGCTCGTTCATCAGGAACGATCTGATCGTTATAATGTACAGTGGAACCTTGGATTGCAAGCATAATTAATTCTGCAATCGTGTTTGTATATCAAATGAATTTCCCTCATAAGAAATAATAGAAATTCAGATGATTCGTTCCACAAAAATATTTGCATAAAAATAATTAATACAAAATATTAAGTAAAAAAAACATTAACCTGCACTTTACGAGATGAGAGAGGAAAGGAGGAGGAAGGGGGCTACTGTGTAGGATGACTTTCACTCACACTAATGGAAACACTGCACTGTTGGGAAACTTCTTTAACAAAGAACCTCTCTAGTGACACTGGCGCATGAGCGCACACACGAGAGTCTGAATCTTTAACAAGAAACCTCTCTAATGACACTTGCTTTTGCTTTACGCGCACACACACACGTGGTCACAATGTTGTAGTAAACAGTACACGCCTGCGTGGATGTTGACTATACAGGTGTTACATGCGCACTGAGACTGAGCATGGGAGACGATTACGCACAATCCTGAAGCGTGCAAATGAGAAGAACCATTGGCTCAGTTGTGGATTATTCAGTGAAACAGAGGCTCTGCTGAAAAAGTTGATAATGTCAGTTACTTTCCCCCCAAATAAAAGGTCTTTCTGAGTGCTATAATTTAGTTGTTTTGCTATGGACACACAACCAACACTTTCATGAACCCAGTTCTGTGTTTGAAATGAGCTGTGACGTTTATTCCCTGCTGGTGTGTTAAAGTCAGAGTGGACGATCTTGAGTGTCCTGAACAGAGTGCGGACAGAACGCAACCCCACTGAACCATCACCTTTGGGATGAACTGGAACTGGAACCTGCTAGACATCCCAAGATCAGGTGTAGTTCCAACTCAAAATAGTCCTGATTCATTTGAGATCCTGAAGCGTCGACTCGCTGAGAAGTTTCCTACATCATTGTGTCAACAAATAGTAAAAAAAAAAAAGGGGCCATGTAGCAGAAAAGATAGTTAGCAGTGATCATTCAAAGCGTAACACTGGTCTAATAGGCAGAAGTGGAAAATAAAATGCTCAGAAAAACATGATGTGTAATAAATTATGAACACAAATAATAACCATGCGTCAATAAAGTATAAACAGAGGCCTGGCAGACACTGCAGTGATGCCAAAACAGTTGCAAGATCAAAGCAAGCAGTTTTCTTCCCTTTTTATTTTTTAAGCATTTTTTGAAGCCAGAAAGTTGTCATGTTAAATGAAAATAGTTTTGTGTGATCGTGTGTAAGTCTTGTAGTCGTGTTCCTGTAAAAAAAAACAACAAAAAAAAAACTTTTTTTCCAAAACTTTTTTTCCAAGACATGTTAAACTCCAGCGCTCCTGTATAACTCTGTGTTGCCGGACGTCACACTGAGAACGCTGTGCTGTGTTTCTGTTCTGGTGTGAAGGTGATGAGGAGGTACGTGGTCCTGTTCATGGTTTTTGAGATGCGGGAGCGCAGCAGAGTGGTGTTCTGAGTTTTTACCTGTGGAGCATCTCCGAGGTCTTCTGGAGAAACGTGTGTAGGTGGTCAGGTCAGAACTTTAATGGTGTGTGTGTTTGTTTGTGTACACAAAAGGTTTCTCAATGCCAAGTTCAGGGCGCTGGTCTGTCTCCTCCTCATGTTTTCAGTGAGACTGAACTTCACACTGATTTGTGCACCAAATCAGTGTGTTGCAGGTCACATGATCTCTATGTGTATGAATTGTTGTTGTTGTTGTTTTTTTTAACTTACAGGATTTTTCATAAACATTTGTGATCATAAACAACAAGACACATGACAATCAGACAATGCAGTTATTTATTTACTTGGACAAATAATTAGTCTTAACAGATTTTAAATATTATAATTTATTAGCACACTTTACAGACTGCTTTACAGAAAGCACTGCTTCTTATGTAACATTTTGCATTTCATCTAAATCGGCTCGAGGCCTTGTGTCCCGCAGTACAAGAGCTCACTACGGGAAGTGTCTGCGGACTTTAATGTCTTCAGCCGAGGCCAGCAAACAGGCTCGTCTCTGGTAGTGAAACAGCAGTTTGCGCCACAGCCCGCTGCAGTTTAACAAGTCACGATTACCTGCGAAAAGATAAAGAACGTTCTGTCGCTATCTGGTGATGGCTAACATTAATAGCAACTAATTTTTACATTTTCATACTACAGGGCTTCGCCTTTTTTTGTTGTTGTTTTTTGCGCTTTTTGGAGAACTCGCAAGTTTCTTCGTGTAAACGGAATCCAGCTCCAAACGGCTAAAGCTCAGGTACGCTATAATGGAAACTATTCAGCTTGTGCAGTGTGTTGAGTGCAGGATGTATAGACATTCTTCCTCCGTCGTTAGCGGTAACTTTATTTGTGATAGGTGTGTGTTAGTTAGCACTCTGACAGCATTAGAGAAGCACATGCAGATTTTAAAGAGGGTTAGAGAGCGCGAGAGCAGCGTTATTCCCGTAGCGGAAAGTCTGGGTGCCACAGGCGGAGATAATCATCCCCCGACTCCGGCAGTAGAGCCTCACAGCGGGGCGAGTGGGTGACGACTCGTTCAGCCAAAGCTAACACTAAGGCTAGCCCACCGGAGCACACCTCTTCTGTGCTTCACGTGTCCAACAGGTTCGCTCTCCTCAGTGATGAACCCGCTGAGAAACCTGAAAGAGCTCTGGTTATAGGAGACTCTATACTGAGACATGTGAAATTAGCTAGGCCTTTAGGGGTGCCAGCGGCAGTGGTCAGGTGTATCCCGGGAGCCAGAGCACCGGACATAGCAGGTAATCCTAGGGCTCTAGGTCAGCATAGGTTCTCTAAGATAGTGGTACATGCTGGAGCTAACGATATACGCCTTCGTCAGTCAGAGGTTAGCAAGCATAACTTTACAGAGGTGTTTAAAAGAGCGAAGGCGATGTCCGAAGAAGTAGTTTGCTCTGGTCCCATCCCAATGAGACGTGGCGATATAGCTTATAGCAGGTTATGGTCGCTGAACCACTGGATGTCCAGGTGGTGCTCGGAAAATAATGTTGGCTTCATAGACAATTGGAAGACCTTTGAGGGCAAAACTGGCCTGTTAATTGGCCTGTTAGTTAATCGGTGACAATCCAGAGCCCAGGCCAGGGAGCAGACAGACAGGCTAAACCAACCGTCTGCTAGCTGCATAGAGTCGTCACTCAGGGTTCATCAGATTGAGACTGTGTCTGTTCCCCGAGATAAACATAAACATACATTTAGAAAGACTCAGAAAGTCTGTTTTAGTAATTTAATTAACATAAATACCACAAACTCAGACCACACTGAATGCGCAGCCAGCACCTCTGATCTGAAGCTAGGACTGTTAAATATTAGATCTCTCGCATCTAAAGCAGTTATTGTTAATGAAACTATCACAGATCAGGAGTTTGATATATTATGTTTAACAGAAACCTGGATTAAACAGGACGAGTATGTGGCTCTAAATGAAGCTAGTCCTCCTGGATACAGCTACATACACCAGCCTCGGCTAACTGGTAGAGGAGGAGGAGTCGCAGTTCTTTATAACTATAATCTGTCTATCGTACAAAAACACGGACACAAATTTAATGCATTTGAAGTTCTCTAAAGTAACATACAAAGTGTAGCTACAAATATTAAGTCTGCTCCGTCAATCCCGCTAATTATCATTTACAGACCCCAGGGCCGTTTCTCTGTGAATTTGCAAATTTCCTCTCAAACCTTGTCGTTTCTGTAGAGAAAGCGTTAATTGCTGGAGACTTTAATATTCATTTTGAGAATCCAACAAACCCTCTGAGAACAGCATTCTTGTCCATACTGGACTCAGTAGGAGTAAATCAGTGTGTAGTAGGACCCACTCATAAAGCAGGTCACACTTTAGATATAATATTATCCTTCGGATTAAGTATAGGAAATATAACCACAATTCCACAGTCTGAAGTTATCTCAGCTCTCTATTTGTCTCAATTTAAGTGTGTCATAGTAATAATGTACGCACAGCACCACGCTTCCATACTAAACGTACATTCACATCAACTACCACACAGAGCTTTACAGTAATCTCCCACAGTTACCAACTTTGATTGGATCGCCATCTGACTCCACAGAACTGGATCAGGCGACTGAACATTTAGAGTCATTTCGTTATACCTTAGATAATGTAGTTCCAGTTAAAAGGAAATTGATTAGAGCTAAGACACTCGCTCCCTGGTATAATGATCACACGCGCAGTTTACAACAGACCGCTCAGAAATTAGAATGTAAATGGCATCAAATCAAATTGTTAGTATTTCAAAGAGCATGGAAGGAGAGCATCCTGAACTATAAAAAAAAAAGCTCTTAGTGTAGCTAGATCAACGTATCTCTCCACTCTTATAGAAAATAACAAAAATAATCCTAGATTTCTATTTAATACTGTAGCCAAATGAATCAGAAATAAGACCACTGCAGAAATCTCAACAACAACAACATACAATAGTGAGGACTTCATGAACTTTTTTAATAATAAAATTGTAAACATTAGGAATAAAATTGAGGCTTTGAAACCGGATAATGTAATTAATGCAGATGTTAAACTAACTATGTCAGATCAGAACATTCTGGAAAAGATAGTAGGGGAGCAGCTATACTTATATCTACATAGAACTAACATACAGTACATGAACTGTATCAGTCAGGATTTAAGCCTCAACACAGCACAGAGACAGCACTCGTTAAAGTAGTAAATGACCTCCTATTGGCCTCTGAGCAGGGTTGAGTAACTAGGCTTATGTTACTCGACCTCAGTGCAGCTTTTGACACAATTGATCATAGTATTCTCCTTCACTGATTAGAATATGTAGTAGGAATTAAGGGAACAGCCCTTTCTGACTCAGATCCCATTTTACTGATCGTTATCAGTATGTAGATTTAAATGGTGATTATTCTGCATGTTCTCTAGTGGAGTTTGGTGTTCCACAGGGTTCGGTTTTAGGCCCACTCCTTTTTTCCTTTTACACGCTTCCTTTGGACACCATAATCCATAAGCATGATATTAATTTTCACTGTTATGCTGACGACACACAGTTATAAGTCTCAGCAAAACTAGATGAGAGAATCCAGCTTGCTAAAATGAGCAATGTGTAAAGGATATAAGAGACTGGATGCTAATTAATTTCCTTCTGCTTAATCGTGATAAGACAGAAGTTCTAGTCATAGGACCGCATGCAGCTAGAAGCAAGATTTTAGATCAAACTGTAATTTTAAGGAATATATTGTCACTAAACGATGCAGAGAAAACTAGTTCATGCTTTTATCACCTCTAGGTTGGACCATTGTAACACTTTACTGTTTGGTTGTCCAACTAGGTGCATAAACAAGCTTCAATTAGATCAGAATGCAGCAGCCAGAGTCCTCACTAGAACCAGAATATACGAGCACATCACCCCTATCTTATCTTCACTTCATTGGCTCCCTGTGAAATTTCGCATTGATTTTAAAATACTACTTTTGACATATAAAATATTAAATGGTCTCGCACTGCAGTATCTGAGTGAACTGCTAGTGTCTTACGATCCGCCACGCCTACTTCGATCAAAGGATGCAGGCTGCTTGTCAGTATTGCGTATTATAAAAACTACAGCAGGGGGCAGAGCTTTTTCTTACAAAACCCCAAAGTTATGGAATGGTCTTCCTATTAATGTTCGGACTCAGACACAGTCTCAGTGTTTAAGTCTAGGCTAAAAACCTATTTATTTAACCAAGCATTTTGTAAGTAGATTTGCCTTAGGTAAAGGAGCAGATCTGGGGGACTCATGGACGTAGAGTATTCTGGTGAACTGGTATGTTTAGATGCTGTCCTCCCCACTCTCATTGATCACTCAGGTTTGTTGATGGTGAGGTGATTGGTTGCTTTACATCCCAGTTCCCCCTCATGTCTGTGTTTCCTTCTGGCTCTCCCTTTTAGTTATGCTGTTATAGTTAGTCTTGCCGGAGTCCCTGCTTGCACTCTACACTAAATATACATTCACCTTATACATTATGTGACTGTGAACATACCTAACTGTTATCTCTCCTCTTCTGCCCCTCCCACCTCTCTCTTTCCCTCTCTCTGTCGAGCTACACATGTCGTTCCTGAGCTGCCGTTGATCCAGACTCCCTCTGCCCACTGGAACTGTCTGACTCATCCTGGTGCCCCGCTTCTGGTTGGAGATCTCGTCATGGATGTCCCGTATGTCTTTGGGATGCGTCCAATGTCTGGGGACAGTTTCACTCTACTAGGTGTCAGGGTTGACCCCTAGAGGGCGCCTGTCACCCAGACACTCTTTTGTGTTTTTTTTTTGTAGTTTCTAAGTAGACTTAATTTCCCAGGATGCACCTTGTTCAGGTAATGGGAGCACTCACCTGAACCGAGCTGGCTCATCAGTTTGAGTATATGTTGCTGTTTAAGTTCAGATTTTTGTTTTGCATTTGTTGAAATAGTCTTATCTCAGTCGGTGATCCCCACATGCTTCAAAGAGTCCATCATTGTTCCTGTTCCGAAGAAACCACATCCTGCTTCCCTCAATGACTATCGACCTGTAGCCCTCACCTCAGTGGTGATGAAGTGCTTTGAACGGCTGGTCAGAGACTTCATCATCTCTTCTCTACCCGACACTCTGGACCCACTACAGTTTGCATACCGCCCGAACCGCTCCACAGATGATGCCATCTCTCATCTCCTCCACACAACACTCACTCACCTGGACACTAGAAGGGGGAATTATGTTAAAATGCTTTTCATCGACTACAGCTCAGCATTTAATACCATAATTCCCTCCACACTCACCACCAAGCTAGAGCATCTGGGACTCAGCTCATCTCTGTGTCAGTGGATCTCTAATTTCCTAACTGGGAGACCACAGGCTGTAAGGATGGGTGGACACGTCTCAGCCTCTCTCACTCTCTGCACTGGAGCCCCACAGGGCTGTGTTCTGAGCCCCCTGCTGTACTCTCTGTACACACATGACATGTGCGGCCACTACCAGCTCCACCACCATCATTAAGTTTGCTGACGACACCGTCGTGGTGGGCTTGATCTCTGACAACGACGAGACGGCCTACTTGAAGGAGATTGGAAATCTGGAGAACTGGTGCCAGAGGAACAACCTTCTTCTAAATGTCAGTAAGACAAAGGAGCTGATAGTGGACTTCAGCACTAAGCAGGAGAGGAACTACCAGACCCCCGTCATCAACGAGAGCCCAGTGGAGAGAGTGGACTGCTTCAAGTACCTCGGTGTTCACATCACGCAGGACCTATCATGGTCCTGTCACATCAACACCATGGTGAAAAAGGCCCGACAGCGTCTCTACCACCTCAGACGCCTGAGAGACTTTAGACTGCCCTCCAAGGTGCTCAGGAACGTTTACTCCTGCACCATAGAGAGCATCCTGACGGGAAACATCGCATCCTGGTTCGGGAACAGCACCATGCAGGACAGACGAGCCCTACAGAGGGTGGTGCAATCAGCTGAGCGCATCATCCGAACTGAGCTCCCTGACCTGCACTCTGTCTACAGCAAGCGGTGCTGGACCAAGGCCAGGAAGATCATGAAGGACCTCAGCCACCCCAGCAATGGACTGTTCTTTCTGTTGCGGTCTGGGAAGCGCTTCCGCTCCCTCAAGGCCAATACAGAGAGACTGAGAAGGAGCTTCTTCCCGCAGGCGATACGGTCTCTCAATCAAACCAATACACTGGACTAAACACCTTTGCGTTTTCTTGGACACACAGAACGGACAATTATGTCAATGCACATTGCACATATATGCACATATGCACATTTTGCACACTTCAAGGACTTCTTTTCACACACCCCTCATCTCATTAAAATACTACCTCAAGTTTTTCACAGACTATAGTCGTAATATATTACATCACATCATACTTCAGATTTTATGTATATATATATATATTTTGTAACTTTGTTGGAATCTGTTTTATAGGTTCCCTTTGTAAAAATATTTAAGGTCACGGAGCGGTCGTATAAGCATTTCACTGCATATCGTACTGTGTATGACTGTGTATGTGACAAATAAAATTTGAATTTGAATTTGAACACCTTTTATGCTCGCTTCGAGGCTGCAGCTAAAGACGCTAGCGATGCTAATGCTAGCGGTGATAACGGCTGTAGACAGGAAGTCATTACCAGTACCGGAAACGCGTTCATCATCTCCGAGCATGACGTGAGGAGAGCCTTCAGGAGAGTGAACACCAGGAAAGCAGCAGGACCAGACGGCATCTCAGGTCGAGTACTCAGAGCCTGTGCAGACCAGCTTGCACCTGTGTTCACAGAGATATTCAACCTCTCCTTATCTCAGTCGGTGATCCCTACATGCTTCAAAGAGTCCATCATTGTCCCTGTTCTGAAGAAACCCCATCCTGCTTCCCTCAATGATTATCGACCTGTGACCCTCACATCAGTGGTGATGAAGTGCTTTGAACAGCTGGTCAGAGACTTCATCATCTCCTCACTACCAGACACACTGGATCCACTTCAGTTTGCATACCGTTCAAACCGCTCCACAGATGATGCTATCGCTAATCTTCTTCATACATCTCTCACACACCTGGACAATAGGAGGGGGAATTATGTTAAAATGCTCTTCATCGACTACAGCTCAGCATTTAATACCATAATTCCCTCCACACACACCACCAAGCTGGAGCACCTGGGACTCAGCTCACCTTTGTGTCAGTGGATCTCCAACTTCCTAACTGACAGACCACAGGCTGTAAAGATGAGCGGTCATGTCTCTGCCTCCATCACTCTCAGCACTGGAGCACCACAGGGTTGTGTTCTGAGCCCTCTACTGTACTCTCTGAACACACACGACTGCGTAGCCTTTACTAACTCCACCACCATCATCAAGTTTGCTGATGACACCGTCGTGGTGGGCCTGATCACTGACAATGATGAGACGACCTACTTGGAGGAGATTGGGAATCTGGAGCACTGGTGCCAGAGGAACAATCTCCTTCTAAACGTCAGCAAGACGAAGGAGTTGGTAGTAGACTTTAGCACAAAGCAGGAGAGGAACTATCAGACCCCTGTCATCAACAACAGCCCAGTGGAGAGAGTAGACAGTTTCAGATACCTCGGTGTCCACATCACGCAGGACCTGTCATGGTCCTGTCACATCAACACCATGGTGAAGAAGGCCCGACAGCATCTCTACCACCTCAGGCGCTTGAGAGACTTCAGACTGCCCTCTAAAGTGCTCAGGAACTTTTACTCCTGCACCATAGAGAGCATCCTGACGGGAAACATCACGACCTGGTTCGGGAACAGCACGCTTCAGGGCAGACGAGCTCTACAGAGGGTTGTGCGATCAGCTGAGCGCATCATCCACACTGAGCTCCCTGACCTGCACTTGATCTACAGCAAGCGGTGCTGGACCAAGGCCAGGAAGATCGTGAAGGACCTCAGCCACCCCAGTAATGGACTGTTCTCTCTGTTGAGGTCAGGAAAGTGATTTTGCGCCCTGAAGACCAATACAGAGAGACTGAGGAGGAGCTTCTACCCGCAGGCGATACGGTCTCTCAACCAGCTCACCAAACAGTACTGACTGACTCACTTTACACACCCACACTCATGCTTCTTGCACTATCTCTGGACTCTTGGGACAATAATTGCACACCCTTCACTCTACATCACTATTTATTCTATAGCACAAGTCACTTTAAGTACAAAACACTTTATAGCATACTTGCACACCCCCTGGACATCTCTATTTATATTCCATATTTTTCCATACTGTACACCTAGGTTCACCTAGGCTTATTATATTTCTTATATCAGATATATCTTTTTCGACATTTGCACCCAGGTTTTCTTATTTTCTTATTCTCTTATATTTTTAATTCAATTCAATTCAATTCAATTTTATTTATATAGCGCTTTTAACAATTGACATTGTCGCAAAGCAGCTTTACACAATAAAAAGAAGTAAGTTTTTATGCAATGTGTATGAATCAAAATGATAAGATTGTCCCTGATGAGCAAGCCGAGGGCGACGGTGACAAGGAAAAACTCCCTGAGATGGTAATAGGAAGAAACCTTGAGAGGAACCAGACTCAACAGGGAACCCATCCTCATCTGGGTGATAACGGATAGCAGAGAATGATCAGCATAATAATGTGTACTGGAAGTTCAGTGTAACAGGAGATGTGTTAAAGTTTAAATTAAAAGGAGTCCAGTTTGTTCCCGGAGGCTCAGGTAGACTGTAGGAGATTCCAGTCCTGAGCTATCGAACAACTGAAGTCACAGGTCCCCAGATCATCAATCGATGATAGGACAGTCTTCATGGAAACCATCCCCAGCCACCAAGCGCATCCAGGCAGACCACACGGGGCATCCATGTGACGGGATTTTTATTTTCTTATATTTTTACTGTACATATATTTTATTATTTTATTCTTAGTTAAATCTATTCATACGTTCTTTGTTATATTCTTTTAGTGTAAATAGTCTTAAATAGTTTTTATTCTAAGGTCACGGGCAGTCGCCTAAGCATTTCACTGCATATCGTACTGTGTATGACTGTGTATGTGACAAATAAAATTTTAATTTGATTTGATTTTGCTGGTCAGTCAGTCAGTCAGTTAGTTTTAAGTCAGTCTAGTTTAGTTCATAGTTCTTTGGTTAGTTTACTGCAGAACTCTTGTTTAATTTATGTCCATGTAAAATCTATTTATGTGTTATTTCTTTATTATGAAAAACATCTTTAAAAGTCTTAACCTCTGCGCCTATGCCTTCACATCCCTGACAGAATGCTAGACCAGTACAGTGGCATAGCAGAGGGGCCTCCCCTGGAGATTCTTCTGGGGAGGGGGCTGTGATGATGGCGCCGTGGAAAGCAGACGATTTGGGCAGTTGGCTTGCCATTGGGCGTAACTCCACGGTGCACGCAGGGGTGAAAGGAGAGAGATCCTGCAGAGCGTTACGGGGAGAGACTGGATGGGGTGAGCTAAGGGAGCAGCCGAGCTAGGATGGCTACCGGCTTGCGATACGATGCACACCATTCAAAAATGGCGCAGCTTGGGGTGATGTGAGTCCCTGCACCAACCATGAGGTACGGGCCAGGAGGTCTATGTCTGGCGATGACCAGGCTGAAGAGGAACCCCAGACTGAGCGGCATTGGAGGGACGAGGGCGAGATGTATCGGTGGCAGGTAGCATCCCAACAGTGTGCAGGTGAAGATATCATAAATATCTACATGTTCTATGCAGGGTTTATAAGCACACCTGCATATAAACCCTGAGGGAGCAGGTGGAACAGCTCCAGGGACTGTTCACCCAGCTTAGCCTCAGTGAAGGCCCAGACCTGCCAGTTAGCCTCAGTGGAGGCCCAGACCTGCCAGTTAGCCTCAGTGAAGGCCCCGTTAACCCAGAGAGCTCGGTACTGCTTGAACCACTGTTTGCCCCTTCGCCTGGCTTCGAGGACGTTGGACTTCTTCCTCCGCTGCCCAGCTTCGTGGACATCTTGCCAGCTACTCTGCCCTGTTTCGGCGATGGCGAGCTACCTCCGCTGCCCTGTTTCGGGGACGGTGCCCCAGTGCTCGCTCCGCCACCCGGCTTCGATGACGCCCCAGTGCTTGCTCCGCCGTCTGGCTTTGATGACTTTTGATGAGGGGGAGGAATCTTGTCTGCCCTGCATGGCCTGCCAGCCTGCCCAGAGGACACGATTGGCAGCCTCCGTGTAAGGTGGCCAGACACCTTGGGGGGGATGCCCTGGACCTTTTGAGGGGGGGCGTTATGTCAGGTGTAACCCTTAGAGGGCGACTGGCGCCCAGAGACGTTTTTGTGCTTTTTTGTAGTTTATAAGGAAACTTCATTTCCCAGGATGCACCTCGGTCAGGTGATGGGAGCGTTCACATGAACCGAGTTGGCTCATCAGATTATATATTGCTGTTTAAGTTCATTTTTTTGTCTTGCATTTGTCAGTCTTGCAGTTTCAAGTCAGTCTAGTTTTGTTTTCTTTGGTTAGTTTATGTAGAGTCTTGTTTAATTTATGTTCATGTAAAGTCTGTTTGTATATGTTTTGTTATGTTTTGTTATTATTAAAAACATCTTTAAAAGTCTTAAGCTCTGTGCCTATGCCTCGTCTACAACAACACCACCTTCACATCCCTGACACTAGGAAGACGGTTCTGGACTCGACTGATATTGATAGCTGTTTCTCTGAGGACTTGGCTGCAGTCACTCGATAGTTCAGGACTGGAATTTCCTACAAGTCTACCTGAGCCTCCAATAACTACCTGGACTCCATATTAACATCAATTAACATCTGTTAACAACCGTTATAATGAACTGCCTGCCACCTAACACACAGTATGAATGCAGATCAATTCCTGCTTTCCTGTTTCACCCAGATGAGGTAAGTTCCCTGTTGAGTTCGGTTCCTCTCAAAGTTTCTTCCTACTGCCATCTCAGGGAGTTTTTCCTTGCCACTGTTGCCCTTGGCTTGCTCATCAGGGACGATCTGACCATTTTTGATTCGTACACATTCACATTTCATACAAACTTAAATATTTCTTTTGATTGTGTAAAGCTGCTTTGCGATGATGACAATTGTTAAAAGCGCTATACAAATAAAATTGAATTTAAATTATCTGTAAAGTTTTTCAGGTGGGTGTTTTCTTTGTTGTGGTTGATGTTTTACCCAGAATGCAGAGTCCGTCCTGAGCACGCGTGATGGCCACGTTGACCTGGTTTGGGTCAGTGATGAAGCCGAGTTTCTTTCCCAGCCATCCTTTACTGATGTACGACTCTTTTTCTATCTCAGAAAATGGACACGATCGAACTGTAGAGAGTATTACATAACGCCACTCGCTTCCTACAAACACACACACACACACACACACACACACACACCATACTGTATATTATCATGCATATATTTACAGTGTCATGAAAAAGTTGTTTCATATTTGTGAAATTTAAATGATTGAGATCATCAAACACAAATTTTCACATTACACAAAGATAACCTGAGTAAATACCAAATGTAGTTTTTAAAAGATGATTTCATTTATAAAGGAAAAGAAATGTCTCTTTTTTTGCAGAATTGTTTTAATTTAGCCACATTAAGGGGTTTTCGATTAAATTGTATTTGTATAGCGCTTTTAACAATGGCCATTGTGGCAATGCAGCTTTATAGAATCAAAATAAAATTATGGAAATGTGCGAAAATGTGAATAAGTCAGAATGATCAGATTGTCCCTGATGAGCGAGCCGAGGGTGACGGTGCTGAGGGAAAAAACTCCCTTTTTGCTGAGATGGTAATAGGAAGAAACCTTGAGAGGAACCAGACTCAACAGGGAACCCATCCTCATCTGGGTGATAACAGATAACAGGAATTGATCTGCACTCATACAGTGTGTTAGGAGGCTGGAAGTTCAGTATAACAGATCACGAACAGCCTGTTTAATGAGCTCAATTGGGTTTAAGTCCAGACTTTAACTATGCCACTCACTCTCACTCTCACTCACTCATTGTCATTACCGCTTAATCCTGTATTCAGGGTCGCGAGGAGCCTGGAGCCCATCCCAGGAGACTTGGGGCACGTGGCAGGATACACACTGGACAGGGTGCTAATCCATCGCAAGGCACATAGACATACATACACTCACACACTCATTCACACACTACGGCCAATTTGGAAACGCCAATTAGCCTAACCTACGTGTCTTTGGGCTGTTTAAGGAAACCGGAGTACCCGGAGGAAACCCACCAAGCATGGGGAGAACATGCAAACTCCATGCACACAGAGACGGGAATCGAGCCTGGCCGGGGATCGAACTCGGACCCTGGAGGTGCAAGGCGTCGTGCCGCCACTATGCCACTCCAAAATCTTAATTTTGTTGTTTTTTCAGCCATTCAGACGTGGACTTGCTGGTGTGTTTCGAGTCATTGTCAAGCTGCATACCCCAAGTGCACTAGAGCTTAATGTCATAAACTAATGGCCGGACATTCTTGAGGATATTCAATTACTGTTACAGTATGGCCTGAAGCTAAAAGCAGCCCCAGACCATCACACTACCACCACCATGTTTGACTGTTGGAATCTGAAATCCAGTCTGGATGTTGCTACACCAGTGTGTTCCAGTGTCACATTGAGATGAGCTGTCATCTTACAGAGTAATTAATTACTGCAAAGTCTTTTTACAGTTAAGTTAGCACAGCTGGAAATCCTTGGTCTGGTTAAGGAAGCAATAAAACCTGCCTCCTTTGGACTTCTTAATATTTTATTGTTGTGAGAAATTAACAAGCACTAAACATCAACGACAGATGAATTTAAGCTCTAATCAAAGACAAGAACATTGGTTGCAGAACAAATTAAAAAGATGTCAGAAGAGAGCTTGATGCCTGCTGTTGTGCATGGTGGAGGAAATGGTGCTGGTGCTCTGGTGGTGCTTGTGTGCTGGTAAAGTGGGAAACCTGTTAAGAGTAATCGTAAATAAGGCACCATGTTTTTAGGCCACATACAGACCTACTTATAAAAGAGAAATCGTTAGGTCTGAAGGCTTCATTAGGGCAGCAGGTGGACATGGGAGGGGAAAAGCCAAACGTGTATGCAGTCCTAAAGGAAGCATTCAGTGATTTTTTTTTTTTCAGAATACCTTTACTACCTAACAGCTGGAATGCCTGTAAGGCTGTAACACTACAGATGGAGGATTCTTCAATAAGAGCGAAATTTGAAGTGATAAAGTATTGAATTTAAGCAGAAATAATCATCATTGCTCACTTTTCCAATGGCTTGATCCCATTTTCTGTTCCTTCCGTTCATTTAATAATTATTCAATGAATAAACCTGTGATTTTTTTTCTCAGAAAATTGAAAGTAAATTCAAAATTTTGAAAGTGATTGATTACTTTACAGAAGTGCATTTAGTGTGAAGTACTGATTAAAACCCACCTTGGCTTTTCATGATTGTACAAACGCTGACATCCTGAACAGCCTGGTTTTTCTTCTGCCCCAACATCTCCTTGATTTTACACATCTGCGCGTTGTAGGGGGTGAGAATGGCGATGTCCTCTGGTTTCACTCGAGACTGACGCACTAACAGGTTTGCAACCCGGACCTGATTTGTGTAACAGGAGAATGGTGATGAGCCAATTTGTTAGCATAGTTGCTAACACTCTTCTTTTTTGCCCCAGTTAATGAAAGTAGCTTTCACTCTGTTTACCGCTTGCTCCGCCTCCTGTTCGTTGGCTGCTGAACGTTCATTTCCAGCTGCTGTGGAAACGACTAAACTGATCTCCTCTCCTTCAACGTGACCGAATAGGATGGCAGTCGGGGCGTCGTTTCTGTCGAGTAAAAGGCAGGTTCTCCGCTTGGGTCCAGTCCTCAGTTTCCCTCCGTAAAACTCCTCTGAAGGGAACTCACAGATATGCTCATGCTAAAAGAGACAAAAGCTTGATTATGTTTATATTAAAGGGGTGAATTCATTGACAGTACTTATGTTTGTGTATCCTTTTACCATTCTGTACTGTGTGTCCAGCATCAATGCCCTGTCCATATATCGCTCAAAGAGGGACTGATCCATGCCAAGCTCCTTCACACGGGCACATGTCACGATTGGCCGGATCTGTTTGTGATCGCCCAAAAGCACGATCTGTAAAAAAGAAAAATAGATACACATAATCTAAAACTATAGTTTCATGCTTTAATAGACTATAGCATTGTCTAAAGAAGAAATCTGAAGATGTTCACACTTAATTCAGGATATACAGAAGGGTGAACACTGGACACAGCATGTTCTCACCTGCTCGGGTTTATGTGAGACTAAAGGAATGAAGGCTTCTGGTTCTGTGGCCATGGCACACTCATCGATCAGGATCTGTCGGAAGTCCATGGTCTCCATCAGGATGGGCTTCAGAGCAGTCGAGCAGGTGCACAGGATCACATCATGCTTCTGGAGTTCATGCTTCCGAGCCTCCTTCAACACTGCCTTGTACCTATGTAGGTGTTTTTTATTATTGTCAGTTTTTTTTTTTTTTAGACATACACACATGCATATTCATCCTTTGGGTGCAGAATATGGATGGAATAAGCCAGCTTTAAGAAAAAAAATACAATATAGCTTAATGGCAAACTGGACCAATAACCAACTCGTTCAGTCAACTGGTATGATCACAGCATCACATCTCAAAACGCCACTGTTTTAGGTTCTGTCTGGCTGTCAACTAACAATTCTCCAGAAATCATGAAAAAAGGTCTGCTATTATTTTGTAGCCAAACATTTGCCTTGTCTCTACACGAATATAAAATGTCCAGAAACTCAGATAGACGTGGGGAACCTTGAACCAGTCCCTAATCTTTCTGAAGTCAGCTAGCTCCTGGGTCACACAGTTACCTCATCATTTCCCTTTGGACTATGCCATTGACCTCCTGGCAGGTTTGCCATCTTCATTTGCCCCTCCCATCACCCAGCCATAGGAGAATATTATCTGCTTCCTCTTGTCCTAGTCACCTCAGAACACATTAGGGACCCAAGGAATTTCACCAGATTTGATTCATAAAGTAAATGGATGGAAAATCACTATTATCAGAAACCTTTGTCATTATAATAGGACTTAAATAGAGCGCCGCCAGGTGTGACGCGTCTCTGCAGATTTTCCCCACGCTGTGTAGAGGCCTGCGGATCTGCCTGTTCAGATCTGTGCCTCGCGAGATCCACATCGTTACAAGTAATGAAGTAGTTCCAGCAGTATGTATGTATGTACATGAAATAATGAATGACAATATACAACACACAACACAAAAACATGTTATAATAATAATATTCTTTACCTTTCAGTGTTAAATTCCTGCATGCCATTTTCAAGATGGCTTATCTCAGCTGAGTGTGGGTTGTCAGGTTGTCGCACCAAGTGCATTAACGAGATGTGTCTGTAATAACAGCAGAAAGTGTAGTTTAATCACAATTTTCAATTGGGGGCTCATAAAGCTTAAGATAGCCTGTGTTATTCTGTTATGGCTAATTATTTCAGGTTCAGGTGAAGAATTCTGAGGGTCTCCTCCTTCTTCATGTTTCCATCCACTGCATTACAAAAGTTCCACTGGCAGATGATAGGATGTTGGTAGTACATCTTTTAGGTGCTGTGGGTTGTGGGGTGGGGCCTCCGTGGATGGGACTTGTTTGCCCAGTGCGTCCCATAGAATTGGTAAGTGAATTGGTGAGTTTGGGCATCTGGGTAAGGGGCCTTGAGCTTTTTGCCAGCTGGGCCCTGTGAGCATTGGGCATGCATTGCGTGTTCTGGTGCCTTTTGATCATGGTCAGCATTGACTTTTCTCTGTGACTTGTGCTGCAATGGCCTTTCTGTGAATTCGGACTGGACAGACTGGCCTTCGGTCCCCGCAGACATGGGTGAGCCTTTGGTACTTTCAAGCAAATAAATAAAGGAATAAAAATTACCTGAGTGCTTCCTTTGGCTTCTCATCACGGAGGGATCTAAGGCAAAGCTTAAGGTCACTTCCAGGATACGGGTACTCTCGCATTTCCATCTGATCACAGTAGATCCGAAGAGGCTTAAGGATTCCTTTTAGCTTCAACAGCTGCTCTGCAGTACATTTACAGATATATCAAATTAAACCCTCAAATAGACTTTCCATAGACTACTATAGATTATGATCCAACTGCGTCAGGAAACAGCAACATGTATGTTTAATAAATACTGAGAAACCTGGCCAAAAAGCAGTAAATGTAATGACCATATATTAAAACTTTGAAAGCAGATATCTCTTAACCAGTTCACCAGTAGATACCACTTAGGCTGGTGAAACTGGGAGTCACTGGTAGGGGTTTCGGAGTCAGGGTCAATATATTTGATTTATTATCCCGCTCAAATCTACTGTTTATTAGCAAGACACTAAAGGACTGAAGTTGATGTACTGTATTTGGGGATCTCTACCAACTTGTAGTCACAATTCACCTGCCACAATATCCACAGACTTGTTGGAGGGACCGCAATACAGGATGCCACACTTCTTGGGTATTTTCTTATCAAGAGATGCATCTTGTCTCGGTTTTGTGGACTTGTTGGGTGCTTCATAATGTTTGTTCTTCTTATAGAACCGATATGTGATGTGAACCCCAACTACCGTTTTCCCAGTACCTGTTGAGTGGGTAGATGTGAGAATTTGTTACAGTCTCTGTTAAGACAGTAGATGGTGTCACATTTCTTATAAACCTGTACCTGGTGGCCCTTGGATCACAGTAAAGGGATTTTTCAATGCCTTCTCCACAGCCCTTTTCTGACTTCTATTCAAAGGTGGCAGGTCCAGTTTGTGATCCATGTTGGCATATACTGGCTCAGGCTCTTTAGGTGTATCTGGTAAGAACATTGAACATGAAGCCAGTGTTTTTCATTATTTCATGTATGCTCGGTTTTAAAGTGTAATAGATATTAGCAAAGAAAGGGAAGATTTATGTTGCATTGCAAAGTTATTTATACTCCTTCAACATTTCCGCATTTTGTCATGTTACAACCATAAATATAAATGTATTTTATTGAGATTTTATGCAATAGACTAACACAAAGTGATACATACACTAATGATAAATTGGAATGAAAATGAGAAACGTTTTTCAGAAGTCATTTAATTCGTCTGCAAAAGACCTGAGGCAGAGATTCACCTTCCAGCAGGACAACAATCCTAAACATACAGTCAGAGCTCCAGTGGAATGGATTATATCAAAGCATATTCATGTGTTAGAATGGCCCAGTCAAAGTCCAGACCTAAATCCAATTGAGAATCTGTGGCAAGACTTGAACACTGCTGTTCACAGATGCTCTCCATCCAATCTGACTGAGCTTGACCTACGTTGCAAAGAATGGTTGGCAAAAATTTTGCTCTCTGGATGTACAAACATGCTGTACCCCAAAAGACTTTATTATATATTTATAGCTATATTATATACTTATATATAAATATATTATATACTTATATAATATTTTTTATTAAACCATTTATCATTTTCCTTCCACATTTACGTTTCTGGTTGTAACATGACAAAATGTGCAAAAGTTCTTTTGCAAAGCTCTATAGGTCAGATGAATCTTACTGTAAGCACTGAAAACAGTCCCGATTGCGATGTCCTTCACTAGATTATTAGCTTTTTTAATGTTTTTTATAGCATGTTCATATTGCCTGAAAAAAAAAACCACACAGTATCATATTCACACTTATTATTATATATACATATTGTTTTTTTTTTGTTGTTGTTGCAAAAGTTCAGACAGTTATAAAGATTTTGAGATGGTATATAACATACACGTATGGGATTTTCTTTGGAATTACTTCGACAGTGAACTTTGTGTCTTTCTCTTGAAGTGTACATGGAATATTCATCATATTTCTGGGGTTTATTTGAAAATGTATTTGGATATTGGTTTTATTATCCGTCTTTTTATTTCCTTGCTTTTCTTCTTGGGATTTGATGGTTCTACCATGTGCGACCCATGTGAAGGGCAGTGCGTTCTGCAAGTCAGAGAGACTAGAGTCATTGCACTGTGTTGCTTCTGTCGTTTCCTCTTTTTTAGCATATTGATCCCTGAGTCTGACACAGAGGTAACAGTTTGTTAGATCAAATTCCAGGGACCAGTCTTTCGTCTGTGTTGGCGTCATCTTAAAGTAACCTTTCAGAGACGTGTCTGTGATTCCCGTCCATTTTATGCTCACATCTTCAAGAATCACACTGTTATTTTCTTCTACAGCATTGTAAGCCGTGTCCATTTGACACAATTTTCCCCAAATCTTCTGGTACTCCTCATAATCCTTGTACTTTGTTTTTGATGGATGACATACTGTGCCATCTATGGGGGTGAAACACTTGATTGGGTCCCTTGCATGCTCCAAACAGACCTCAAAGGAAGGACTGAGAGTGAGGAGGTTTACTGCAGGAAGTGTTGCCCCATTGACAACTTCTGTGCCAAGCTGCACTTGGAGCACTTTTTCAGACTTGAGTTCCATCTTCCATTCTTTAAAATGTTTCTCCTTATTCAGAGAATCTCTTGGCATTATTTCATGTTTTATATTATTTTCAGCTTCTTTAATATCTCGAAGGCACTCGCTGACCTTACCCCAGTCTTCACCTTTAACTGTAGATATAATTTTGTGCCAATTCTTAACCGAGATCAGGATTATATTTTTGTTCTTTAACACTTCAGATTGTAGCTGTTGGTTGATGGAATCATTAAATGAATACACTCTTCTCTTCCAGGTAAGAGTGCAGGATTGGGCTTCAAGGTTAAACGCTGGCTGCTCTACCACTTTGAGGTTCCTGTACTTGATCTTCAGCCCTGATAATCTGTCAAGTGGAACTGAGATCATAAATTCGTGCTCTGAAAGTTGGTCCACTACTGCTAGTTTGGTCACATCTCTAGAACTAGATTTAGTTGCATTGATGAATCTTAATGACTCCAACTCAAAGTCCTCAGTAGAGTCACATTTCTCACAAAAATGATCAATTTCTTGCTTGGTGTAATCAAGGTCTACTTGTTTTTTTTCAGAGAGCACACTATGAAGAAGCCTTTGAAGAACCAGGTCCAGATAGCGTCTCATAGGCGATGAGGCCCACGTGTATGCATTGAGCTGCAGGTCATAATGTCCTAATCTTGAAGACAAGTTAGAGCATGATCTCAGGATGACAGCTTTGTTTTGAATTTCCTTGAATTCCTTGGCCATGTGACGTAACGTAGGATGGATTTCGTCATTTATGATAAGATAAACCAGCTGGTGATAGTCTCTTTTCTGTGCCAAGGTTTCCATGTGCTCGAACACAGGTCTAAAGACATGAATGAACAACGCTTTGGCTTCTTCACATTCTGCCTCTGGAACGTCACATATTTGTGAGAGATACGGAGACAGTGGCAGTAGGGGAGAGTATTTTCTTTTAAATGACTCAAGCAGTTCAGGATCTGGCTTGAAGTGGCACCTCAGTGGGGTGAGATCTCTTGTTAGGTCTTTGGAAATGAGTTTTTCAGCCACTGCATTGTTGTAGAAAAGCATTAGCTCTTCTACCATGCAGTGGGCCCTACTTCGTCCATGTCTTTGGCCATTGCTCCAGCGTCCTTCCAACCTGAAGTTTCTAAGTACCTTGGTAAAGCAGTAGGCGACAGCAACACAGTCTTCTACTCTAGAAAAGCGTAGAGGTGCCTGGTTATCATCTGGACAGCGCTCTTGTATTATCTTGTCTGCTTCCTCATACGATAGCCGTCTGTCAGATTTGATAACAGAACGAGTAAAATCACTGGACTCTATCACATTGGTGGCCTTGTTAATCATTATTTTCAAGGATATGGCCTTTCGTTTCTGACCTGGGAGCAAGCTCAGGCATTTATTTGCTGCTTCTCTGGAAAGCATCAAAGCTGGAGTCCCTGGCATGTCAGGGGGAGGGTAAAATGTCTTACCTTGCTTTTCTGCAAATGTATCCTCCTTACTGCCTTTCCTGATGTAACTAGCTACATCAGTAATGTGAATAGCAATCATATATTGTTCCCCATGGTCACTCAGACTGAAGGCATCATCCAAGTCTTCTGCATCACACGAGTCTATGGTGAATGTTGGGTTTTTTTCTTCATTTTCCTCTTGGTCACATTTTGGTTGAAAAGGAGGAGGAGTGTCTTTGATGCCATATTCTAGTTCCAGAAGCACATTATAATACTCCTTCTGTGAGATAACATTTGTAACTGCTCCAAGAGGATACTGATGAGTCTTTTCCCATTTCAGCACCTGGACCACTAAAAGCTGATCCTCGGCCATGTCTATAGATCTCTCAGAGAAATAGTGTCCATCTTTTGGATTGATCTTTCGTATTTCTATTTTGTCCTGGTGTTTTTTCAGAATACATATCCTGGTCATGTTTCTCTTGACCGGCGTAGCTAGTTGTTTATGTCCCTCCATCCTGCAGATAACGGTGCAGCTTTTTTCAGATCTATCCAGCAATCCTACTACTTTCCCTTCCACCGATTCACCTCGATTAGGCTGCCAGGTTCTTCTCAAGATCTGAACACAAACCTCATCTCCAGGAAAGGATCTGCCCACAGCATCTCTTCCACTGATGCAGATGGTAGAAGTCGGATCGTTGAGAGGTTTGGCGTATGCCAGATCGTGTCTCTCCATTTTGAGTTTACAGCGTACGTATTCATGAGGTTTGGTATCCAACATTTCTTGTAGTTCCTCCTGACTGTGCTCTTGTTCAAACAGAGGCTCCCAGTAAAAACTGGACTGGACTGGACTGGAGAACTTGAAAAGGTCCTTGTGGATTTCTGAAGCTTCATCCAGAGTTGTTCTGTCACCAAACCATCCATTTTTTTTATTCCTTTTTTTCTTGTCCATGGTTTATTCTGGAAATGCACAATAGACAATTAAGATTATTGCAGCCTGCTACAAAATACATAAAAAAGTTAATCCAAAACTATGTAACATCATATTACTACATTGTACAATATACAAAAATGTTTGTTATCTAACACATATAGTAAAAAGAAACGTTAAAATGACTTAGTAGTACACTAGTAGACCAAAATGGCGGTGTGTGGCGGGGTTCAACGCATGTCCAGATTTGCCATATCTGTGTGCTTATTTGCGCACTATTGTCCTGTGTGCTCATGCAGGTCAGTTGTGTGAGTATAAAAGACAGGGACTTTTCGACATCAATAACATCTGCAAAATCTAAGTTTCAGGCATTTTTTTAAACCTTTGACCACATACCAATTGAACTTGTAAGGAAGCCGCACCATAACCTTTTTCCCAACCGGAAGTTGCGCTGGCGAGGAGTCCTTAAACAAAGATGTAGAAAACGTGGAAGACTTCAGGCAAAGCTAAGAATAAACCCAAATTAACCTCCACTTCCTAGCATTTTTCTCCCTAATGTTTCTCCCTGGCAAACAAACTGGATGAGCTCAAGATCTGGACTCTCATGCAGAGACTCATTACAAACTGCAATATCATATTTCTCAGAAACTTGGCTCAACATGGGCATCCCAAATGGCATGCTGGAGCTCTAGTGTTGCAACATTTTCAGGGCTCCTAGAGAACCAGCATGCACAGGTAAAATCCGGAGTCCGGGGCTCATGGATTTGTGTAAACAAAACATAGTGCACTGTCTCTGTTACTGTTCCTTCACAATGCTCTGTTGATTTACCACAGACATTCATGTGTGTTGTTGTGATAGCAGTGTATGTCCCCAGGATGCTAAGGCCATGAAGAAACACAGTGCTGCTATTAACAATCTGCAGACATTGAATGCTGATTTTTGTTCTCTCTAAAAAAAACAACAGAATGTGTCCACAAAACCCTGGATCATGTTTATAAAAACGTTGTTGATGCTTACTGAGTCACACCCCTCCTCCACCTTGCACAATCTGACTATCTTTTATTGTTTCTGCTGTCCAAGTACATCTTCATTCATCATGTGTGTATGGACTGGCAGGCCCCCTCAAAGAGGGCCGCTGAACGAGGAAGAGACAGTTCACGACATCAGGAAATAAGGAAAGAAACGGTTACTCTTTCCCAACTCAGATGGTGTAGATCTGCAAAAACAACTTCCTTGCACCAGAGAAAAGCATCTCGCATCTCCACTCAAAATGGTGTAGAGCAGCACAAGTGCCTTGAATAGGGAAGTTTCACAACCCCCTGGCAGTTGCTGACCCTCCAGAATACGTTTCATCTGGGCCCCAGAACAGAGAACATACAACGCTTTAGGGACACGTACTATGTTAATCAGTTAAAGTATGCCACTAGGGCAGAGATAAAATTATATATGTGTGTACATGTAGAATGTATGATGTATTTGTGTTATGTTCAGCATGTTTGCTATAAACTTAAAGACTGTAATCAACCTGTACAGCCCTTGCTATAGATAAAGGTATGAATGGGTATGCAAGACATGGAATGTTTGGTATCTATTGAAAGCTTGGTACATTCAATTAACGTTGATGTGCATGAAATCTTACTCATATGAACCAGATTCATGTTAATACACTTTACCTAAATTAATAAAACTCCACTGAGATGGCCTCCCACGTGACAGAGCAAACCACAGGTTAAATGTATGCACGAAAAAGAGGAACCATGCTGGGCGTGACTACGCCCACAACCATCTCTGATTGGAACAAACGGCTGTGGGACAGACCTTCACCGTGAGATTAAAAACCTAAGGTCTGAGCAGCCTCGGCACGTTTTGGAATGTCACGCCGTCTGAAGGAGGCAAGCGGACTCCTCCCTTGCTCCACTCTCTACCAATGCCTGAACTTTCAATTTTATTTGTATAGCGCTTTTAACAATTGACATTGTCGCAAAGCAGTTTTACACAATCAAAAGAAGTAAGTTTGTATGCAATGTGAATGTGTATGAATCAAATGTGTAGAAGGTTCTCCCAGGGAAAAACGTGAAGATGTGAAGTTGAGGAGGCTGCTTTTTTCCGAGCTCCGGCAGACTGACCAATTTTCCAGCTTAATCCAGATTGACGTTATAACTTTTTGTCTTCTTACGAAGAGCGAACATATTACAGATAAGTATTTATAATATATTCACTCGAAACTCCTGTTATATCGCTAAGTTTTAATAGTTTTGCCACGCACCCGCGTCTAGCCGGCTATCCCATTAGCATCGCTAGCCCGTTAGCCTGGCTATCAGAAGTTTGCCTACGCGTTTTCCACACGATTATCTCCGTTTTTTGACACCATGTCGGTTGTGTGTCTGCCTCTGAGTGCAGGTGAAGACACAATAGAGCTTCACTCGGCGGATTTGGAGATGGAGGCCTTGGCGAAGCAGATCTGCAACCTACAGGTGAAGCTGGCCCAGCTACGACAGCGGAAAGCCGCTGTCACGGACTAACCGGAGATGAAGCAGAAGACTAGCAGTTAGCCCTGTAGCGTGGATGGTAAACCCAAACGCGGAAGTAGCGCGAGCAGGCAGGATAACCACGCTAGTTATTCTTAGAACTCTCCCGAAGCGAGAGCAAGAGTTTACACAAATAAACCCGCGTTCTAAATACACACACCCAATCAGAAGCGATAACCCAAGAAAGTGAGTACTCACGTTTGGACGAGCGAGGCGTCGGCGATAGCATGGGCATAACTCAATGACTGAGCAATGTGAGGCGTCATCTTGTTTCCTTTTATGCTTCCTGAAACCCGACCGTATTACTTCCGGGTCCTAGTACCGGTCGTGTTATGAGTGTGCATGACAGTACCCCCCCGTCCAGGACCGACTCTTGACGGTCCTGGGGTGGAGGATACCCGACGACGGTAGTCCCGGATGAGTTCGGGGTCTAAGACAAACCGAGCCGGAATCCAAGATCGCTCCTCGGGACCGTAACCTTCCCAATCCACCAGGTACTGGAGCCCTCTGCCCCGAGGACGTGAGTCAAGGATCCGGCGAACGGTGTAGGCGGGACCACCCTCAATCATACGGGGAGGAGGAGCAGGGTGGGTGGGTGGAACCATTGGTGAGGTGATGAAGGGTTTGAGCTGGGAGGTGTGGAATACCGGATGGATCCGGAGCGCCGCAGGCAGCTGGAGCCGGTAGGTGACAGGGTTAATCCGGAGGTTGATGCGATATGGTCCGATGAATCTAGGTGACAGTTTTCTTGACTCAGTCTGCAGGTGTAGGTTTTTTGTTGATAGCCATACCTTATCACCTACTTGGTACATTCGTCCCTGTGGGTGTCGACGGCGATGTTGCAGAGTGTAACGGCGGTTGGCCTTTTGAATGGCGTGGTTTGCTTGTCTCCAAAGCCGTCGACACCGGCGAACCAACTGTTGGGCCGACGGCACCTCCACCTCCGGTTCTGATGGTCGAACATCGGAGGTTGGAAGCCGTAGCATACCTCAAATGGGCTTAGGTTGGTGGCAGAAGATAGGTGGAGGTTGTGGGACAGTTCAGCCCAAATGAGGTAGCGGGCCCAGGAGCACTGGCGATCAGCAATGAAGCATCTCAGGTAGCGCTCCAGTTGTTGGTTGGTTCGCTCCGTCTGACCGTTAGTCTGTGGATGGTAACCGGAGGACAGACTGCAGGTGGAATTGATCAGACGGCAGAAGGCCTTCCAGAACCGGGACATGAACTGGGGCCCCCTGTCCGAGACGATGTCCTTTGGGAACCCATGCAGGCGGACTACGTGCTCTAATATCAGCTCGGCTGTCCTTTTAGCTGACAGGAGACCGGAGAGGGCCACCAGGTGAACAGCTTTGGAGAACCGGTCGACGATGGTGAGGATGGTGTCCCTTCCTTCAGAAACCGGCAGGCCCGTGATGAAATCAACGGCAATGTGTGTCCAGGGTCGGCGGGGAACCGGGAGTGGTTGAAGTTCCCCGGGCGATGGTCTGTTGCTGTCCTTGGACCTGGCACACACTGGGCACGCCTGGACGAACTCGTCTACGTCTTTTTTCATACTGGGCCACCAGAAAGCACGTTGTACAAACAGTAGGGTCCGCCGTTTCCCGGGGTGTCCCGAAAGGGGGGAGGAGTGTCCCCACTGGAGTACTTCGGCCCTGATGGCATTGGGGACATAGAGTCGGCCAGGCGGCACACCTGCTGGTTCGGTCTCCGTAGCTTGTGCCTGGCGAACCCTCGTTTCCAGGTTCCACCTGAGCGGTGCGAGGATCTTGGTGGGTGGCAGTACAGGCGCGGGGTCCGCCCGGGGGACGTCTTCCTCGTGTTGTCGGGAGAGGGCGTCGGCTTTGGTGTTCTTGGACCCCGGGCGGTATGACAGGTGGAAATTATAATTCTCGAAGAATAGTGCCCACCGCGCCTGTCTGGGGTTCAGCTGTTTTAAGGTGCGGATTGTGATGAGGTTTTGGTGGTCGGTCCAGACGATGAACGGCTCTCTGGCGCCCTGGAGCCAGTGTCGCCATTCCTCCAAGGCCCACTTTATGGCCAGCAGCTCGCGGTCCCCTACTCCGTATCGCTGCTGAGTGGCGTCAAATTTCTTGGAGAAAAAACTGCAGGGGTGCAGTTTTTGGTCTGGACCTCGCTGGGAGAGAACAGCCCCGGCGCCCACATCCGAAGCGTCCACCTCCACAACGAATGGTTTGTCAGCATCCGGGTGAAGGAGGATGGGAGCAGTGGTGAAGCGGCGACAGAGCTCATGGAAGGCAGAGACGGCAGTTGGGGTGAGGTTGAAGGGGTGAGATGATGGGCGGGTCAGAGCGGTTAGTGGCGCTGCAACGGTACTGTAGTCCCGGATAAAGCAGCGATAGAAATTGGCAAACCCGAGAAATCTCTGAAGCTGTTTAAGAGTCTTGGGTAGGGGCCAATGACTCACAACTTCCAGTTTCTGCGGGTCCATGGCCACACCCTGGGGCGAGATGACAAAACCCAGGAACGTGGTGGAGCGCTCGTGGAAAGCGCACTTCTCCAACTTACAGTACAGCTGGTGGGCGAGCAATCTCTTTAGAACCGCTCTGACGTGCTGGATATGCTCGTTGACAGTTCGGGAGTAGATGAGGATGTCGTCAAGGTAGACGAACACCCAACGGCCTAACATGTCTCTGAGAACGTCATTGATGAATTGTTGGAAAGCGGCAGGTGCGTTGCAGAGACCAAACGGGATGACCAGACTTTCGTAGTGTCCTGTAGGGGTGATGAAGGCCGTCTTCCACTCATCGCCCTCTCTGATGCGCACCAAGTCGTAGGCGCTCCGGAGGTCCAACTTAGTGAAGATGGTGGCACCAGAGAGGGCGTCCAGGGCAGAGTTGGTAAGAGGCAGTGGATGTCGGTTTTTTATGGTGATATTATTGAGCCCCCGGTAATCGACACAGGGACGTAGACTACCATCGCGTTTTTTCACGAAAAAGAACCCCGCAGCGGCAGGTGAGGAGGAGGGCCGGATGGTACCATGGCGAAGTCCGCTGGAAACATACTCCTCCATCGCCTGCGTCTCGGTGTTGGATAATGAATAGAGGTGGCCGCGGGGTGGTGTCGCACCTGGCTGAAGATCGATCGCCAGGTCGTATGAGCGATGAGGAGGTAGGTGGGTAGCGCGTCTTTTGCAAAAGACTTCAGCCAGGTCCCGGTAGTCTAGCGGGATTTTGTCTGTGTCGACATCGGGGGCCTCGGACTCCCTAGAGCACGTCCCAGCCTCGGCCCGTAGGCAAAGCTCAGTGCAGGTCGGCCCCCATTGTAGGATCCGGCTTTGGGTCCAGGATATGAGCGGGTCATGTTGCAGCAGCCAAGGGTGTCCGAGGATGATGGGTGGTGATGAAATGGTGGTGGTGTGAAACTGGATCTGTTCTCGATGCTGGTTGATGATGAGGGTGATAGGTTGGGTTTGAAAAGAGATGGGGCTGGAGGAAAGAGGCCGACCGTCGACTGATGTAATGGTTACGGGCTGGGATAACGCCTCGATCTTTATCCCCAATTTTTTGGCATAGGAAGAGTCAATGAAGTTACCTGCTGCCCCGGAGTCGACGAACGCGGTACTTCCGACCCGTTTGTGGCCAAACTGGAGATGTACTTTTACCGTGAGACGGGAATCACTGGTCAGGGTGGTGGAGAGGGACATGGGACCCGGTGAGTTCCTCCCATTTCTCACCGGGGCTGCGCGTTTCCCGGCCGCAGAGAACAGATGGCCCGATGATGTGCAGAGGATCCACAATATGCGCAGAGCCCCTCTCTGAAGCGGCGTTCCCGTTCTGCAGCGGTTAAGGAGGCGCGCCTTAATTGCATGGGTTCCCCGGCTCCTGTGTCAACCACGGCGGGAGGTGGAGTACCGACGGTCCTGGTGGGTGCTGCAGTGAATGAGGCGTGGACTTCTGGAACTGGAGAGCGGGAGAGGAAGGGCGTGGTGTGAGGTAGTGCTGTCATGATGGGTGGCAGGGTACGGGGAGCTGGCTTGGGGCGAACGAGCAGACGTTGGTCGATCCGGAGGGCGAGTTGAATTAAGCCCTCCAAGGTCGCTGGGAGCTCTCGTCCGGCGAGCTCGTCTTTTATCCGTGAAGCCAGTCCCTCGTAGTAGGCCGTCCGGAGTGCGGAGTCTCCCCAGTCGGTCTGTACGGCGAGAGTGCGAAACTCCGCGGTGTAGCGGCTCACGGACAACCCTCCCTGCTTTAGATGGTATAATTTAGAGTCGGTCTCCACCTCAGCAGCCGGATGCTCAAAGGTGAGTTTAAGCTGGCGGGTGAATTCTGTGTAGGAGTAGGCGACGTCTGAGCGGCCGCCCCGCGGAGGATCGCATTCTCCTGTCGCAGCTCCGCCACCTCGCGGCGCAAGGCCGCGACGCCCTGGAGCTCCGTGCGGATCGATCAGCTTAGCATGCCGGTCAACCACATCGCAGAGGTGAGCAAACTCCGCTGGGTTTACTGCCGGTGGCTCAGTCATTCTGTCACGGACTAACCGGAGATGAAGCAGAAGACTAGCAGTTAGCCCTGTAGCGTGGATGGTAAACCCAAACGCGGAAGTAGCGCGAGCAGGCAGGATAACCACGCTAGTTATTCTTAGAACTCTCCCGAAGCGAGAGCAAGAGTTTACACAAATAAACCCGCGTTCTAAATACACACACCCAATCAGAAGCGATAACCCAAGAAAGTGAGTACTCACGTTTGGACGAGCGAGGCGTCGGCGATAGCATGGGCATAACTCAATGACTGAGCAATGTGAGGCGTCATCTTGTTTCCTTTTATGCTTCCTGAAACTCGACCGTATTACTTCCGGGTCCTAGTGCCGGTCGTGTTATGAGTGTGCATGACAGCCGCGCTGGAATTGTCACGGACCGACGCTCACCTGTCCCACGTAAATTCTCGGCATGACACACAGCCTGGTTGAGAAGGTCCACAGCACATCACCCACGACAAGGATCATCGTATCCGGACCGCTTCCCACATTTCAACGAGGAATCGAGAGGTTCAGTAGATTGTTTGCTTTTAATGAATGGTTACAATCTTGGTGTCAACAACAGAGATTACACTTTGTTGATAATTGGAATGTTTTCTGGGAGCGTCCTAGGCTCTACCACACCGATGGACTGCACCCTAGCAGAGCTGGAGCAGCAGTCCTCTCAGACAACATCTCCAAAACACTACGAACCATCTGACTGGCGATAAGTGTCTTTGATTCCAAACATAATAGTCACAATGCAACTTACCATACAGATAGACGCGCACACATAGCTTGTCCTATAGAAACTGTGTCTGTTCCCCGAATAGTGAGAAAAAAGAATAAATTCGTTAAAATCGCTCGAAACAACCTAATAACTATAAAACCAGAAAAAGGTCAAATAAGTAATCACAATATACCTCTAAAGTTTGGGCTTCTCAACATCAGATCCCTTGCGCCTAAAGCACTGATTGTTAATGAAATGATCTCAGATTGCTGCCTTGACGCACTCTGCCTTACTGAAACCTGGCTCAGACCAAATGAATATATTGGTTTAAATGAGTCTACTCCGTCAGGATATTTCTATAAGCACGAACCCCGTCAAACTGGTCGTGGTGGTGGTGTCGCAACTATCTACAGTGATGTTCTGTTACTCAGAAAACAAGGCCCAAGTTCAACTCGTTTGAAGTGTTTATCATTAATGTTGCACTCAGCGAAATACATAATAAACCCTTGCTACACTTCGTTCTGGCCACCGTGTACAGACCCCCGGGGCCATATGTCGATTTTCTTAAAGAGTTTGGACATCTGCTATCAGACCTATTAGTTAACTCTGATAAAGTGCTGATAGTAGGAGACTTTAACATTCACGTAGACGATGCTAACAACACTTCAGCACTCGCATTTATAGATTTGCTAAATTCCTTTGGGGTTAAACAAAATATAAATAGACCAACTCACCGCTTTAATCATACGTTAGATTTAATTATATCCCATGGTATAGATGTCTCTAATATAGACATTCTACCTCAAAGTGATGATATCACAGATCATCATCTCTTAGTATACACTCTACCTGTAGAACAGCGTCGCTGTGCCTCCCCACGTTATCAATTCAGTAGAAATATTAATCCGACTACTAAAGACAAATTCACAAGTAATCTGCCGGATCTGTCCCAATTTCTTATCAGACCCCTAAGTGCAGACGATCTAGATGAAGTGACCAGCAGCATGGGCACTATTTTTACCAGTACATTAAACACTGTTGCTCCCATCAGATTAAAAAAAGTCAGAGATAAAACACTTGCACCATGGTACAATAGTCATACTCGCGCCCTAAAGAGAGCAGCCCGTAACCTCGAACGGAAATGGAGAAAAACTAAATTAGAAGTTTTTAGAATCGCGTATAAAGGTAGTATGTGCAGCTATAGATGGGCTCTAAAAGCGGCTGAGCCAACTCATAGCAAGAAACCAAAACAATCCCAGGTTCCTATTTAGTACAGTGGCTCGCCTAACAAATCCTAAGATTCCTGCAGGGAGTATCCCATTACAGCTTAGAAGTGAAGACTTCATGAACTTCTTCAATGAAAAGATTGATAGTATCAGGAAGAAAATAATGGAAATTCAACCTCTAACATCTCATGATCCAGCCCAGTCTAAAGCTTCACAATTAGATTTTCAGTGCTTTACAGGTGTAGGACAGGAAGAGCTGTATAAACTCATCACCTCGGCTAAATCAACAACATGCTTGTTGGATTCAATCCTAACCAGACTTTTAAAAGAAGTGATAAAAATAGCTGGAGTGCCCCTTCTAAACATTATCAACTCTTCATTATATCTAGGTCATGTCCCTAAACCTTTCAAGTTGGCAGTTATTAAGCCTCTTCTTAAAAAATCTAATTTAGACCCAAATGATATAATAAATTACAGACCAATTTCAAACCTTCCGTTTATATCAAAGATATTAGAAAAGATAGTATCAGCCCAAATATGCACATTCTTGCAGGAAAACGATGTCCTGCACTAGTTAAAATTGCAAATGACTTGTTTTTAGCTTCAGACCAAGGCTGCATCTCAATTCTTGTCTTACTTGATCTTAGTGCTGCATTCGACACTATAGATCATGATATTCTCATAGATCGCTTACAAAATCACATTGGTATTCAGGGACAGGCGTTAAAATGGTTTAGATCCTACCTGTCTGATTGATTCCATTTTGTAGATCTGAATGGAGAACAGTCTGGTGCAATGCCAGTGAAATATGGGGTGCCACAAGGGTCAGTCTTAGGACCTCTGCTGTTCTCAATATACATGCTTCCCTTGGGTAACATCATCAGAAGACATGGGATTAGTTTCCATTGTTATGCTGATGATACCCAGTTATACATCTCCACAAAACCAGACGAAATACCCAAATTGTCTAGACTAACTGAGTGTATTAAAGATATAAAAGATTGGATGACCGATAGTTTTCTTTTACTAAATTCAGATAAGACAGAGATATTACTTATTGGCCCAAAAACTAGTACACACCAGCTCTCACAATTCAGCTTGCATTTAGAAGGATGTACTGTTACCACCAGCTCGACAGTGAAAGACCTGGGTGTAATATTAGACAGTAACTTATCCTTTGAAAATCATATCTCCAATATCACAAAAACAGCCTTTTTCCACCTTAGAAATATTGCCAAGCTTAGGAACATTTTATCTGTATCTGATGCAGAAAAGCTGGTTCATGCATTCATGACCTCCAGACTGGACTACTGTAATGCATTACTGGGTGGCTGTCCTGCATCCTCAATTAACAAGCTACAGTTAGTCCAAAATGCAGCCACCAGGGTTCTCACTAGATCCAGAAAATATGATCATATAAACCCAAAATTATCATCCCTGCACTGGCTACCTGTTCAGTTTAGAATTAATTACAAAATAGCATTACTTACATACACACGTGGACAAAATTGTTGGTACCCTTCGGTCAGTGAAAAAAAAACTCACAATGGTCACAGAAATAACTTTAATCTGACAAAAGTAATAATAAATAAGAATTCTATGAATGTTAACCAATGAAAGTCAGACATTGCTTTTCAACCATGCTTCAACAGAATTATAAAAAAAAAAAAAGAACTCATGGAACAGGCCTGGACAAAAATGATGGCACCCCTAACTTAATAGTTTGTTGCACAACCTTTGGAGGCAATCACTGCAATCAAACGATTCCTGTAACTGTCAATGAGACTTCTGCGCCTCTCTGCAGGTATTTTGGCCCACTCCTCATGAGCAAGCTGCTCCAGTTGTTTCCGGTTTGAAGGGTGCCTTTTCCAGACAGCATGTTTCAGCTCTTTCCAAAGATGCTCAATAGGATTGAAGTCAGGGCTCATAGAAGGCCACTTTAGAATAGTCCAATGTTTTCTTCTTAGCCATTATTGGGTGTTTTTAGCTGTGTGTTTTGGGTCATTGTCCTGTTGCAAGACCCATGACCTGCGACTGAGACCCAGCTTTCTGACACTGGCCATCACATTTCTCTCTAGAATCCCTTGATAGTCTTGAGATTTCATTGTACCCTGCACAGATTCAAGACACCCTGTGCCAGATGCAGCAAAGCAGCCCCAGAACATAACAGAGCCTCCTCCATGTTTCACAGTAGAGAGAACATGTTTCACAGTGTTCTTTTCTTGATATGCTTCATTAGAGCTGATGTGCCGTGGCAAAAAGTTCCATTTTTGTCTCATCTGTCCATAGGACATTCTCCCAGAAGCTTTGTGGCTTGTCAACATGTAGTTTGGCATATTCCAGTCTGGCTTTTTTATGATTTGTTTTTAACAATGGTGTCCTCTTTGGTCGTCTCCCATGTAGTCCACTTTGGCTCAAACAACGACGGATGGTGCGATCTGACACTGATGTTCCTTGAGCATGAAGTTGACCTTGGATCTCTTTAGAAGTCTTTCTGGCTCTTTTGTTACCATTCGGATTATCCGTCTCTTTGATTTGTCATGAATTTTCCTCGTGCGGCCACGTCCAGGGAGGTTGGCTACAGTCCCATGGATCTTAAATTTCTGAATAATATGTGCAACTGTAGTCACAGGAACATCTAGCTGCTTGGAAATGGTCTTATAGCCTTTACCTTTAACATGCTTGTCTATAATTTTCTTTCGAATCTCCTGAGACAACTCTTTCCTTCGCTTCCTCTGGTGCATGTTGAGTGTGGTACATACCATGTCACCAAACAACACAGTGACTACCTGGAGCCCTATATATAGGCCCACTGACTGAGTACAAGATTGTAGACACCTGTGATGCTAATTAGGGGACACACCTTGAATTAACATGTCCCTTTGGTCACATTATTTTCAGTATTTTCTAGGGGTACCATCATTTTTGTCCAGGCCTGTTCCATGAGTTTTTTTTTTTTTTTTTTATAATTCTGTTGAAGCATGGTTGAAAAGCAATGTCTGACTTTCATTGGTTAACATTCACAGAATTTTAAAAAATTATTACTTTTGTCAGATTAAAGTTATTTCTGTGACCATTGTGAGTTTTTCTTTCATTGACTGAAGGGTACCAACAATTTTGTCCATGTGTGTACAAGTCTTTAAACAGTCTAGCTCCCACATATCTAACCAGTCTTCTGATTCGTTACAATCCACCTGTCATGCACACTCGTAACACGACCGGCACTAGGACCTGGAAGTAGTACGGTCGGGTTTCCAGGAAGCATAAAAGGAGACAAAATGGCGCTTCACATTGCTCAGTCATTGAGTTCGCCCATGCCTTTGCTGACGCTACGCCAACTATTCTGTGAGTACTCACCGATTCTGGTTGCTTCTTTGATTGAGTGTGTGTTGCTAGAACGTGGGTTTATTTGTGTAGATCCTTGCTCTTTGTGTAAGAGAGTTCTTAGACTAATCGCGTGGTTATCCTGCCTATTCGTGCTACTTCCGCGTTTGGGTTTACCATCCACGCTACACGGGCTAACTGCTAAGGCCTTTCAGTTTATCCTTCGGTTGCTCGTGACACCACCACGCTCCTTAAGATCAGAAAACTCCGGACTTCTGGTAGTTCCCAGAATATCAAAATCTACAAAAGGAGGTAGGGTTTTTCATATGTAGCTCCAAAACTTTGGAATAGCCTTCCAAGAATACACAACCAAGTGCCTAGGTGCATTGACCCATTAGCATCCCCACTCTGTCATCTTCATAAACATCCCAACCTTGAAAAAAAAACACTCCTTCTTTTTCCCTTCTCTCTCCTAATTGACTACTGCTGCTATTCTACAGGTTGCACCTGTGAAAGTCACAAAGCAGAGAATGTTAGAAAATTTTGACGAATATTAATGAAACGTGAACCCGTCACAAAATCTAAATCGTCTAGCTCTCGTTATACCTTCCCTCTTGGGACAGAGTCTTACCGAGCCAATGCTAAAAGCAGGTCAACAGGAGAACGGATGGGCTTCAAACTCTAATACACAAATAAAACATTTAATTGGTGTATGGGTGGAAACCTTGTCAGCTGAGAAACCAATGCTGTTCTCTCACTCAGAAGAAAGCCAAAACAATTACAATTCTGGTATTAGGGAAAATCCCCAGTTTTTAGGTTTTTTATTGAGTTGATCGGTTTCCTTCTTCCTCTCCTCTGATTAAACACCCTCCGTTATCAACAAACAAAGGGGGAAGGAGAAAATTTGTACCGTACTCAGTCTGCCACCAGAAATGTGGGGTCCGTTTCATCTTTTTTATTTTTCACCAACTCTCCAGTAGCTCTATCCTTTCCCCATAAAAAAGGGGAAAGTGAAAGCAACCATTACTACTCTGTCCCCTGCTCTGTTTGTACTGACCTTCATGTTTGCATCTGTTTTCTAACTGTGTTACCTGTGTGTTTTCACTAATTCCTCCCACTGAGACTCACAGTTATTGACAAGCACACCAGAGAAGCACGGTCACAGAGGACCACACTCAGACACGGCCACATCCGACACTATATACCTACCACCTGTCTGTCTGTTTTGTTTTGTTCTTCTTTTTCTGTTGTTTTGTTTTGCCTTCTCCTCTTCAGGTCTGTGTAAGTCGTGGTTCTAGAACCCCCACCAAATCATGTCTCTCACCACTGACCCCGTTAGTCACTGGGAAGATCTGGAGATATGGCTAAGCGCGGCAACCGACAGCCTCCTACCCAAGGCCGCTGAGATGCTGAATAACCATACACATGACCAGCTGGATGACAACCTACCAAGCCTCATGAAACAAGACCCAAGTCAGAACTACATTTCCAAAGTCCTAGCCAAGATCACGGGCTCCTTAAGCCACACGCTCATCGCCACCCTAAAGATAAGCGACGGACACGCCGCTCACCCCTAGCAGGAGCTGGAATCGGCACAATGACGCACTGAGCAGCAGGTGCACGAGGTGTGGGGGCAAAGGAAAAGGCACGATGAGGATGAACAAGGCATTAAAGAGGAAATCACCAAGCTGCGAGAAACCCTAAGGGCTACAGCACGAGAGAAGGAACAAAACAAAGCAGACTACGCTAAGCTCTCCAAAAGACTGCAGTATGCCGAACAGCTGCTGGAAAAGGCCAAAACCGACTTCAAAGACAGAAATAGCAGAATTATAGCACTTGAGACTTACCTAGACGAGGCGAGAAACGAGATCAGCCGCCTCAGGCAACTACTGGATTATCTGATCTGAGCTGCTATTAACCTGTGATTTCTGAGGCTGGTGACTCGGATGAACTTATCCTCCGCAGCAGAGGTGACTCTTGGTCTTCCTTTCCTGGGGCAGTCCACATGTGTGCCAGTTTCTTTGTAGAGCTAGATGGTTTTTGTGACTGCACTTGGAGACACTTTCAAAGTTTTCCCAATTTTTCGGACTGACTGACCTTCATTTCTTAAATTAATGATGGCCGCTCGTTTTTTTCTTTACTTAGCTGCTTTTTTCTTGCCATAATACAAATTCAACCTCTTTGAATGAGAAGGTGTGTCCAAACTTTTGGTCTGTACTGTACAAGCTAAGCTTCACAAGCTACAGCTAAGCTAAGAAGAATAAAACAAGGGTGCAGCAAGCCAGTCCTCCGATGGGTCCACCAAAATCAAATAAAGAGACTGACTATTACCTGAAGAAAAGGAGCAAAGAGCGAGCACACTAACACAGACCTCTTTACTTCACCACACTGACAAAATCCATACCCGGCTAGAAAATTTTATGTATCCAATGACTACTACACTCTCCTCCGCACTACAAGCGGAGGTCCAACCTCTAGTAACGAGGAGTGCTTCATGCATTCGACACCGAAGAGTGTTGGCTTAACCTCACTCAGTGTCCACTGAGGATTATTATTATTATTATTATTATTATTATTAATAATACTATTACTATTGTTACCTTCAATTGTTTTAAGAGAACTACATTAACCGAGCTTTGAGTCGAGGTCTCAATCTAAATAACGCCCCAAGCAATGCATCCCTAGCCTTAAGTGTCCCTAATGCGACTTTGTCAAAATTAATTAAATCTTGCACCATGACTCAGTTGAAGAGTTGTTTTTTGTGTCTTGCATATGCCTGTTCTCTCTCTCTTTCTGCCTTTTTGTTCCAGTGCCCGTTGATGCTCGCAAAAGGGGGATATGTAGGGACTAGCAGGCCCCCTCAAAGAGGAAGAGACAGTTCACGACATCAAATAAGGAAAGAAACGGTTACTCTTTCCCAACTCAGATGGTGCAGATCTGCAAAAAAAAAACTTCCTTGCACCAGAGAAAAGCATCTCGCATCTCCACTCAATGATGTAGAGCAGCACAAGTGCTTTGAATAGGGACGTTTCACAACCCCCTGGCAGTTGCTGATCACAGGACTACATTTGCTCTGCCCCCCAGAACATAGAACATACAAAGCTTTAGGGACACGTACTATGTTAATCAGTTAAAGTATGCCACTAGGGCAGATATAAAATTATATGTGGGTACATGTAAGATGTATGATGTCTTTGTGTTGTGTTCAACATGTTTACTATAAACTTAAGGAGTGCAATAAACCTGTACAGCCCTTGCTATAGATAAAGGTATGAATGGGTATGCAAGACATGGAATGTTTGGTATCAAATGAAAGCTCTGTATAGTCAATGAACATTGATGTGCATGAAATCTTAGTCAAATGAACCAGATGTTAATACACTTTACCTAAATTACTAAAACTGCACTGAGATGGCCTCCCACATGATAGAGCAAACCACAGGTTAAATGTATGCACGAAAAAGAGGAACCATGCAGGGCGTGACTACACCCACAACCATCTCTGATTGGAACAAACGGCTGTGGGACAGACCTTCACCGTGACATTTAAAACCTAAGGTCTGAGCAGCCTCGGCATGTTTTTGAACGTCATGCCATCTGAAGAAAGCGAGCGGATGCCTCCCCTGAACCGCTCTCAACCAACGCCTGAACTTGCGCCACCCAGCGACCGAAGACTCCACTCTCCTCAACATGCAAAAGAAACTTTACCTTGAACTCAAATGCCACTTGAACGCTGCCTTTGTGCAACGAAGAGGCCCGCCGAAGAAGTCTCAGAGCGTCTTCAACACAATACGCCGCAGAGGGCTTTCCCAAAAGACGTCACCTCAACCCAGCGCAGCGACCAATCAGTAACACCGTGATTCCTTTCGTCGAAGGCGAACCAATGAGAACAACCATCACGTAACGCAAGTATAACAAACAAAGCTTCATACAGATCTGGCCATTAAGAACGCACGTTTCGAGAAAAGGGATCTCGCGTGCTTCCGCGGCAGCTCGCGGGAAGCTGTGAAAATGCCGTTCATTACCTGTAGGGGGTAGTCGTGTTTTAATCTGAAGTATTGTGTGTCTACTGAAGCCAAACATGTGTTTCTCTCTTAGGCGCCCATTGACAGCAAGCGACAGAGCTCATAAACGTGTCGAGCACAAACTTTAAATACTGATATGTATTTATTCTTCATTTTCTTCTCTCCTGCAATACTCTCCTCCCCTACTTATTTGATTGCGCTTTCTCCATTCAGTATTATTATCATTAACAGTAGCAGTGAAAACTACCGCTGATTAACTATCACTGCAGTGGTTAAAACAGTAACCAGTAACAGTTCAAATAACCCAGGACTTTAACATTTAACCCAGCAGCTTTTAGAGTGTAACATAAAAAAATATTCCATTTGTAAAAGAGCATAGGTGAAATCATAGGTTGTGTATAGAGTGAATAAAAACAATACAACAAAGCTTATGGTAAATAAATTCTCAGACTCTTCCACTGCAGGTATTAAAAAACAGTAACAATGTCAATTTTAGAATCCGTAGAAGTTCACTGGTCCGCACAAAACCTCTTGCAGGGGAGCCTTTCCCTCAATTCGCCATTTTCACAGGGGTGGGCATCTCGGTTTATTCATACAGATACAGTACCTATTTACAGTACATGGAATTTTATGGTGTTGTCGCTGAATGATTTACCCTGACAAAGAGCAATATACTGTAAGAATAGTGCCAGCTGGCACATCTTAATAATAATTTGGCGTCTATTTTGTTAGGAACCGCCACTAGAGGTCACTGTTCATGTCTGTCTGTCTCTGTAGTTTTTGTTGGTTGACTCAGTTTCCCAGAAGGCACCTCAGTCAGGTGATGAGTGCTCACCTGAACTGAGGTGGCTCATTAAAGCTTCTATAAATAGCAGTTTGTTCTGGGAAACTGGGTCGAGCATTATTTGTTGGTATGTTTGTTTGTTTGTGATTGTTTTTGTATATACCGTCATGTGGGCATTCCTTTTGTTTGGTTTTTGTTTCTCTAAGTTTATATTTTGGTTTGTTTTGTAACCTGTGTTCAAGAGGGCTCTAGTTTAGTTTTCTTTATACTCCTTGTTACTGGATTCATGGAGCTGTCCTGTTTCATGTTTAGCTAGGCTGTGTCTCCTCCTGTGTACTGTGTAAGTACTGTTCTGTCTTCTGGTTTATTCCCTTGTATGTATAGCCACATAAGGGCTTAGCCGTTAGCAAGGTTAGCTGCTAGTAGGCCTTGACGGCTAGTAGGGTTAGCGCCTAGTAGGCTTAGCCTCCAGTAGGCTAGCCTCTAGTGGGATTGACTGCTAGTGGTTCTGGTCACCAGTAAGTTAGCCACTAGTTTGGTATAGCCCCATGTGTGCCCTGCCTTTTGTGTTCTGTTTCCCTATTAGGTCAGTACTAACCCGGTTAGCCAC
Source organism: Clarias magur (assembly GCA_013621035.1). NCBI lineage: Eukaryota > Metazoa > Chordata > Actinopteri > Siluriformes > Clariidae > Clarias > Clarias magur. The sequence continues at coordinate 278,569 of QNUK01000385.1, read as the reverse complement.
TAACCCCATTAGCCACTAACCCGGTTAGGTCAGCATCCAGTGTCCCCAGTATTCCATGTAGCTACTAACCTCACTAACCCAGCCAGTCTAGTCCCTGAGACCCTGTCTTTAGTCTCTGTTGCCCCTAGCCCTGTCTCCTGTCTAGCCCTGTCTCCTGTCTAGCCCTGTCTCCTGTCTAGCCCTGTCTCCTGTCTGTCCAGTCCTCGCCCCATTTCTAGTTCCAGCCACGTCCTGTCCAGTCTTGTCTCTAGTTCCCCTATGTGTCTTTAGTTAGCTCCAGCTCCATGTTTCCTCATCCCTAGTTCTCTGTCGATTCCCTGTGTCAGCTCCTAGTTCCCTGTGTTCAGTTCTTGTCCCTGTATTTTTCCTGAGCCCTAGTTTTAGTTTGAGTTTGTTGTTTGTTTCTTTGTTCATTTGTCTGTTTTTGAGTTTTGTTAATAAAGACTCTGTTTGCACACCCCTCTCCATTCATGCCTACCATATATGCCCACGGCAACATCAGCCGGTCTAGCCCAACTACCACCAGCTAGACCATGACATATATTTAGAGTCCAATTTTTTCTCTCTAAACTTGTGCTACTGCTCTTTACTTACAATATTTGTAAAAAAAAAAAAATTTTTTTATTTAAATGAGGCTTGGGCTCCAATATGTTGAGCCTACTGTACGTAGTGTAATCAGAGCTCTACCGCCTGTTCGAGTGTAATTCATAAATTATGTTTATACAGTAATAATGAAATGAGATGCCCTAAATCGTGCTTTAAATTTAATCTACAATTCATTTCAAACCGACGACTCGCAGTTTCACTTTACAAAAGGCAGCGTTTTGATCGAAAGGTGATAAATGCATGCAATTCATCGATAAAAATGCAGACATACTGGATTGATGGATGTTGATAAATAATGATTATTATTATAATAATGATAATTAAATAAATAGCTGTCCATCTTTTGTGTTTATCTTTTCGGTTTATTATACACCTCTGCACCACTTATATATAATGTGGTATTTATGCTGTAATTTGGTGATGGTATGTGGTATTTAATAGCATTCGCTAGTTATCAAGTTGATATACAGGTCAATCTGCATCAAACAGAATCTCTCTAAGTAAGTAAGCATAATAATAAATAATGAATAATCATAGTGTCACCCCATGAGTGAACATGACCAAATTACTGCATGAACACTGGAACACGAGGATTTAAGAATTTAATTAAACACGAATATACTTAATGTGTTAAAATGTTGGATTTTAATTTAAAAGCCACATATAGATGTGTGCGTGAATTTGAATTCAAATCCAACATTTTAATGGTTTGTGATCGGTGCATGGGCGTCAAGTCGCACGTTCTGTAATATTCCATTGTCATTCATATTGCCGCTGTTTTAGAGCCCTTTACTAAAGTATTCACTAGTTATCAAGTTGATATACAGGTCAATCTGCATTTGAAAATATTCAGTAAATTCGTGAATTACACTCAAAGTATCAATTCCAACTACAAAGTCTGATTTCATTTGCTGGGGAAATAAAATTTTAGCAGACACGTCCGCACTGTCTTGTTAATTCATCTAAAACCCTCTACAGTATTCGCCAACAGCGACCCAGTTGGATAAATTCATATATCGTGAATGAAAGGTGAGAAGAGATTCAGCAGAATCTTCTGACACCGCTCTGAATGACTATATTCGACAAGAGTATATAGACTAAGAATTGTATTTCTAATGAGATAATTAATTAAATAATAAAATTATATAAAATAAGGACTTTATCTAAAAGCCAGACCAAATTTCTCATTCACTGTTGAAGTAGTTAAATATACTGTAGATACGTAGGTGTCAGAACCCCTAGAGGGCGCCAAAGCGCCCAAAGACCTTTTTGTTTGTAGTTCTCTTTTTGTTTCGTTTTGTTACGTCATTTCCCAGGTTACACTCGGTCAGGTGACGTGGGCGCTCAACTGAACCGAGTTGGTCATTCGTTTTGTTATAAATAGCTTGTTTTATTTCTGTTAGGTGGTCTTGCAACTGTTTATTTATCCTTAGAAAATGCCAGAAGCTTAGTTCATGTTTTCCGTTTGTGATACGTGTTTTGGTTTGTTTTCTCTTAAAGTTATTCTGTTTGTTTAGATCCCTGGTTTATCATTTAATAAACATCATTCTCTCTTTTTAAAAATCGAGACCTCCGCATTTATGCATCGTAGACACCGTAGTGACAGTAGGTTATATTTTAAAAGTACAATTGCAAGTACATTACAAACTGCATGTAATGTAAAATATGAATAAAACAGTATTAGACACACACATATGATATGGGAGTATATACAATGAAAAAGCTATTTACACATGTGTGCTCAAATGTAAAGCAAACACAATTATTAATTTATTGTGTATATTTAACTTCATTCAGCTGTTTAAGTTACATGGAAAAATAATGTGCCTACCAGCCCACTATTGTTTTCTGTTCAAATTTAAAGATGCACACGCGTGTGCAAAAAGACGAAGTACAACAAAGAATACGAAAAATGTATAATCTTTAATTTAGGGCATCTCTTTTCATCATTATGAACATAATATGACACATATATACGCAAATTCATCATAAAATATTATTATTGTAAAACAAAATAAAATTAATGTTTGCTTCAGCATTGGACACAATATTGTTTTAGGATAACTAATTATACACAATTCTTCGTTGTACTTGGTCTGGCTTTTAGATAAAGTCCTTCTATGCATCATCTGGCGGATATTCAGTGAAGCACAACACATTAATTTAAATTCCCAAATGTTGCTTGAGGGATCTCGCGGCATGTCGCGCGCCAAATTGCGGGATCTCGCAGGAAAAAGCGTGCATGCCCGTTTTAATGGCCAGATCTGTACCTTGCTGAAGGTGGTGTGCGATTCATAACATCTTAATTAATCAGAACTCCTTTAACTTTCACCCTCGAAACTGTTTGTGTGTGTGCGCGTGTGTGTGAGTGATTAAATAGCGTAGTTTCATGTAACGTAGATTAGTTCAATAAATTCTTGCTTCTTTATAAGGAACTTTTGTCTTGGTCATGTATTTTAAAGTTTAAACATTTGCGCAGATCTTATGTTACCATGCTCATAATTGCTAAATACTAGATTTTGTGTTATCATCGGTGGCCACGTGACAAGCAGAACTGGTTAGATACACTAAATTGTGCTAAACGCTGGACGGGTAGACGAGAAAGTGTACTCTATAAATTTAAAATCAATTCTATAACATTAACCCGAACCCTTAAAGATTCGATTCACATCTAATCCAGAGTTGAAACTCTACATGTGAAAACAACAATCATGACCGTTACAGTCTGGCTGGCTGGGCTGACGTTTTTACATACAGACTGGAGTGAATTTGCGGCTCAGGCAACCAGTGACACCAACATCAATACCTACACAAACTCTGTTCTGCTCTATATATACAGGTGTGTGGATCAGGTGAGCACAAAAAAAGTCATAGCATTTTTCAATCAGAAGCCCTGGCTGAACTGGAGACTGGGATGCATTCAGCGTTGCCAGAGCCAGTCTTAGGAAGGCAATTTGCAAAGCCAAGTATGAATACAAACAGCAGATTAAGGAGAACTTCAACCCTACTGACCCCCTACACATGTGGCAAGGGATTCAGGCCATAACTTACTAGAAACCACCCACCGCGGCACCTTCAACAAACTCTGCATCACTTGCAGATGAGCTCAACCTCTTCTACAGTATGCTTGTTTTGAAGAAAGAGCTTGCCATCAGCACACCACTCTGCTACTGGACACTAGACTGAGAGTATCTCAGGAATGCATATTGCTCCCTCTCCTATACCCCCTTTTCACCCATGACTGTATACCTACTTATGCCTCCAACAGCATTATCAAGTTCCCAGATGACACCATGGTGGCTATGACAAATCAGAGGTAACAATACATCAAGCACCTAGTAGCATGTTGTGAGGACAACAACCTGAAACTCAACACCAAGAAAGTGATTGAAGTCATTATGGATTTCAGGCAAGTTGGCAATCCCATTCACATCAGTGGAGCAAGTCCCACCTGTGCTCCAGGTTACGGTGCCATTGAGAGCATCCTCACATACTGCATCTAAGTGTGGTAAAGCAACTGCAGTGATCAGGACCCTAAAGTCACTAAGAGGCTGTGAAAACTGCCCAATGAATTAATGGCACACCCAACTACCCACCTTGGAGGACATTTACAAGAAGTACTGTGTGCATATGGTGAGATTGCTCTTACCCTAATCACAGACCACTTACTCTCCTTTCATGAGGGGGGGGTGCTATAGGTGCCTCAGAGCGCGTACCAACAGACTGGAAAATAGCTTCATACAGTGTTAATTAATACACCACTGCACTGTCACTGTATCATTCAGAACTCACATATGTACATATATCTCTTTTTGAGCATATTATCATAACCATCCCCCTTACTATCCCCTTCAGATTAATCATGCTGTGTATTATGTAATATTTGTCAAGAGAAAAAAAATCAAAACTCCCTACATATGAACTAATAACGGCGATGAGCCACTTAGAATTCAATATATTCAATAAACGCCTCCAAGTGGTGCAGTGGTAAAGTTCTTCGATTTCCGAGTGGTGCTGTAACCTCTCGCAGCCGGAGGTCTAGAGAGAGCTGATTGGCCGAGCTCTCTCAGAGGGGAGGGATGAGAGGTACTTAGTGCTCCCACATTAATCACGGCTCTACAGCCAATCAGGGGCGTCTGTGAGCTCACGCGGGCGGAAGGAGCGGATAGCGCTGTCCTCCGAGTGTGTTGCTCCGCCGCTCTGCAACGGTGCGCGAGCGAGCAGTTCGAAAAGATGCGGTCGGCTGGTGTCACGTGGTTCAGAGGAAACACGTGATAGTCTTCGGCCCTCCCGGCTGAGTGGTAGTAGTAGCCTTAATGTGGGAGCCCCCTAGTGACGGGGAGGAATTGGACACGACTAAATTAGGGAGAAAATCGGGGAAAACCCCCCCCCCCAATTTTTTTTAATATTGCAACGCTCTGCTCACAAGCTCAGGAAAGTTTGTATAATTTTTTGCGCTGTTCGCATTTTCACGGCGGCCAAGAGAACAGTTCAAGCACAGCTTCTGGCATGTTTCAAAAAGAAGAAAACTGAATATAATTATAACACCTCTCAGCGGAAACACAATGAAAATGAAGCGTTCAGTTTAACGAAGGAGTTTTCAAAATGACTGACAGCTTTAATGACTATAAAACACAGAATTTGTGTAATTTCATTCTCGATTTAAAGAAGAGCTTTTGTGTTTTCATTAGACTTTGTGGCTTCACCTACAGGCTTTGGTACAAAAGAGTCAAAAATAGATTTTTAAATGCCATAATAGTAATTTAATTATTTGTGCATGTGTGTGTGTGTGTGTGTGTGTGTGTGTGTGTGTGTGTTAGAGAGTGAAAGAGAGATAGAGAGCTGGTGCATCATCATACAAAACTACAGTACTATTTCATTTCTAATGTTTATGTATATTTTTTGTGTACTCTTATAATCCTCGGCAGTAACAATACTCACCATCCACCTTGAATGTCTTTTACAATTGAATCACTGATTATACCGTATTATTGTCCACCATCGGCAGTGTGGGTGCAGTTACATTTGCCACAAGGATAATGATTTCTGTTCAAAACAAAACAGAGATCTTCTTATTGAAATATTTGCGCGCACACACGCAGACGCACACACACGCACACACACATACACAGATTACCACTTATATAGTACATTTAAAACAGCGGAGAAATGTTTGTCTCATTCAGTTCTAATTGGTAAAGTAATAACTTCACAAGCACCAGCCAGGCGAGGACTAATCACTGAGTGAAATTAAGGAGTATAATATACACTGAGCTAAATACTGTAATGTAACCTGGTCTTCCTAATATAATAAAGCGTTCTGTGCTTAATAACTCTCTGCAACAAATAACCCACAATTACTGTTAAAAAATGGCAAAACGGTCCCTCATTATTAACTCCTCATCTCGTTTCCCAAAAGTGAAATATAAACTTTAATTCATAAAAACAAATATGCCGAAGCTTTACTCACCGCTCTGATTCTTAGGCTCTGAAGAAAGACAATGCAACTCCTCCAGGTTAAAGCTTTAACACAGCAGAACCTCATTCCTTCCACTTGAATCATAATGGGAATGTACTGTACACATCACTGTATTACTTTTGAGGAATCGAAACCTAAAAGGCTGTTTTGATTCTTCAGCGAGTCGCATGGCGTGTTGCCAAATATGCAGATTAAAAGGTTAGTATGTAAGGGATTAAGGGATTACATTTAAAATATATATTTCAATAATACAGTAATTTTGAAAATACAATATTGATGGGAACAGTAATATGATTTTTGTGATATTTATTAGATTTATGCAAATGAAAAAGAATCCAATCCCTATCTTTGTTCCAGTTAAAACCCTTAAAACTCGAGGTGCATGGATCTGTGCCGGAAATGCAAGAACAGTTAATGACTGATTTTAAAGAAACTCCATATATTGGTTTAATGGCTGGTGTGTATCGACAGAGGGTGACATAAAGTGTGTGTGATTATTTCTTACATATTTGTATGCGATATAAATATTATGATTTTCTGAAACAACATATAAATAAGTATAAGATAAATTAAGATAAGGCCCTTGTAAAAAACGTGTTTGATTAGATTGTACTTATACCGTATATATATATATATATATATATATATATATATATATATATATATATATATATATATAAATAAACTTAAAGTTTAATAGGGTAAATAAGGTTTAATCTGTGTGTGTGTGTGTGTGTGTGTGTGTGTGTGTGTGTGTGTGTGTGTACATATATACTTGTGTGTGTTCAATTCATAAAAGTCTATCAATTAAAAATAAATTAAAATTAGATCCTAAACAGTATTGTTTGTTATTGTTAATATAAAAAAGTAAATGTTTATGATTAAGAATAAGTGTTTGTAATTATTAAATAAGATTTAGACTCTGTGTGTGAGTGTGTCTGTGTTTTACATTTATTTGAAAAGTATAATAAATTAATTATTTACATGAACAATATTGTTTTTATATGTTTGTATTTATTTTTGTTGTATAAATTAAAAAAAAATTGTTGAAGAATAAGTGCTTTTATAATTTTAGTCTATAAATAAGATTTAATTGTAATTTATTCAGTTTTTTTAACTATTGGATTTTATATTTTTTATTTCTTTAAACTAGTTTTTGCTCAGTTATGTGTGTATAGTTTGTTAAAATAAAATAAAATTTATTTCATCATATTGCCTGGGCTGTGCTGAAAAAACGATGACACACTATATTGTGCAATCGCTAAGCCTTGATATAATCATTAAAAAATAGTGAGGCAGAAAACACTAAAATTGCTTTGAGCTTACATAACTATGTAATAGAAATAACTTTATTATGTGTATGTAGTGAAATAACTCGCATTTTATGTACATTTGTCATAAACACCTGGGCCCGTATACACACAGCTTCTTAAGCCTAAAAGTTGCTCCTAGTGATAAAATTCTAAGAAGATTCTTAGAATTATAACATTTTCTTAGAATTTCCCCTTAAATTTATGACTAAATCTTAGTAAAGATAAACGTAAACACTGCTCTTTTGTCCAATCTGTTTTTTGTTGTTGTTGTTGTTGTTGTTGTTGTTGTTGTTGTTCTTTTACCTCCTTCCATCTCTCTTGGATTGTTGACTACATACCATCCAAAAGTGCAACTTAAATAAACTGTCCTGTAATCATGTAAACTGGTAAAAGCTGAGACATTTTGCTCCCACCAATCTGAAATAGATCACAAGTAATGAAATTAGTACAGTAAATAAATGTAAGAACTTAAATATAGTAACTACTGCGTGAAAATTGGTTGCTTCAAAAGTAGACACATTTTCAACACATTTGTCTGTTTAATTAACTTTAAGATATTTAGCCTGTAAAAGAAACTTTGCATAAAGTAGCCTGTAGTCATGATTATACAGTTTTTTTTATTTACAAACATTATTATTTCACTGTCTGTTCTATTATCATGGATTCTATTCAAGACCTTTGCAGAGGTCAGAGGTTATTTTTTATCAACCAATCACAGTCCTTGAATTCCTGCGTCATCCCTAGCAATGGGGTCGACCACACCCCCCTAGTGAGATAAAGGTTTTTGTACTCTTCTTCCTCAGAGTTGCTCTGAGAAGTTTCCTAAATCACTTTTAGTCTAGGACTCCCAGCTAGGGCTTTTTAAACTAAGATAGGAGCTCTTTGAGAGAATTCTAAGAAGCATTGAGAATACGAGCCCTGATTCTCCGCTTCTGTTTCTGGCCACATCTTTAATTTCAGCAGGAGCATCACTCCTACAGACCTGACGTGATGTCCTGGCATCCTGGGGTCATCAAACATGTTTCACCCCAACACTTGTTTCCTGTTTGTCTAACATTAAAACACCTACAAACTTTCCTACAGACTTATTCCTGGACACTTTGACATTTAATGAAAAAAAATGTAATGAACAGAACAAGGGGGTGTTTTACATTCCTCCATGTTCACTCACAAACAGCTTCTGTTTCAGGCTAATCACCCACCGAGCACTGGGCTAAAAGAATAATAGAAAATAGGGTAAAGAATAAATGAAACTTCACGGACAAATAATCTAAAAGATTATTTCTATATTTCTATAAGATAATAATCTAAACGAATTTAAAAGATGTGTGACCGTATAATAAATCTAAAATGCCAATAAATATAAAAAGTTAATAAATGAAAAGATTTTTTTAACACACAGTAAAAAAAGTCAATAAAATTTTAAATCAAATAATTTTTTTGAATTTCAACTTGCTCTGTTTTTAATACATCTATACATTTATTGTACATTGTGATCATCTTTCATCATTGTACTTATCTATTTATTGACTTTTTATTTGTTTGTTTGTTTTCTAGCCAAGACTCATGAGTGCGCTAAGATTAAGAAGTAATTAAGCTAAGCGTAATTAAGTCATGAGCATCATTACTGACACCCTGCTCTACTGCCATTTGTGTTTATTAAGTCTAAACTAATGTTAGCGTTTGATTAATGCTGATGATTGGGCGTATTCTGGATTGTCGCAGTGTAACTATATAATAAAAACATGTAAGAGAATGACAGAGCAAGACAAACAGTGAATTGCTGCAAAACAAATTATACTTAGCGATATTATTAATTATGCTCGATAATACAATTATATTCAGTTCGTTTATAATGCTTTTAAAGATGGTCATTGTTGCAAAACAGCTTTACAGAATCAAAAATATATATAGACATGAATATGAAATGTGTGAGGAAATATGTATGAATGGTCAGATGGTCCCTGATGAACGAGCCGAGGGCGACGGTGCTGAGGGGAAAACCCCCTGAGATGGCGATAGGAAGAAACCTTGAGAGGAACCGGACTCGGCAGGGAACCCATCCTCATCTGAGTCACACCATCAGGTAATACACCTTCACATGTCTAGATACTTGTTTTGATTTGAATTTACATACTAAATGTATCAAGCTGACATCAGACAAGCAGAACCTGAGATGATGACAGGTGTCAGAGACAACATGGAAACAGCTTCTGTAGGACTGAGACTAATACTAGGACATATTGAGTCTTCACATCACCATCACTGCGGTCGGTCCGGTAAGGAACCACATCTGGATAGAGTTTTGTGTGTTGCCATGGTTGTGCAATAATGGTTTTAGTGTAACAAACAACTGAGAATACAAACGACTGAAGTCTCTCTCTCTCTCTCTCTCTCTCTCTCTCTCTCTCTCTCTACCACACCAACTCATTCTTTTATTCATTATTATACAAAAACGGGGAATTTGTTAGAAAGTATTTGGCAACCCTGCCCTCAGTCCCTAACAGCATGTCTCTTCCGCTTTAGACACTCATTAATGTTTTCGAAGGTAAGCAATGAGTTATTTTATTTTTGTCTAGTCCACATTTAGAACAATAAATTACTATTATTATTATTATTATTATAGTTTATATTTCGTTGTTTTTTAATGCATTTTTTAACGCTCCTGCTGTAAATATAGGGCCGAGTGCGGTTAGCTGCTTCTCGTTAGCAGGCCCGAAACGCGACCCCGGGTTTTCCTGAAAAGCCACGCCGGGCTCGGCGCTTCTCACAGCGGTCACGCGTTTGTTTCCCCTGCGGCTCTTTGGAGAGGGCTGTATGGTGCATGGCACTTTAAAGCTAGACAGCTTAAGTGTTATTGTTTATGTGTTTATAAAACATCCAGTGTAATTTCTGCTTTTCCTTATTTTTTAATATTAGCTTTACTTAAAAAGAAAGTTGATGTTGTTCGAGGAGTTACTTGGTGAAATTTGTTTTAAGGTGAAATTTGTTCTAAGGTGGAATTGAATAAGTGTTGGTTTTGAAAATCATTTTGTTTATTTTAAAAGAAACCTTTTTTGTTATTGTTTTGCAAATTATTAACGTTTAATGTTATTAAACAGATTATGTAGGAGCTTGTATTGGTTACATAACAAAATGAACCTAAACTATTATACATACGATAAAAGGATCGATATTGTGTTAAATGTGTGATACTCCCGATACGATATTATCACGATACCCCTGTGTCGATTCAAATGAAATTGTGATTGTCTACGTACCACGGTTTTATAAAGATCCCGATTCAACTTTTTAAAAATGATTTTGTTAAATTTTTTTTTGCATTTGTAGTATTATTTAAAAAAAAACCTCCATTGTTTCAACTTGACTTGATTGAAGCCTTTTTAAAAACAGAAAGTTTTTGTTGCACCTCTCAGACAAACATGGTGCCGACTCGGTTAAATCCGAGGAACAGGGTCCGATCACCGTTCATGGCCAATCAAACTGAAAAACAGCCAAATCCAGTCTTGGGCCGATCGACCACAGCATCTCTATTGTAAATGTAAAAAATAATTACGAATAACTTTGGAGTCAGTGTGTGGCAATGCATGAGTCATGATAAGATCATATGATTCATAACCAAATCTTTTTTCCTAACGTTATTATGAAGCATGATCTGTATTCGGTCGCAGTCTGACATGCATTAGGACTCTGTGTCTTCTGCTTCCTGACAGTGTGTTCTACCTGTTGCAGGATTGGAGGATGAGCAGGGGACACGGTGCAAAACAAAGAATGCCCCCAGACAAGCTGGACACTCTCGAGTCTTTTGATGAAGTGATTTTGGAAGAAGTGAAGCAGCTTTTTAACAAAGTGAGACGGTACAGTGCTCCCCCCGGAGATGAATGGTGCTTACCCGACCCCAACGTGGCGCTCCGTGACCAGCCGTGGAGTCATCCGCCTCTGCAGGCTCTGAAAAACTCCCTAAACGAGGTAAAAAATCAGCTCAGTGACAAGGACTTGTCTGTGTGGCACCAGCACACCTGCTCCACCAACCGAGCCGGGACCGTTACTTCACACCTCCGCGAGACCGCCAACGCAGAACTTTGCACTCAAGCCTGGGCAAAGTTCTATGAAATCCAAGGAACGTTCGGCCTCCTGTCGGATGCGGCACTGCAAAACGGCGAGCTGAACTCGGTACATCTCTGCGAAGCTCCTGGAGCGTTTATTTCTGCGCTTAATCACTTTCTCCAGACCAGCAGGCTGCACTGTGACTGGACCTGGGCCGCCAACACGCTGAATCCGTATCATGAATCGAACGGACGGAGTTGCACCATCGCAGACGACAGACTCATCGCTCATACTCTCCCTTGGTGGTTTTTCGGCTCGGACAACACCGGCGACATCATGCTTCAGAAGCATCTGCTGGAGCTGCAGAAGTTTGTCAGTAACATGCTCCATGTGGATTTGGTGACCGCGGACGGAAGCTTTGACTGTCAGGGTGACCCGGGGGAGCAGGAGAGTTTAGTGGCTCCGTTGCAGTACTGTGAGACGGTATGCGCTCTACTCTTACTTGCCCCTGGAGGTTCGTTTGTCCTGAAGATGTTTACACTTTTTGAGCATTCTTCCATTTGCCTGCTTTACCTGCTCGCATGCTGCTTTCACTCGGTTCACGTGTTTAAACCCGCCACTAGTAAATCCGGGAACTCCGAGGTTTACGTTGTATGTTTGAACTTCAAATCTAAAAGCGACGTCCGGCCGCTGCTCTCGAAGCTCGTCCGTAACTATGGTCCAGATATGGTTTCCATGGCGACGCTCTTTCCAAAATGCTGCATTCCCGAATCTTTCCTCAGGCAGCATGAGGACATCTGTGCGTTTTTCCACCAGCTGCAGATAAATACTATCCAGGAGAACCTGCGGATTTTTACCAGTATGACCTCTGAACAGCGCAGTCATCTGGATCAGCTGCGAGAATGTGCTGCGCAGTTCTACATGCAACGTTTTCAGGTGCATTTCCTACCACGCAAGCGCTGGGTGTGTCGAGGCGGATCGATGGCTTGGACAAAACCCTGCCCGAGGAAGCAACTGGGGTCTTTTAACCAGCGTAAGGAGCTACAGGGTAAAGACTGGAGGCAGCGTCTTGCGCACGGTCCCTACCGAGCATGGATTGAGGAACATTTTCAGGAAGAGGAAGGACATCATGGAGTTCTCACCGGTTCTGTGGTGTCCGAGTGTGACCTACATGCATGGTTCAGTCAGGCGGGTACGAGACTCCCAAAAGTACGCAGCTCTGCTTTTTGTGATCCGGAGTTATTGGATCTGCTCAATGAAGCTTTAGAGGAACAGCCTTTGGACAAAACCACACCAGCGTGTAGATCTTGCTCCTCCAGGACGTCTCCATCTCTTGCGTCCATATTAAATGAAATCTGCAGCCAAGCGGACGTAGTGATGGTAGGGAACCCGTCATGGCAGGATGCGCCACTGCCAGGAGACAAGCTGCGGTTCTGCGCCGGCCCTTCCTACTCAGACTCCTGCGTTTCCACATTGCATGACGGAGACCCTGTTTATCAGCACCAGCTCCTGAGCGGTGTGTTCTCCGCTCTGTCCGGACTCCCTGACAGTTCGGCGCTGGTGGTTCCCCTGCGCTCAGCCTTGACGCGTTTCACGGCGTCTCTGGTCCTCGCGCTTCAGCTCTGCTTCCGGTCAATCGGTTTCCAGCTCCCTGCATCTGGCCCACCGGTTCTCCTGCTGTGTGAGGGATTCTGCTCAGTCCCGCAGATCAACACCATCCTCCAAGAGGTCCTGGACTTAATGGAAACACTAGATTCGCACAATCAGCTCCTGCAGTTTGCTCCGATGGAACAGCTCATCCGAGGCTCGCTGCCTCACTTTCTTTTGAACCTCAATAACACTGTTCTGAGGCAGCAGCTCCATTTACTCCTGTCATTCCAGAGGAGATGATGACGCCCCCATCACCGTTCCACTGGGGCTCGGCACAGTGCTAAGAGGTTCACACACATCCCTCATGGTTTTCTTTCGTCTTTTACACTTAATTTGAGTTACCGGGTGTGATTATATACAAAGACTTTTTGGTGATGTTATTATTTATGGAAACAATTCTGAGCTGTCCAGGTTTATGTTTTAGGATTATTTATATGTAATCTGTCTTACTAAAGCTCTAAAGTACTTGAACTACTACTTAGATTTGCCTTTTCGGCAATGGCCTTTGTTTATTAAAAGTAGTTTATTTTTGGACATATGATCTGTTTATTATATTCATAGATAAAATATATTTTTTATGTCACCTACTGAGTCACTACCCTGTTTTTGAAAAGAAAATGTAAATAAACAATATTGAAGACATTTGATTGTTGTACTATATATTACAAAGATTTTTATATTTTTTAAGTAAGAATAAATGTACATTCTTTGATTTGAAAATCAAACTAAAATCTGACTACAGACTACAGAGCTTGAGTGTAACTTTTTAAACTTTATTTCTATATAAATCATATTTCTACGTTAGCATTTTCATGCAAAAATATGTGACTTTCCTGCATGTATTTTTAAACAAACATTAAGGAGTAAAAATAAATAAGTCCATTTGTCCTCAGGATACTGTGATCTGACACCGTGCAGTTGTGAAACCCAATCAACATAAAGTGGATCCAGTTCATTTAGCTCGTTCCTTATACCATTAAAACACTACAAACTAGCTTTAAATAGAAGAGTTTAACATTAAACTGAGCAGTGTGTATTTCTGGTATCCGCCATAATTATTATTTCTAAACAAACATCAACTAATTCACTCCTACCACACGGGATAAACATGTGTAAACACTTCAGAGAACGCCACCTGTGGGATTTATGAAGAAGCAGCAACGTTTTACCGCCTCAAATGCCTCCAAAGTCTCAAAACTCAACATGACAGTGAGCGTGCAGAGTTTTTTTTTCACTAATTAGTGCTTGCGGTATTCTGAGACTGTTGTAAGTGTGTATAATGAGTGGGTTTAAGACTAATTCTCTCAGTGAGTTTGGAGAAAAAGGCAGATCGGAGGCTTTTAACACGCGTGTGATTTTTGATAATATAACACCATAAAAATGTATTTCTGTCACGGCTCTCGGAAGCTTCGGCGCTCGGTACAGAATGTTTTATATCTGATCTGTCGATCAACGGTCACGTCCAGGAGTTTCAGATATGATTCAGAGAGAGTCCAATCATGACGGAGAAACTGCGTACTGAGAAAAATTTCCAATGTCAAAGTGAAACAATGGGATAAGTGCATTCCTGTATCAGGGGATTATATAGAGACATAAAGGGAGTGTTTACTCTCAGAACTCAAAAGTCCAGCTTTGACTCGATCGCTCCTTGTCATTAGTAATACTTTTAGAAGGTTAGGAGTGTTCTCTTCCTACTTTGTGGCTTTTTGTTGCACAAACCTCGCTGTAACGTCCTGAAATGGTGTGTGTGTGTGTGTGCGTGCGTGCGTGCGTGCGCTGTGGTTACCTGATCTGCGTCGTGTGCCTGATTTGCACAGTGCACTTGTACATTAACATTATGTCATTTATGTTATGATAAGTTTGTCTTTCATTTCAGTTTGCACGCTTAACTGGACACTTGAGTAAAATGATACTCGTGACGTTTTCCAGCTCTCATTGCAGATCCTGGGAGATGATTGTTCTACTGAACTGAACGTCTATCTCTTATTTTACTTTCATCAGTTTTTCTTTTGTGGGAAGGTGAAAGCTCTGATCAGATGCATCGATCTCAGCTGTTAAACGCGATGTCTTGTCATTACAGTATGTCATCTATAATAACTCCTAATTGCTTATGTACACGACTCAGCCTGTTGTCTTCATCGACTTCATGCCTCATACACCAATACGCTTCCATAATTATCTGTCACGTTGTGTTTAAAAAATAGACGCATCCGCCTATCAACGTTACTCAAAACCAAATCAAAATAAACGCGCTCATTAGAGTTGTCGAGTAAGATGTTGACTATGAAGACGCTAATCTGAGTGACGTTTAATGAAGGATTTGTCTTCATGTTTTGTGCCACATTTATTTCCTTATGGGGAAATCACACTCCAAAGCAGTAGGGGGCAGTAGAGTAGACTCCATTGCATTAATACCCTCCAAAATACTACACAACATACCGTAGCCCACAGTGGTGAAGGCAGCTCTAAAAGCAACAACTAAAGGAGCTAACACAGGATTCATGCAGTTTTCAGTAACGGCTTCATTCTGGTTCAGGATGGTCGATTCTGTGTGTTTTTGTGTAAAAATGTAATAAACATCATTTGAACGTAGAGGGTCTCGGTATGACAAGTGCAGATGCAGGGTCGCAAAATCTGAACAAACCACAAGGCTCCTGGAACAATGTCCTGTAGACAGATGAGACCAAAACGCCCAGATCAGACCTTAACATCCAGCGCCATGTTTGTTCAAAAACCAAACAGCATTTCAGTAGAAGCACCTCATGCCCCACTGTCAGGCACGGCGGTGTAGGGGTGATGATCAGGGCTTGTTTTTGCAGACACAGGATCTGAATCGACCTTGAACTCCTCCTGCATACCAGAGTATTGTAGAGACAGACATATGTGAGGCCGTCTGTCTGGCAGTTAAGCTTGGGAGACACTGGGTCATGCTACAGGACAATGATCAGAAACACACCAGCACACCTACATCAGACACCGACTGAGATGCTGTGGCAGGACCTTAAGAGCGCTGTGCATAAGCGTAGGCGCAAAAACCCTCAACGAACCGAAGCAATGCTGTAAAGAGGAACCGACCAAAACAACATGAGAGAGAAAGTCGTCCAGGAAATCGTTACTTCGTGGTATTGCTGCTGAAGGTGGATCTACAACCTACTGAATCAGGGGGCACTTAGTATTGTCTTTTTTTTTCTCTTTGGTAAAATTCTTGTTCAATAAATAATGCCGAAAAAAATTGACAAATATTGTTGTTCGTCTGCGGTTGTATTTGTCGAATTCTGGGACCCGCTACGATCAGACAATTCATCTTATTATTATTATCAATTTTTATTAATAGAATTAAGAGAAATAAGAGGGGGTACTAACTTTGCCACACGACTGAACGCTAGAGGGGCAGGTGTAGAGGCCAGGCCTGCACTTGCTCCTTGCCTTGCCGTTCAGCCAGAGAGAACACGCGTGTCCAGTTGATTGACAGATGCGGAGGCCACACCCTCAGCTGACTGTAGTTTGTGATATTAACTCTGATGGTGTTAGTTTGTGCAAAAGCTCAGCAAATTATTTTATCCAAACTCAGACCGTCATGTGGGGTCAAATTAATTTTAAAGCTGCTTATGATGACACTCTCATGCTTTGATTTAAAAAAAAAAAAAAAGTCATTACACATAAATTGTTCACATTAATAAAAAATACCTTAGACATATTTTTAAAAGAGGGATGAAGAGGGCGTTCCTGCCGCGGTGGGCAAAGAGGAGGAGGAGGACGTGTGGGGTTAAAAGCTGCTGTCCCACACCGAGTGGTAAACACACACACACAGTTCTGCAGAGTGACTGAAAGAAGGCAGGATTTGTCTCATCTCGAGGAAGAGGAGAAGTTAGAGTGATGGCTGTAACCCCGCAGCACCTGCACCTGGCTGAAGTCACTGCGGCTCACTTCATCACCGTGTGGGAACGCTACGACCGCCACGGTGAGTCCCGACACACACGTCTACACCTTAATCATGTATTCATGTGAGTCTGTAAATGAAGGAAATACAGGAAACTGATGACATACATCTATAATCATCATCATCATCATAACTGTAAATAACAACAAGTATATACGTAGTAGGAAAATATTGGGTAAATCAAACTATATAAAACAACTACCAGGCAAAATAGTTTCTTCTTCTTCTTCTTCTTCTTCTTCACAGTAGTACACCCATAGAAATGCTGAGCGAGTTTCTTTAACTACACGACTGACCGTGATGATGATAATAAAGAAGAATTATAGGCCATCAATACTTTTCAGCAGAGATCATTTATAGGATTTTTCTTTTTCATTAATTACGTTCGTCTCTCAGGATGCTGACTTTGGCAGAAACCTTTATCTTCCATGGACGCGCCGGAGGGACTCAATGTGGGCGATGAAATATTCATACATGTTGCATCTGCGCGCGCATGTGTGTGTGTGTGTGTGTGTGTGTGTGTGTGTTCACGCTTGGGATACGGAGCCCGTCAACCGTGACTGATAAGAACAAAATCGAGTTCATGAAGGTGGATTTCATTCGTTTTAGAGGATTTTATTACACAGTGCATGATGAGGCAGGGAATCCTCATGCCCAGGGGAAACGGTTTACATTTACTACTTACATTTCCGTATATATATATATATATATATATATATATATATAGTGAATTAATCACAAGTCTAATGGTGATAGTAACAGGGGACAGATTGGGAAATTCCGCAAAAGTCTTATATTTTCCTTATAAATCGGCAAAATGATCTAAATGACATATTGAATAAGTTTATAATTTAGTAAATATATGAATATTCATATTCATGTTAATACACCAGGTAATCGGAAGGGACCTGGTAATGTCCAGAACGGACGAAAACATGTTTAACATGATAATTGCCACATATGTGCAGACCTTCTGCTAGACTTATGAGACTTTCTTATGTATTAGTAATTGCCGTGCATTCTTATACATATATTAGAATATGATCTAAATGAGTTCTGTCGTTTCTCAGGAAATGGCTTTATTGAAGGAAAGGAGCTGGGGAACTTTTTCAGGGATCTGGAGGCAGCGCTCAGGGGAACCAGTGCGGTGAGTATCGACCGTAACACACTTCACACACGGGAGAATGGAAATGAAGTTTCCACCACACCGTCTTTACTCTGAAGTCTCCAAGTTATCAGGCAACACTGAACTGCACTGTTAGCTTTTGCTGACCAAGACTAGCATCCCTCGTAATCTAAACCGTGTTGAAATGTTCCTTATCTCTCTCCCACGTGCTATAAACATGTCAGAGCTAAACACTGTATACTCAGCCCTCCGTGTGGTGATGGCGTCTCAGATGCAGGTACGATTCCGCAATCCCAGCTTCTGTTCAAAGCGTCTGCACTTACTGTACAAAACGTTTCCTCTTCTTTATGTTACTCCACTTCATGTGACTCCTGTGATAGACTCCAGGATAAGGGAACTGAGAAAACAAGTGATCCTCTGGCTGTGCTAGGAATGTGACCATACTGTATTCTCTGGTGTTCCTGGTGTATCTGATGGTGTAAATCTTCATATTTGTGCTTCAAGGATTCTGCAAACGGAGCTTTAAAAGAGAAGATTCAGGACTTCTTGAGGAAATTCGAAAAGAACGCGGATGGGAAGATCGAGATGTCCGAGGTACGACACCACCGATGCGGAACTTTCCTGAGAAATCTTCTAAATCTTATACAACCTGGAAGGTGAAACCTTGAAATTTTCAACCCTGCATGAATAAAACATTAAGGAAATCTCTGGCAGTAACGCACAGCAGCTCCATTATACCGGAGCCATTGTATAGATCGGATTTTATATTGTCGTCATTGATTTTCTTTCCGAACGGAGTACAGAATGGCTTTATAAATCAATGTGCACTGACACTGGGTTGTCGTAGCATCCTGGCCATCTACTGTATAGAAACCAATGATTAAAGCATCGATCAGCAGTGAGCATCAGATGATGAATGCGAACAGCGTTAGCGTTGTGATATGGAGATGCTTTGCTTTGTAGAAGAGCAGGAAAGAGGACGAGCTACAGGCCATGTGCATGCTCACTGTGATCTACACGAAAATGTCTGATGATGTACAGAACCGTTAACACTGTACAGCCTGTGTGTAACTGACACTAACCCTAACCCTAGCGTTGTTTAGCGGCGCATTCAGATTCATACGCTGGTTAAAGGTTTATACAGCAAATGAAATGTTCGCTACCTACAGACATTACAGGCTCTTGTAATCAGAGGTGTGTAGTAACGAGTTACATTCACGTGAGTTACTTTTTGAAATTTTTTTTTTACTTCTACGAATAGTTTTACTGCACCAGACTTTTGACTTTTACTTGAGTAGATGAAGAGGAAGAAGAGGAACGCGACTCTCACTCCGCCGCATTCGGCTCCACTCGACTCGTTACTTTTCTAAACATTCTCTACCACATGACTGTGTTTCACCAATCAGGCGTAGCGACAGTAGTCACATGACTTCGTTTGACCAATCAGCCGCAATGACAATAAGCACATGTAGTCACATGACCGCGCACAAACTGCCGGGAAAAAAAAATCTTCAGCCGCGATAGACAGGGAATGAAAAGAGACCAGTGAGCAGAGGTACAGTATCTGTCTTCAGTGCTACAACAGAAGAGGATGTAACACAGCATGTTTCACTCACACACAGTGCAAAAGAACAGCTTCATACTGCACTGGCTTATATATCAAATGATAATTTCTAAAAAAAAAATTAATCGAACAATACGATGGAAAACGGTTACTCAGTACTCGAGTGTCTTTTCACCGAATCCTTTTTACTTCTACTTGACTAATATTATTTTGAAGTACAGCTACTCTTACTTAGGTTAGCTACGTTTCTATTCAGTGTAACGTCTGTATTGTTGGTGTGTTATCACTAAAAGTCGTGAATCGCGAATCGACCAAACTAACTTTTAAACAGAGTGACTTGAACAATAGCGCTGTTAATATCACTGTGGCTTGGTGTCTCGTCAGGCTAAGCAGTTATTCAGCCTGCAGTGCCCGGAGACATATACAGTATACCAGGGGTGTCCACATCCAGTCCTGGAGGGCCAGTGTCCAACACAGTTTGGTGCTTCTTCTTCTCAAACACAGCTGATTTAACTCATCTGTTAATTACTAGGTTCAGTGGGTGTGTTTAGGTGTTGGTGAAGTACAAACTGTGCTGGTCACTGGCCCTCCAGGACTGGATTTGGACACCCTTGCAGTATACAGTGCTGTGAATAAGTATTTGCCCCTTTCTGATTTTTAATTTTTAAAACATTTCATTTATTTATTTATGTATTTATTTTGCATATTTGTCACAAAGAAAGAATGATATTTTAAATGATTGGGATCACAGAATATTTGGAAATCGCCTTGCCGTTGAACTTTCCCATGGATGCCAGTTTTGTCCCCTTTTTGTCTCTTTCGTGAACACTGATCTTAACTGGGGCGACTGCGGCCTGCGGGTCTTTAGACGATGTTCTGGGTTCTTTTATGAGCTCCTGGATGAGGAGGCGGATGATTTCGTCCGGCTGCTCCTGGGAAGGTTCACCACTGTTCCATGTCTCACTGTGGTTCACTGTAGTCCCAAAGACTCCTGTAACCTTGGAAATGGAAATATATCCACTTTTTTTTTTTGTGTGTGATTTAATGATAAAAATAATAATATAATTTTAGTATACTGTAATATACTACTACTACTACTAATAATAATAATCTAAAAAAAAAAAAAACATCACTATGGACCATTAAGTCTACTGAGCTGCTTGTGGACATAAATTTCCACCCGGCAGCCCTGCGATATTCAGTAAGCATTCCCTTTATAAACCCCCTCTGCCTCTGGACTCACCACTACGCCTGGATTAACAGCTTTTTGCTCCAGTTTGAAAATTGGGGTCGCTGGTTAAAGCAGATAGCGAGTGAACAGATGAGGCTGCTGATGCGCAAAAA
>QNUK01000385.1:232500-252500 GCA_013621035.1 Clarias magur | reverse complement strand
TGATAAAAGCATGAACTAGTTTTTCTGCATCATTTAGTGACAATATGTTTCTTATCTTGGCAATATTTCTAAGGTGAAAGAAAGCTATCCTGGTGATATTAGCTACATGAGCTTCAAACGAAAGGCTGGAATCTATAATCACACCGAGGTCTTTAACTGTTGCACTTGATGGAACAGAAAGGCCATCTAAAGTTACAGTGTGATCAGAAAGCTTACTTCTAGCTACTTGTGGTCCTATGACTAGAACTTCTGTCTTATCAGGATTAAGCAGAAAAAAATTAATTAACATCCAATCTCTTATGACCTGCACACACTGCTCAATTTTAGCAAAACTGTTTTTTCCATCTGGTTTGCTGAGGACATATAATTGGTGTGTTCATCAGCATAAACAATGAAAACTTAATACCATGTTTACGAATTATGTTGCCCAGAGGAAGCATGTAAAGGAAAAAAGCAGTGGGCCTAAACTGAGCCCTGTGGAACACCAAACTTCCACTTAGAGAACATGAGGATGGTCACCATCTAAATCTACAAACTATAACGATCAGTCAAGTAAGGATTCCTGAGCCACAGAGGGCGTTCTCCCTTAATTCCTATACCTTTTCTAATGTAAGGGAGAATACTTATATCAAATGTGTCAAAAGCTGCACTGAGGTCCAGTAACACAAGTATAGTGACGCAACCCTGATCAGAGGCCCATAGGAGGTTGTTTACTACTTTAACAAATGCTGTCTCTGTGCTGTGATGAGGCCTAAATCCTGACTGATACAGTTCATTTATGCTATTTCTGTGCAGATGTGAACATAGCTGCTGTGATACTACCTTTTCCAAAATACTTGGAGATAAACGGAAGGTTTTGATATCGGCCTGCTAATTAGAAAGCAGACAGGTGGTCAAGCGCAGTTTCTTGAATAGCGGTTTAATAACGGCTAATTTAAAGGATTTGGGGACATACCCACTACGACGTGAACAGTTAATTACTTTCAACAGGGGTTCTATTATTGCTGGTACTATCTGTTTGAGAAAATGTGTCGGTATAAGATCTAATATACAGGTTGACGATTTTGAAGAAGAGATGAGTGAAATTAGTTCCCTCGCTTCAAGGGGAGTAAAGTGTTCTAAGTTCTGATGTGATGTGGTTAGATCATCTGAATTATTTAAATTGTCTGGTTTCAAAGCCTGAATTTTTGCCTAATATTTATGATTTTATTATTGAAAAAGTTCATGAAATCCTCACTACTGCATGATGATGTTGTGGAGATTTCTGCAGTGGTCTTGTTTTTAGTTAATTTAGCTACAGTATTAAATAAAAATCTCAGGTTGTTTTTGTTATTTTCTATAAGAGTGGAGAGATACGTTGATCTAGCATCACTGAGAGCTTTTTTATACTTCAGGATGCTCTCCTTCCAAGCTATTTGAATACTAATAATTTAGTTTGACGCCATTTACGTTTGAATTTTCGCGCGGTTTGTTTTAAAGCACGTGTGTGGTCATTATACCAAGAAGCGAGTTTCTTATCTCTAATCATTTTCCTTTTAACTGGAGCGATATTATCTAAGCTATAACGAAGTGCTGACTCTAGATATTCATTCGCCTGTTCGAGTTCTGTGAAGTCAGATGGCGATCCAATCAAAGTAGATAATTCTGGAAGATTATTGATAAAGCTCTGTGCGGTATTAGATGTAAATGTACGTTTAAGGTGCAAGCGCGGTGCTGTGCGTACATTATTACTATAACACGCTTTAATCGAGACAAGGTAGTGATCTGAGATAACTTCAGACTGTGGAATTGTGGTTATATTTCCTATACTTAATCCGAAGGATAATATTAAATCCAAAGTGTGACCTGCTTTATGAGTGGGTCCTACTATACACTGATTTACTCCTACTGAGTCCAGTATGGACAAGAATGCTGTTCTCAGAGGGTCTTCTGGATTCTCAAAATGAATATTAAATTCTCCAGCAATTAACGCTTTATCTACAGAAACAACAAGGTTTGAAAGGAAATCTGCAAATTCGCAGAGAAACTCCGAGTACGGCCCAGGGGTCTGTAAATGATGATTAGCGGGATTGACTGAGCTGACTTTATGTTACTA
Organism: Clarias magur; assembly: GCA_013621035.1. Lineage (NCBI taxonomy): Eukaryota > Metazoa > Chordata > Actinopteri > Siluriformes > Clariidae > Clarias > Clarias magur. The sequence goes on along the minus strand of QNUK01000385.1, from coordinate 250,405 downwards.
TAGAGAACTTCAAATGCATTAGATTTAAAACTGTGTTTTTGTACGAGAGACAGATTATCGTTATAAATAACTGCGACTCCTCCTCCTCTCTGTCCCTCTCTGTCTTACAGCTGGCTCAGGTCCTGCCTGCAGAGGAGAACTTCCTGTTGTGTTTCAGACAGTTTCTGGGCTCCAGTGTTGAGTTTATGGCGGTATTATGCTCAGCACACACACACGCACACACGCACGCACGCACGCACACACACACACACACACACACACACACACACACACACACACAGTGTACTGTAACATGTTCATTATAGAGGGTTCAGATCTTATGCATGAGCACGTGTGTTTGTGTGTGTGTGTGTGTGTGTGTGTGTGTGTGTGTGTGTGTGTGTGTGTGTGTGTGTGTGTGTGTGAGTGTGGTTAAACAAGGCAACATTGTAAATAGTGCAACGCAACAGAAGTGTGTGTGTGTGTGTGTGTGTGTGTAAATGTATAGCATGTGCATGGCAGAAGAGAAAATGAGGAAAGACACGCGATGTGATTTACTGCTCAGGTTTTTGAGGAAATGTTATTATACAGTATTTATTATTTAATACACATTACAAAAGAACAAATAATAGCACGCGTTTATTTTATATTTTCTACTATTGAATTTTCTAATTTTCTATTTCTGATTCTTATTTTATTACTTAATTAATTTCTTATTGATGATATTTTATTCATATAGACATTCCCCTGCGTGTCGTACTGTGTGTGACTGTGTGTGATTGTGCAAGTGACTGTGTGTGTGACTATTATTCTGGGCTATTGTGCGTGTGACTGTGTGTGTGACTGTTTGTGTGACTGTGTGTGATTGTGTGTGATTGTGTGTGTGACTGTGTGTGATTGTGGGTGTGACTGTGTGTGACTGTGTGTGTGACTGTTTGTGTGACTGTGTGTGATTGTGTGTGATTGTGTGTGTGACTGTGTGTGATTGTGTGTGTGACTGTGTGTGTGACTGTGTGTGATTGTGTGTGATTGTATGTGTGTGACTGTGTGTGTGACTGTGTGTGTGACTGTGTGTGTGATTGTGTGTGTGACTGTGTTGGACTGTGTGTGATTGTGTGTGATTGTGTGTGATTGTGTGTGTGACTGTGTGTGTGACTGTGTGTGACTGTGAATGATTGTGTGTGTGTGACTGTGTGTGTGACTGTGTGTGACTGTGTATGATTGTGTGTGTGACTGTGTGTGTGACTGTGTGTGATTGTGTGTGTGACTGTGTGTGTGATTGTGTGTGTGACTGTGTGTGATTGTGTGTGTGATTGTGTGTGTGACTGTGTGTGATTGTGTGTGTGACTGTGTGTGTGACTGTGTGTGTGACTGTGTGTTATTGTGTGTGTGACTGTGTGTGATTGTGTGTGTGACTGTGTGTGTGATTGTGTGTGTGTGACTGTGTGTGATTGTGTGTGTGACTGTGTGTGTGACTGTGTGTGTGACTGTGTGTGACTGTGTGTGTGACTGTGTGTTTGACTGTGTGTGACTGTGTGTGTGACTGTGTGTGACTGTGTGTGTGATTGTGTGTGTGATTGTGTGTGTGACTGTGTGTGATTGTGTGTGTGACTGTGTGTGTGACTGTGTGTGACTGTGTGTGTGACTGTGTGTGTGACTGTGTGTGTGACTGTGTGTGACTGAGTGTGTGACTGTGTGTGACTGTGTGTGTGACTGTATGTGACTGTATGTGACTGTGTGTGTGACTGTGTGTAACTGTTTGTGTGACTGTGTGTGACTGTGTGTGACTGTGTGTGTGACTGTGTGATTGTGCGTGTGACTGTGTGTGTGACTGTGTGTGACTGTAGGTGACTGTGTGTGTGACTGTGTGTGTGACTGTGTGTGACTGTGTGTGTGATTGTGTGTGTGACTGTGTGTGATTGTGTGTGTGACTGTGTGTGTGACTGTGTGTGACTGTAGGTGACTGTGTGTGTGACTGTGTGTGTGACTGTGTGTGATTGTGTGTGTGATTGTGTGTGTGACTGTGTGTGTGAGACTGTGTGTGTGATTGTGTGTGTGACTGTGTGTGACTGTGTGTGTGAGACTGTGTGTGACTGTGTGTGTGACTGTGTGTGACTGTATGTGACTGTGTGTGTGACTGTGTGTGACTGTGTGTGTGACTGTGTGTGTGACTGTGTGTGACTGTGTGTGTGACTGTGTGTGACTGTATGTGACTGTGTGTGTGACTGTGTGTAACTGTTTGTGTGACTGTGTGTGATTGTGTGTGTGACTGTGTGTGTGACTGTGTGTGTGACTGTGTGTGACTGTGAATGATTGTGTGTGTGTGACTGTGTGTGTGACTGTGTGTGACTGTGTATGATTGTGTGTGTGTGTGTGACTGTGTGTGATTGTGTGTGTGACTGTGTGTGTGATTGTGTGTGTGACTGTGTGTGATTGTGTGTGTGATTGTGTGTGTGACTGTGTGTGATTGTGTGTGATTGTGTGTGTGACTGTGTGTGATTGTGGGTGTGACTGTGTGTGACTGTGTGTGTGACTGTTTGTGTGACTGTGTGTGATTGTGTGTGATTGTGTGTGTGACTGTGTGTGATTGTGTGTGTGACTGTGTGTGTGACTGTGTGTGATTGTGTGTGATTGTATGTGTGTGACTGTGTGTGTGACTGTGTGTGTGACTGTGTGTGTGATTGTGTGTGTGACTGTGTTGGACTGTGTGTGATTGTGTGTGATTGTGTGTGATTGTGTGTGTGACTGTGTGTGTGACTGTGTGTGACTGTGAATGATTGTGTGTGTGTGACTGTGTGTGTGACTGTGTGTGACTGTGTATGATTGTGTGTGTGACTGTGTGTGTGACTGTGTGTGTGACTGTGTGTGATTGTGTGTGTGACTGTGTGTGTGATTGTGTGTGTGACTGTGTGTGATTGTGTGTGTGACTGTGTGTGATTGTGTGTGTGACTGTGTGTGTGACTGTGTGTTATTGTGTGTGTGACTGTGTGTGATTGTGTGTGTGACTGTGTGTGTGATTGTGTGTGTGTGACTGTGTGTGATTGTGTGTGTGACTGTGTGTGTGACTGTGTGTGTGACTGTGTGTGACTGTGTGTGTGACTGTGTGTTTGACTGTGTGTGACTGTGTGTGTGACTGTGTGTGACTGTGTGTGTGATTGTGTGTGTGATTGTGTGTGTGACTGTGTGTGATTGTGTGTGTGACTGTGTGTGTGACTGTGTGTGACTGTGTGTGTGACTGTGTGTGTGACTGTGTGTGTGACTGTGTGTGACTGAGTGTGTGACTGTGTGTGACTGTGTGTGTGACTGTATGTGACTGTATGTGACTGTGTGTGTGACTGTGTGTAACTGTTTGTGTGACTGTGTGTGACTGTGTGTGACTGTGTGTGTGACTGTGTGATTGTGCGTGTGACTGTGTGTGTGACTGTGTGTGACTGTAGGTGACTGTGTGTGTGACTGTGTGTGTGACTGTGTGTGACTGTGTGTGTGATTGTGTGTGTGACTGTGTGTGATTGTGTGTGTGACTGTGTGTGACTGTAGGTGACTGTGTGTGTGACTGTGTGTGTGACTGTGTGTGACTGTGTGTGACTGTGTGTGTGATTGTGTGTGTGACTGTGTGTGTGACTGTGTGTGTGAGACTGTGTGTGTGATTGTGTGTGTGACTGTGTGTGACAGTGTGTGTGAGACTGTGTGTGTGATTGTGTGTGTGACTGTGTGTGACTGTGTGTGTGACTGTGTGTGTGACTGTGTGTGACTGTGTGTGTGACTGTGTGTGACTGTGTGTGTGACTGTATGTGACTGTGTGTGTGACTGTGTGTGACTGTGTGTGTGACTGTGTGTGTGACTGTGTGTGACTGTGTGTGTGACTGTGTGTGACTGTGTGTGTGACTGTGTGTGACTGTGTGTGATTGTGTGTGTGACTGTGTGTGTGACTGTGTGTGATTGTGTGTGTGACTGTGTGTGTGATTGTGTGTGTGACTGTGTGTGATTGTGTGTGTGACTGTGTGACTGTGTGTTATTGTGTGTGTGACTGTGTGTGATTGTGTGTGTGACTGTGTGTGTGATTGTGTGTGTGTGACTGTGTGTGACTGTGTGTGTGACTGTGTGTGTAACTGTGTGTGACTGTGTGTGTGACTGTGTGTGACTGTGTGTGTGTGTGTGTGACAGTGTGTGTGACTGTGTGTGTGACTGTGTGTGACTGTGTGTGTGATTGTGTGTGTGACTGTATGTGACTGTGTGTATGACTGTGTGTGACTGTGTGTGTGACTATGTGTGTGACAGTGTGTGTGACTGTGTGTGACTGTGTGTGTGACTGTGTGTGACTGTGTGTGATTGTGTGTGTGTCTGTGTGTGATTGTGTGTGTGACTGTGTGTGTGAGACTGTGTGTGTGATTGTGTGTGACTGTGTGTGTGACTGTGTGTGACTGTGTGTGACTGTGTGTGACTGTGTGTGATTGTGTGTGTGACTGTGTGTGTGACTGTGTGTGTGACTGTGTGTGTAACTGTGTGTGACTGTGTGTGTGACTGTGTGTGACTGTGTGTGTGTGTGTGTGACAGTGTGTGTGACTGTGTGTGTGACTGTGTGTGACTGTGTGTGTGATTGTGTGTGTGACTGTGTGTGACTGTGTGTGACTGTGTGTATGACTGTGTGTGACTGTGTGTGTGACTATGTGTGTGACAGTGTGTGTGACTGTGTGTGACTGTGTGTGTGACTGTGTGTGACTGTGTGTGATTGTGTGTGTGTCTGTGTGTGATTGTGTGTGTGACTGTGTGTGTGAGACTGTGTGTGTGATTGTGTGTGACTGTGTGTGTGACTGTGTGTGACTGTGTGTGACTGTGTGTGATTGTGTGTGATTGTGTGTGTGACTGTGTGTGTGACTGTGTGTGTGACTGTGTGTGTAACTGTGTGTGACTGTGTGTGTGACTGTGTGTGACTGTGTGTGTGTGTGTGTGACAGTGTGTGTGACTGTGTGTGTGACTGTGTGTGACTGTGTGTGTGATTGTGTGTGTGACTGTATGTGACTGTGTGTATGACTGTGTGTGACTGTGTGTGTGACTATGTGTGTGACAGTGTGTGTGACTGTGTGTGACTGTGTGTGTGACTGTGTGTGACTGTGTGTGATTGTGTGTGTGTCTGTGTGTGATTGTGTGTGTGACTGTGTGTGTGAGACTGTGTGTGTGATTGTGTGTGACTGTGTGTGTGACTGTGTGTGACTGTGTGTGACTGTGTGTGACTGTGTGTGACTGTGTGTGTGACTGTGTGTGTGACTGTGTGTGTGACTGTGTGTGTGACTGTGTGTGACTGTGTGTGTGACTGTGTGTGACTGTGTGTGTGACTGTGTGTGTGACTGTGTGTGTGACTGTGTGTGACTGTGTGTGACTGTGTGTGACTGTGTATGACTGTGTGTGACTGTGTGTGTGACTGTGTGTGACTGTGTGTGTGACTGTGTGTGTGACTGTGTGTGTGACTGTGTGTGACTGTGTGCGTGACTGTGTGTGACTGTGTGCGTGACTGTGTGTGACTGTATGTGTGACTGTGTGTGTGACTGTATGTGTGACTGTGTGTGTGACTGTGTGTGTGACTGTGTGTGACTGTGTGTGTGACTGTGTGTGACTGTGTGTGTGACTGTGTGTGACTGTGTGTGTGACTGTGTGTGACTGTGTGTGTGACTGTGTGTGACTGTGTGTGTGACTGTGTGTGACTGTGTGTGTGACTGTGTGTGACTGTGTGTGTGACTGTGTGTGACTGTGTGTGTGACTGTGTGTGACTGTGTGTGTGACTGTGTGTGACTGTGTGTGTGACTGTGTGTGACTGTGTGTGTGACTGTGTGTGACTGTGTGTGTGACTGTGTGTGACTGTGTGTGTGACTGTGTGTGACTGTGTGTGTGACTGTGTGTGACAGTGTGTGTGACTGTGTGTGACTGTAGGTGACTGTGTGTGTGACTGTGTGTGTGACTGTGTGTGATTGTGTGTTTGAATGTGTGTGTGAGACTGTGTGTGTGATTGTGTGTGTGACTGTGTGTAACTGTGTGTGTGTGACTGTGTGTGACTGTATGTGACTGTGTGTGTGACTGTGTGTGACTGTGTGTGTGACTGTGTGTGTGACTGTGTGTGACTGTGTGTGTGACTGTGTGTGACTGTGTGTGTGACTGTGTGTGACTGTAAAAGGATGTGTAACTGTGTGTGTGGACTGTGTGTGATTGTGTGTGTGACTGTGTGTGTGATTGTGTGTGACTGTGTGTGATTGTGTGTGCACTGTGTGTATTGTGTGTGTGGACTGTGTGTGTGACTGTGTAAGTTATTGTGTGTGTGATCAGGATTGTGTGCACGTGTGTGTGATTGTGTGTGTGTGAATGGATTGTGTGTGTAATCGTGGACAGTGTGTAAAAGATCAGTGGGATCAAATGCACTCAGTGTGACTGTGTGTGTGATTGTGTGTGACTGTGTAAGACTGTGTGACTGTGTGTGGACTGTGTGTGTGACAGTGTGAATTCAGTGGTCTGTAGGTGACTGTGTGTGTGGATCAGTGTGTGACTGTGTGGATGTGTGTGACTGTGTGTGGTGTGTGTGACTGTGTGTGATTGTGTGTGTGACTGTGTGTGATTGTGTGTGTGACTGTGTGTGTGACTGTGTGTTATTGTGTGTGTGACTGTGTGTGATTGTGTGTGTGACTGTGTGTGTGTGACTGTGTGATTGTGTGTGTGACTGTGTGTGTGACTGTGTGTGATTGTGTGTGTGTGACTGTGTGATTGTGTGTGTGACTGTGTGTGTGACTGTGTGTGACTGTGTGTGTGACTGTGTGTGTGACTGTGTGTGACTGTGTGTGACTGTGTGTGTGTGTGTGACTGTGTGTGTGACTGTGTGTGTGTGTGACTGTGTGTGACTGTTTGTGACTGTGTGTGTGATTGTGTGTGTGACTGTGTGACTGTGTGTATGACTGTGAGTGACTGTGTGTGTGACTGTGTGTGTGACAGTGTGTGTGACTGTGTGTGTGACTGTGTGTGATTGTGTGTGTGACTGTGTGTGACTGTAGGTGACTGTGTGTGTGACTGTGTGTGTGACTGTGTGTGACTGTGTGTGTGATTGTGTGTGTGACTGTGTGTGATTGTGTGTGTGACTGTGTGTGTGAGACTGTGTGTGAGACTGTGTGTGAGACTGTGTGTGTGATTGTGTGTGTGACTGTGTGTGACTGTGTGTGTGAGACTGTGTGTGACTGTGTGTTTGACTGTGTGTGTGACAGTGTGTGTGACTGTGTGTGACTGTAGGTGACTGGGTGTGTGACTGTGTGTGACTGTGTGTGTGATTGTGTGTGTGACTGTGTGTGATTGTGTGTGTGACTGTGTGTGATTGTGTGTGTGACTGTGTGTGTGAGACTGTGTGTGTGATTTTGTGTGTGACTGTGTGTGACTGTGTGTGTGTCTGTGTGTGACTGTGTGTGTGACTGTGTGTGTGATTGTATGTGTGACTGTGTGTGTGACTGTGTGTGTGAGACTGTGTGTGTGATTGTGTGTGTGACTGTGTGTAACTGTGTGTGTGACTGTGTGTGTGACTGTGTGTGTGACTGTGTGTGACTGTGTGTGTGACTGGATGTGACTGTGTGTGTGACTGTGTGTAACTGTTTGTGTGACTGTGTGTGATTGTGTGTGTGACTGTGTGTGACTGTGTGTGGGACTGTGTGTGATTGTGCGTGTGACTGTGTGTGACTGTAGGTGACTGTGTGTGTGACTGTGTGTGTGACTGTGTGTGACTGTGTGTGTGATTGTGTGTGTGATTGTGTGTGACTGTGTGTGTGACTGTGTGTGACTGTGTGTGTGACAGTGTGTGTGACTGTGTGTGACTGTAGGTGACTGTGTGTGTGACTGTGTGTGTGACTGTGTGTGACTGTGTGTGTGATTGTGTGTGTGACTGTGTGTGACTGTGTGTGATTGTGTGTGTGACTGTGTGTGTGAGATTGTGTGTGTGATTGTGTGTGTGACTGTGTGTGTGACTGTGTGTGTGACTGTGTGTGACTGTGTGTGTGACTGTGTGTGACTGTATGTGACTGTGTGTGTGACTGTGTGTAACTGTTTATGTGACTGTGTGTGATTGTGCGTGTGACTGTGTGTGACTGTGTGTGTGACTGTGTGTGATTGTGCGTGTGACTGTTTGTGACTGTGTGTGATTGTGTGTGTGATTGTGTGTGTGACTGTGTGTGATTGTGTGTGTGACTGTGTGTGATTGTGTGTGTGACTGTGTGTGTGACTGTGGGTGACTGTGTGTGACTGTGGGTGATTGTGTGTGTGTGACTGTGTGTGTGACTGTGTGTGTGATTGTGTGTGTGACTGTGTGTGTGACTGTGTTTGACTGTGTGTGATTGTGTGTGATTGTGTGTGTGTGACTATGTGTGTGACTGTGTGTGTGACTGTGTGTGTGATTGTGTGTGTGACTGTGTGTGTGACTGTGTGTGACTGTGTATGATTGTGTGTGTGACTGTGTGTGTGACTGTGTATGATTGTTTGTGTGACTGTGTGTGTGACTGTGTGTGTGACTGTGTGTGACTGTGTATGATTGTGTGTGTGACTGTGTGTGACTGTGTATGATTGTGTGTGTCACTGTGTGTGTGACTGTGTGTGATTGTGTGTGTGACTGTGTGTGATTGTGTGTGACTGTGTGTGTGATTGTGTGTGTGTGACTGTGTGTGATTGTGTGTGTGACTGTGTGTGTGAGACTGTGTGTGACTGTGTGTGTAACTGTGTGTGTGACTGTGTGTGACTGTGTGTGTGACTGTATGTGACTGTGTGTGTGACTGTGTGTGACTGTGTGTCTGACTTTGTTTGACTGTGTGTGATTGTGTGTGTGACTGTGTGTGTGACTTTGTGTGTGACTGTGTGTGACTGTGTGTGACTGTGTGTGTGACTGTGTGTGACTGTGTGTGTGACTGTGTGTGACTGTGTGTGTGAATGTGTGTGACTGTGTGTGTGACTGTGTGTGTGACTGTGTGTGACTGTGTGTGTGACTGTGTGTGATTGTGTGTGTGACTGTGTGTGTGATTGTGTGTGATTGTGTGTGACAGTGTGTGTGACTGTGTGTGTGACTGTGTGTGTGACTGTGTGTGTGACTGTGTGTGACAGTGTGTGTGTGACTGTGTGTGACTATATGTGACTGTGTGTGTGACTGTGTGTGTGACGGTGTGTGACTGTGTGTGTGATTGTGTGTGATTGTGTGTGTGACTGTGTGTGTGATTGTGTGGGATTGTGTGTGTGACTGTGTGTGTGACTGTGTGTGACTGTATGTGACTGTGTGTGTGACTGTGTGTGACTGTATGTGACTGTGTGTGTGACTGTGTGTGACTGTGTGTGTGACTGTGGATGTGACTGTGTGTGTGACTGTGGATGGGACTGTGTGTGTGACTGTGGATGTGACTGTGTGTGTGATTGTGTGTGTGACTGTCTGTGACTGTGTGTGACTGTGTGTGTGACTGTATGTGAGACTGTGTGTGACTGTGTGTGTGATTGTGTGTGTGACTGTGTGTGATTGTGTGTGATTGTGTGTGATTGTGTGTGACTGTGTGTGTGACTGTGTGTGACTGTGTGTGTGAGACTGTGTGTGTCACTGTGTGTGACTGTGTGTGTGATTGTGTGTGTGACTGTGTGTGTGACTGTGTGTGACTGTGTGTGTGACTGTGTGTGACTGTATGTGACGTTGTGTGTGACTGTGTGTGACTGTGTGTGTGACTGTGTGTGACTGTGTGTGTGAGACTGTGTGTGACTGTGTGTGATTGTTTGTGTGATTGTGTGTGTGACTGTGTGTGACTGTGTGTGATTGTGTGTGTGACTGTGTGTGATTGTGTGTGTGACTGTGTGTGTGACTGTATGTGACTGGGTGTGAGACTGTGTGTGACTGTGTGTGTGACTGTATGTGACTGTGTGTGACTGTGTGTGTGACTGTGTGTGATTGTGTGTGTGAGACTGTGTGTGTGACAGTGTGTGACTGTGTGTGTGACTGTATGTGACTGTGTGTGTGACTGTGTGTGACTGTGTGTGTGACTGTGTGTGATTGTGTGTGTGAGACTGTGTGTGACTGTGTGTGTGACTGTGTGTGTGACTGTATGTGACTGGGTGTGAGACTGTGTGAGACTGTGTGTGACTGTATGTGACTGTGTGTGACTGTGTGTGACTGTGTGTGACTGTGTGTGTGACTGTGTGTGTGAGACTGTGTGTGTGACTGTGTGTGTGACTGTGTGTGATTGTGTGTGTGACTGTGTGTGATTGTGTGTGTGACTGTGTATGTGACTGTATGTGACTGGGTGTGAGACTGTGTGTTTGACTGTGTGTGACTGTGTGCGTGACTGTGTGTGACTGTGTGTGTGACTGTGTGCGTGACTGTGTGTGACTGTGTGCGTGACTGTGTGTGACTGTATGTGTGACTGTGTGTGTGACTGTGTGTGTGACTGTGTTTGACTGTATGTGTGACTGTGTGTGACTGTGTGCGTGACTGTGTGTGACTGTGTGCGTGACTGTGTGTGACTGTATGTGTGACTGTGTGTGTGACTGTATGTGTGACTGTGTGTGTGACTGTGTGCGTGACTGTGTGTGACTGTGTGCGTGACTGTGTGTGACTGTATGTGTGACTGTGTGTGTGACTGTGTGTGTGACTGTATGTGTGACTGTGTGTGTGACTGTGTGTGACTGTGTGTGACTGTGAATGATTGTGTGTGTGTGACTGTGTGTGTGACTGTGTGTGCCTGTGTATGATTGTGTGTGTGACTGTGTGTGTGACTGTGTGTGATTGTGTGTGTGACTGTGTGTGTGATTGTGTGTGTGACTGTGTGTGTGACTGTGTGTGATTGTGTGTGTGACTGTGTGTGTGACTGTGTGTTATTGTGTGTGACTGTGTGTGATTGTGTGTGTGACTGTGTGTGTGATTGTGTGTGTGTGACTGTTACGACCTCTAGGGGTTAGCCGTGACAGAAAAAGAGAACTGAATGAGCTTACACCAGAGAGATAGTTCAATAGTTTATTTTTGTTCTACACGGGGTTTCCTTCAGAGGTAGACCAGGCCAAAACAATAAACAAAATAGATTTGGAGTTAAACCTAAATAACCTGAAATTAAAGTTTAGAAAACAAAATACAAATTTACTTACCTGACTTCCTAAATCAAAAACAGAGTAAAAAGATATGTGAAAAGGAAATGGCGTCTCACCCCCTACTTCCCGTGTGTCAAGTTATCTACTAATTATTTACAAAAGTTGATGTTTACTAGCAACCAAATCAGAATCCATTCCATAGTCAAACGAGCAAAAGATCAAATAAACCGGGGAGTCAATCCATACAGAGATTTACAAAGACAACAAAATACTACTACATTCACTCTTTCTTTCTCTCTGGCACAACACTCAAAACAAACAAACGACGTAACATACAACAGTCAATTGAAAGTTCACAAATTTAGCACACGACAGATCAAAATTACCGAGGCTCAAAATGGCCAAAAGCTGAGTGTTTGGGGCGGTCCTTATATCAGGATAGGATGCAGGGTAGAACCAATCCCGAGCTCCAGCTGATTAACAGGCCACACCCACCTAGAACAGACACAAGTGCTACAGCAGAGAGATATCTGCCAACAGAATCTCAGAAATCATAACAGTGACTGTGTGTGATTGTGTGTGTGACTGTGTGTGTGACTGTGTGTGTGACTGTGTGTGTAACTGTGTGTGACTGTGTGTGTGACTGTGTGTGACTGTGTGTGTGTGTGTGACTGTGTGTGTGACTGTGTGTGACTGTGTGTGTGACTGTGTGTGACTGTGTGTGTGATTGTGTGTGTGACTGTGTGTGACTGTGTGTATGACTGTGTGTGACTGTGTGTGTGACTGTAGGTGACTGTGTGTGTGACTGTGTGTGACTGTGTGTGTGATTGTGTGTGTGACTGTGTGTGATTGTGTGTGTGACTGTGTGTGATTGTGTGTGTGACTGTGTGTGTGAGAGACTGTGTGTGTGATTGTGTGTGTGTGACTGTGTGTGACTGTGTGTGTGTCTGTGTGTGACTGTGTGTGTGATTGTGTGTGTGACTGTGTGTGTGAGACTGTGTGTGTGATTGTGTGTGTGACTGTGTGTGACTGTGTGTGTGTCTGTGTGTGACTGTGTGTGTGACTGTGTGTGTGACTGTGTGTGTGACTGTGTGTGTGAGACTGTGTGTGTGAGACTGTGTGTGTGATTGTGTGTGTGACTGTGTGTGTGACTGTGTGTGTGACTGTGTGTGTGACTGTGTGTGACTGTGTGTGTGACTGGATGTGACTGTGTGTGTGACTGTGTGTAACTGTTTGTGTGACTGTGTGTGATTGTGTGTGTGACTGTGTGTGATTGTGCGTGTGACTGTGTGTGACTGTAGGTGACTGTGTGTGTGACTGTGTGTGTGACTGTGTGTGACTGTGTGTGACTGTGTGTGTGACTGTGTGTGACTGTAGGTGACTGTGTGTGACTGTGTGTGTGATTGTGTGTGTGACTGTGTGTGACTGTGTGTGATTGTGTGTGTGACTGTGTGTGTGAGATTGTGTGTGTGACTGTGTGTGACTGTGTGTGTGACTGTGTGTGTGACTGTGTGTGACTGTGTGTGTGACTGTGTGTGACTGTATGTGACTGTGTGTGTGACTGTGTGTGACTGTGTGTGTGACTGTGTGTGACTGTATGTGACTGTGTGTGTGACTGTGTGTAACTGTTTGTGTGACTGTGTGTGATTGTGATTGTGTGTGTGATGTGTGTGTGTGACTGTGTGTGACTGTGTGTGTGTGTGTGTGACTGTGTGTGATTGTGTGTGTGACTGTGTGTGTGACTGTGGGTGACTGTGTGTGACTGTGGGTGATTGTGTGTGTGTGACTGTGTGTGTGACTGTGTGTGTGACTGTGTGTGTGACTGTGTTTGACTGTGTGTGATTGTGTGTGATTGTGTGTGTGTGACTATGTGTGTGACTGTGTGTGTGACTGTGTGTGTGATTGTGTGTGTGACTGTGTGTGTGACTGTGTGTGACTGTGTATGATTGTGTGTGTGACTGTGTGTGTGACTGTGTATGATTGTGTGTGTGACTGTGTGTGTGACTGTGTGTGATTGTGTGTGTGACTGTGTGTGTGACTGTGTGTGATTGTGTGTGTGACTGTGTGTGACTGTGTGTGACTGTGTGTGTCACTGTGTGTGTGACTGTGTGTGATTGTGTGTGATTGTGTGTGACTGTGTGTGTGATTGTGTGTGTGTGACTGTGTGTGATTGTGTGTGTGACTGTGTGTGATTGTGTGTGACTGTGTGTGTGATTGTGTGTGTGAGACTGTGTGTGACTGTGTGTGTAACTGTGTGTGTGACTGTGTGTGACTGTGTGTGTGACTGTGTGTGTGACTGTGTGTGACTGTGTGTCTGACTGTGTGTGACTGTGTGTCTGACTGTGTGTGACTGTGTGTGATTGTGTGTGTGACTGTGTGTGACTGTGTGTGTGACTGTGTGTGAATGTGTGTGACTGTGTGTGTGACTGTGTGTGACTGTGTGTGTGACTGTGTGTGATTGTGTGTGTGACTGTGTGTGTGATTGTGTGTGACAGTGTGTGTGACTGTGTGTGTGACTGTGTGTGTGACTGTGTGTGACAGTGTGTGTGTGACTGTGTGTGACTATATGTGACTGTGTGTGTGACTGTGTGTGTGACGGTGTGTGACTGTGTGTGTGATTGTGTGTGATTGTGTGTGTGACTGTGTGTGTGATTGTGTGGGATTGTGTGTGTGACTGTGTGTGTGACTGTGTGTGACTGTATGTGACTGTGTGTGTGACTGTGTGTGACTGTATGTGACTGTGTGTGTGACTGTGTGTGACTGTGTGTGTGACTGTGGATGTGACTGTGTGTGTGACTGTGGATGTGACTGTGTGTGTGATTGTGTGTGTGACTGTCTGTGACTGTCTGTGACTGTGTGTGACTGTGTGTGTGACTGTGTGTGTGACTGTGTGTGACTGAGTGTGAGACTGTGTGTGACTGTATGTGAGACTGTGTGTGACTGTGTGTGACTGTGTGTGTGATTGTGTGTGTGACTGTATGTGATTGTGTGTGATTGTGTGTGATTGTGTGTGACTGTGTGTGTGACTGTATGTGAGACTGTGTGTGACTGTGTGTGTGATTGTGTGTGTGACTGTATGTGATTGTGTGTGATTGTGTGTGATTGTGTGTGACTGTGTGTGTGACTGTGTGTGACTGTGTGTGTGATTGTGTGTGTGACTGTATGTGATTGTGTGTGATTGTGTGTGATTGTGTGTGACTGTGTGTGTGACTGTATGTGAGACTGTGTGTGACTGTGTGTGTGATTGTGTGTGTGACTGTATGTGATTGTGTGTGATTGTGTGTGATTGTGTGTGACTGTGTGTGTGACTGTGTGTGACTGTGTGTGTGAGACTGTGTGTGTCACTGTGTGTGACTGTGTGTGTGATTGTGTGTGATAGCTGTGTGTGAGACTGATGTGTGTGGACTGTGTGTGATTGATGTGTGTGATTGTAGTAGGTAGTGACTGTGATGTGAACTCGTGGGATTGTGTTGGTACTGTGTGTACAGCCCACACCCCCCGGGTAGACAGACTCCGTGTGTGACTGGGTGTGACTGTTAGTGTAACTGATGTGAATGGTGTGACCTAGTGCGATGGTGACTGTGTCGTGACGTGTGTGTGCTTGTGTAGTGTGAGAACTGTGTTGGATCATGTGTTGTGTGATGTGATGATGATGACTTCGCTGTGACTGCTACCGTGTGTGACTGTATGTGACTGTGTGTGTGACTGTGTGTGACTGTGTGTGTGACTGTGTGTGACTGTGTGTGAGACTGTGTGTGACTGTGTGTGTGACTGTGTGTGTGACTGTATGTGACTGGGTGTGAGACTGTGTGAGACTGTGTGTGACTGTATGTGACTGTGTGTGACTGTGTGTGTGACTGTGTGTGACTGTGTGTGTGATTGTGTGTGTGAGACTGTGTGTGTGACTGTGTGTGACTGTGTGTGACTGTGTGTGATTGTGTGTGTGACTGTGTGTGATTGTGTGTGTGACTGTGTGTGTGACTGTATGTGACTTGGTGTGAGACTGTGTGAGACTGTGTGTGACTGTGTGTGACTGTGTGTGTGACTGTGTGTTTGACTGTGTGTGACTGTGTGCATGACTGTGTGTGACTGTGTGTGTGACTGTGTGCGTGACTGTGTGTGACTGTGTGCGTGACTGTGTGTGACTGTATGTGTGACTGTGTGTGTGACTGTGTGTGTGACTGTATGTGTGACTGTGTGTGACTGTGTGCGTGACTGTGTATGACTGTGTGCGTGACTGTGTGTGACTGTAAGTGTGACTGTGTGTGTGACTGTGTGTGTGACTGTATGTGTGACTGTGTGTGACTGTGTGCGTGACTGTGTGTGACTGTATGTGTGACTGTGTGTGTGACTGTGTGTGTGACTGTATGTGTGACTGTGTGCGTGACTGTGTGTGACTGTGTGTGTGACTGTATGTGTGACTGTGTGCGTGACTGTGTGTGACTGTGTGTGTGACTGTATGTGTGACTGTGTGCGTGACTGTGTGTGACTGTGTGCGTGACTGTGTGTGTGACTGTATGTGAGACTGTGTGCGTGACTGTGTGTGACTGTATGTGTGACTGTGTGTGTGACTGTGTGTGTGACTGTATGTGTTACTGTGTGTGTGACTGTGTGTGAGACTGTGTGTGACTGTGTGTGTGACTGTGTGTGTGACTGTGTGTGACTGTGTGTGTGACTGTATGTGTGACTGTGTGCGTGACTGTGTGTGACTGTATGTGTGACTGTGTGTGTGTGACTGTGTGTGTGACTGTGTGTGACTGTATGTGTGACTGTGTGTGTGACTGTGTGTGACTGTGTGCGCGACTGTGTGTGACTGTATATGTGTTTCACTTCACAGGCCTGGAGGACGTACGATACGGACCGCAGTGGATTTATTGAGTCCAACGAACTGAAGGTAAATAATAAATATAAACATAAGCATAATAAATATTAAGAAATATGTGCAGCAAACTTTACTGATTGCTGTTTTTCTTTTTTAAAGAACTTCCTCTCTGACCTCCTGAAGAAAGCGAACAGACACTATGATGACAAAAAGATGAACGAGTACACACAGACCATCGTTAGTGCTCACACACACACACACACACACACACACACACACACACACACACACACACACACACACAACTATAGTAATATCTCAAACGTAGCTCTGGTTTACGAGATTTCATGGTGTTTTTATTGTATTACACACTGCTCTTTAAATTATTGGCACTCTTAGTAAAAGTGAGCAGACATTTTAATGCACAACAATTTTAACTTTTCACAAAAAAAAGTCTCTTTTCCAAAATTAATGAAACCCTAACTTAACATTATTACAGTGGAACCTCGGATTGCGAGTAATGTGGTTTGCGAGTGTTCCACAAGACGAGCAATGATTTTTTGCTCGTCTTGAACTGGAAACTGGAAAATTTTGAACTGGAAACCGAGCGAAAGTCTTGGTTTACAAGTGCCGAGTATCATGTATCATGCATGCGCCTCTTATTTTGACACAGTGTCACATGATTACAACTGAGCCAATTATTTTTCTCTCTCTTGCGCTGCGGAATTGTGGATAATTTGGTTTACAAGTGTTTTGGAATACGAGCCCACTTCTGGAACAGAATCCACTCTGAGAGAACTCTGTTAAAGAGCACCTTGAGACTTTACCCGAGAGCAAGGTTGATGTTTGTTCTTGAGCTGTTGTTGGACAGAAAGCTGCAGGAGGTCGAGTTGATCTGGTGTTCAGTCCATCATCGTTACCTTACACTGACAAACTGCCACAAACAACAACATTATTTATTCCCTTTATTTCAACATCATGGCGTCCATGTATCACTAGACCAGAGCAGTCACACAAACCACTTACTGTATATGGCCAAAAGTATGTGCACCCATGACCATCACACCCTTATGTACTTGGTTAACGTCACACTCCACATGCGATATTCTCCCTCTGCTGTCCTACACACTCCCTTCTGCACACTCTTCTGTGAAGGCTGTACACTCGATGTTTGAGCATGGCTGTTTGCTCTTGTGTTATTCACCCACTCTACAGGAGTGTTACTGAGCTCAGGTGCTGATCCAGTTCCAGTTCTGACGGTTCAGTGTGGTTGAGTTCAGTCAGGGCTCTGTGCAGGACACTCGAGTTCTTGACTCCAACCCTGGCAAACCCTGGGCCCCTTAGTCCCAGTAAATGGGTCGGGTCATACAGTGTACCTGTGGTTCTGCCAGACTCACCTAGTCGCACACCAGCATTTGGAACAGCACTGGGAATCAGTCTCACTTTATTATTCTTTATTTCAACATAAGATACAGAACAGCCACAAAGCTCTGAGAAATGTCTGTCCTGATGCTTTCAGCCTCTCAAATCATTCACCTGTAATGACCCGGTGTTTCCTTTATCACACGTCACACGCCTAATTACAAAATGGAATGTGCATGGGGTTGGAATGCAAGCGATATATATCACCCTGACTTCCATAAAACAACTGAACAGGAGTTGAGAGAAAACAGTATGAGAAACCCAGGTGAATGTCTCTCTCTCTCTCTCTCTCTCTCTCTCTCCAGCAGAGCATGAATCCTCAGCAAACGAGACACGGCGAGACATCTGACCTGCTTATAGAGCTCACTGTGTCTCGTCCGCTGGGGATTCATGCTCTGCTGGAGAGAGAGAGAGAGAGAGAGAGAGAGAGACATTCACCTGGGTTTCTCATACTGTATATCACAAGGCTTTCTCTTAACTCCTGTTCTGTGTGTTGAAAGTGAAAGTACGCAACCGGATGAGGCCGTGTTAGGACCTTAAACAGAGAGTGTGTTTCTGTTATGGATTCAGTCAAACCAGGCAGATAATGACCGCTGAGAGTCTCAGTTATTCAAAGGG